>OZ018325.1:103954221-104417147 GCA_963969495.1 Ceratothoa steindachneri
TCACAGAAAACTGTTATTATTAATATATTAACAGCGTTGACTGAGCCAAAACGCTCGAAAGATGGAAAAATATCCAAGACAAATTGGTGCGGTTAAGGTAATGGCATAATTAGACAACTGCTCTGCTTCAGGTCCAGCAGGTGATCCTATCCTCCTTGAACTGGAAGACAACACTTAGGGATGACCCATCCATCAGCCCAAAAAAGCTGATTTCAAAGACACGCCTTTATGTCGTCTCGTTTACCGTCACAGAAAACTGTTATTATTAATATATTAACAGCGTTGACTGAGCCAAAACGCTCGAAAGATGGAAAAATATCCAAGACAAATTGGTGCGGTTAAGGTAATGGCATAATTAGACAACTGCTCTGCTTCAGGTCCAGCAGGTGATCCTATCCTCCTTGAACTGGAAGACAACACTTAGGGATGACCCATCCATCAGCCCAAAAAAGCTGATTTCAAAGACACGCCTTTATGTCGTCTCGTTTACCGTCACAGAAAACTGTTATTATTAATATATTAACAGCGTTGACTGAGCCAAAACGCTCGAAAGATGGAAAAATATCCAAGACAAATTGGTGCGGTTAAGGTAATGGCATAATTAGACAACTGCTCTGCTTCAGGTCCAGCAGGTGATCCTATCCTCCTTGAACTGGAAGACAACACTTAGGGATGACCCATCCATCAGCCCAAAAAAGCTGATTTCAAAGACACGCCTTTATGTCGTCTCGTTTACCGTCACAGAAAACTGTTATTATTAATATATTAACAGCGTTGACTGAGCCAAAACGCTCGAAAGATGGAAAAATATCCAAGACAAATTGGTGCGGTTAAGGTAATAGCATAATTAGACAACTGCTCTGCTTCAGGTCCAGCAGGTGATCCTATCCTCCTTGAACTGGAAGACAACACTTAGGGATGACCCATCCATCAGCCCAAAAAAGCTGATTTCAAAGACACGCCTTTATGTCGTCTCGTTTACCGTCACAGAAAACTGTTATTATTAATATATTAACAGCGTTGACTGAGCCAAAACGCTCGAAAGATGGAAAAATATCTAAGACAAATTGGTGCGGTTAAGGTAATGGCATAATTAGACAACTGCTCTGCTTCAGGTCCAGCAGGTGATCCTATCCTCCTTGAACTGGAAGACAACACTTAGGGATGACCCATCCATCAGCCCAAAAAAGCTGATTTCAAAGACACGCCTTTATGTCGTCTCGTTTACCGTCACAGAAAACTGTTATTATTAATATATTAACAGCGTTGACTGAGCCAAAACGCTCGAAAGATGGAAAAATATCCAAGACAAATTGGTGCGGTTAAGGTAATGGCATAATTAGACAACTGCTCTGCTTCAGGTCCAGCAGGTGATCCTATCCTCCTTGAACTGGAAGACAACACTTAGGGATGACCCATCCATCAGCCCAAAAAAGCTGATTTCAAAGACACGCCTTTATGTCGTCTCGTTTACCGTCACAGAAAACTGTTATTATTAATATATTAACAGCGTTGACTGAGCCAAAACGCTCGAAAGATGGAAAAATATCCAAGACAAATTGGTGCGGTTAAGGTAATGGCATAATTAGACAACTGCTCTGCTTCAGGTCCAGCAGGTGATCCTATCCTCCTTGAACTGGAAGACAACACTTAGGGATGACCCATCCATCAGCCCAAAAAAGCTGATTTCAAAGACACGCCTTTATGTCGTCTCGTTTACCGTCACAGAAAACTGTTATTATTAATATATTAACAGCGTTGACTGAGCCAAAACGCTCGAAAGATGGAAAAATATCCAAGACAAATTGGTGCGGTTAAGGTAATGGCATAATTAGACAACTGCTCTGCTTCAGGTCCAGCAGGTGATCCTATCCTCCTTGAACTGGAAGACAACACTTAGGGATGACCCATCCATCAGCCCAAAAAAGCTGATTTCAAAGACACGCCTTTATGTCGTCTCGTTTACCGTCACAGAAAACTGTTATTATTAATATATTAACAGCGTTGACTGAGCCAAAACGCTCGAAAGATGGAAAAATATCCAAGACAAATTGGTGCGGTTAAGGTAATAGCATAATTAGACAACTGCTCTGCTTCAGGTCCAGCAGGTGATCCTATCCTCCTTGAACTGGAAGACAACACTTAGGGATGACCCATCCATCAGCCCAAAAAAGCTGATTTCAAAGACACGCCTTTATGTCGTCTCGTTTACCGTCACAGAAAACTGTTATTATTAATATATTAACAGCGTTGACTGAGCCAAAACGCTCGAAAGATGGAAAAATATCCAAGACAAATTGGTGCGGTTAAGGTAATGGCATAATTAGACAACTGTGACGGTAAACGAGACGACATAAAGGCGTGTCTTTGAAATCAGCTTTTTTGGGCTGATGGATGGGTCATCCCTAAGTGTTGTCTTCCAGTTCAAGGAGGATAGGATCACCTGCTGGACCTGAAGCAGAGCAGTTGTCTAATTCTCTCGTATAGCGATAATTAATTTCGTTACTGGAGTGATTTTTCTTAATTTATAAGGAGTGGCAAAAATGGAGAATAATAAATTTTCAATTCTCTTCGAAAAGCAGGGGTCACACTTGACAAAAGCCAATCGAAAGATAGTTTTTCGACTATCTGAGAGAACGCTTATTTTAATTGTTACCTTCTCGTGTATGTGAGAACAGCTCCTTCCGAGGGCTTTAAGAAAGACTGTGTTTGCAAAAAATAGCCTTTTAACCGAATAATTAATTGCGTTACTGCAATGATTTTTCTTAATTTATATGGCGTGGCAAAAATGGAGAATAATAAATTTTCCATTCTCTTCGAAAAGCAGGGGTGACACTTGAAAAAGCCAATCGAAAGATAGTTTTTTGGCTATCTGAGAGAACGCTTATTTTAAGTGTTATCTTCTCGTATATGTGAGAAGAGCACCTTCCGAGGGCTTTGAGGAAGACTGTGTTTGCCAAAAATAACCTTTAACTGCATATATATATATATATATATATATATATATATATATATATATATATATATATATATATATATATATATATATATATATATATATATATATATATATATATATATATATATATATATATATATAAGAGATAAGATAAAAAAACGAAGATAAATATGGAATTGAATTTGCTCTTTCAAATGGATTATTATTATTGGGAAAATATGGGCAATACCAGACAGGAAAAATGAAGCGGTTCTCGGGCACTGATGAGTAAATTCATCCATATTTCAGACATCTATCTCCAGCTGGTCGATTAGGTTGGCAATGACCTGGTTCATGGGATTGATTGAGTAGTCTCCTCAGAAGGGGTGTCTATAGATGATAAGGGGTGACCGGCCAGAATGATTCAGATAGAGGACACTTTATATTTAATGACATAACTTGTGGAGTATTGAGGGGCGACCACTTCATTTTCGATGGGGAATTGGCCAAACTTTGACTTCTTCCATTCAATCCTTCGACAGGTTACCTGTCATGGAGCCTACCTATTGGAAAGGAGCACCCCATAACCAGTGAAAAGGTTTACCTCTTCAAGCCTACTTAATGTTTATGCTGGAGGCAGGACGAAAGTTCGCTAATAATAATAAAAGGACTTAGTTAAATGCCTCTGATTGATTCTATCCGACCAAATGACTTAAGTGATTCTCCTTCATAATGTTTACGTTCGCTTATTTATAGTTACCTTGCTTAGGGAGGCGTGACTTCTTTTTCTCCTTCTCAAGGCGCGGGGCGGAGCTAATGATCGAAGTATATTTGTTAGTCTCTTCGTTGACCGTTGGGGGACGGGGGGGTTACCAGAGGTATGGGCGTTCCTAAGTAGCTGTACATATTTTCAGACTGGACTCGCAAACCCTATAAATAGATAAGACAGTTTATTTTTCGTTTCACACTCTCACGACAACTCAACTGGTCAAAGTATATATCACCCTGTATTTGCTAGACTCCCCTTCTTATTTAGCATTGGTATCTTTTCGTCTCGGAGCTGCTCCTTTGCGTGTGTATGAATGTGCGGCCGCGTCGGAAACCAATTATTTGCTTGCCTCTCTAATGCTTCTTCTAATAAATGTACAGTTGTGATATAATAATTTCTATCTATTCTTTGATGGTTCACTACTTATTACATAGAATATTATCTAATTGATTAATATGCATACCAAATTCAGGATTTCATAGATCAACCGAACACCCATTTGTACGGCTTCCTCACTGGGCATACCTATCCTGCAATATGGGTGCCAAGGCCTACTTTTCCATCAATTTGAGTGCCACAAACTTGCTAGGCTTCTTATTATCCATCCTTTAAGGGGTCACCGGTCATAGAGTCTACCTCTTTGGGAGAGGAGCACCCCATAACCGGTGAAAAGGCCTACTTCTTCGGACCTTCTTAATTGTTTAGGCTGGAGGCTAAAGACGGATGTCGAATGAATAATCCTTAGTCTCTCTGTGTGTCCATTTATACCCCCTTCCCCCGACCTCTAATGGAGCAAGACTTCATTTTTCCTAAACTGGACACTAGACGGAATTTACAGTGCGAGAAGTATTTTCGTGTGTGCTTTGTTAAGACTGCTGGGCGGAGTTAAAAGGGTGGTGATGTGTGCATTGTATCTAAGCACCTGATCGTGGTTTTATCAAAGCGGCATCCATAGCCAGTTACATGGTAGGGCCAGTTCTATAAAATAGGTATGCCTCTGGCACCAAATTACAGGATTTAATAGGCCCAGCGAGGAACTCCACAAATGAACGGTCGGTGCCTTAATCAAAACCTAAAAATTGCTATGTGTGTAAATTAAGGAAATAATATGCCAAGTTTAATATATAAACAACCAAAGAGAATTAGGAAATGAAACAATATATATATATATATATATATATATATATATATATATATATATATATATATATATATATATATATATATATATTAAACTCATAGGTGGGCGCGATAGCGAAAAAATGTATCATGATAAAAGATAAATCGATAACGATAGCCTTATCGGCGATAACCGATAATCGATAACTGGCGATAAATTTATCACCCTATAAGGTGATAACCGATAAATCGATAAATCAAAAATTATAATACAATATTGATTATTTACTATATATAGCGTTATTTTATAATACAATAGTAAGAGGTTTCTTACCTGGTGAGGCTCTCCTTCGTCTCCTCATAGGATTTGAGGATCTTTCTCGCAGCTTGGACCTACCTATTTCTGCCTCCAAGCCACGCACGGCTCGCCCTTGTTCTAAACTGGAACAAAAAACTGAAATTATCGATTATCGCTAGTTTGGAACCAAAAGTATTGGCGATAGCGATGAATCGATAACGAGGAAAAAAATATCAGATAATCGATAACCCAATATTGTTGATAATTTATCGCAAAAACGCTCACCTGTGGTTAAACAGTACAAAAAGGTCTGAAGCAGGCGGTCGTGAAAGTCGCGCGGAAACTCACGAACATACAAAGATATCAAAGGTGACCCCCTGGAAAAATACGAGGATTGCCCACAAACAAACATATGCGTGTTGAGAACATTTATCAGCAGCTGAACAAATATAGGCTCTGACCAGAGAAATTTCACAGATATCTGCAATAAGCGATTCCCCACCATCAAACTAAATTTATTGCAAATATTTAGGCACAACAGGTACACAGAGCTGTTGGAAACATCGCCCAAGTGGTGAAGACGATATATATATATATATATATATATATATATATTAGAGTGTGTCACGTCAATAGGGGTGGAATTTCAAAATAAAATGAAGTTAACGAGAAACTCTTTATTCTTTTCCTTTTCCAACAAAAACAAAATGAGACAAATTTGTTTTTGATTGAACGATAGCTTCATTTCGCGCAGTCACCATACTTTTCTTCATAGGCGGGAAAAATTGCCTCATATTACACAAATCAGTGCTTCAACTTTGTTAGGCTTCCTTTCCTGGCCGTCGGATACATTTTTTGGTGCTCTTTGACAGCGTGCAGGAGGCATCGTAGCTAGTCAACCGACTTTGTGCGAGGATTCCTAAGGCCACCTAATCGCCTTGCCCCCGGCCTGGTATATGGGGTTTGTCCCCTACAAGGCAGGATCGACGTCGAGGAACCTTTGTCGATTTTCAGCAGATGTAGGAATTTCTCACTGTTTTTCCTGACGAAGGAGGCAACGGACTTGTTGTTTAAGTCATCATCCTCGACGCTAACCTTGGGTAGAGGTTCCTTTGATGCCTCCACGCTTCGGAGGTTGGCAACAACATTCCGCTTCTCCTCCAGGTACAGCTCATCGTCAAAAAGCGCAAGACCAACTGTTACTTCTGATAGGTACCACATGTGACGTGCCATCGCTTTCATCCCTGACTCTCTGATCGCCTTGTTCGTCTCTTTCGCGAGGCCTTTGTAAAGCTTAAGGTCCTTTCTTGGGCTTGTGCTGAACACGCAGCTGAGAACCACGCTCGAATGTAGTAGCGTACGATGAAGACGCAGAACTCGCCCTGCTTTGGAGGAACTGCGGCATTGACTGCGCGTGAAGTAGAAGGCAAGCTGTTTGTTGTATTCTGCGAACTGAGGCGCGACGATACACATTTTCACAGCGTAAATCGCTCTTGCCATACATTGAACCCGATAGACTACTTCCGGCTTATGGAAAGAGATCTTCTTGTGTCCATGAGGGATTCCACCGAGTAATACAACGGCTAGTTCTAAGGGTTCCCTGTAGTCATCGCATGGGTGGTACTGTCGGAGGTAGCCTTGGCAAAGTTTGAGGACGTCGTCCACCCAGCTATCCTTGAACTCTTCGTTTGCTGCCCTGTACTGGTCTTGATTAACAAACTGCCCTAACTCTCGGAAACGGACACAGGCAGCGATATCTGGACTTTGAGATGTTTCTGGGATAAGGGTCGACAAAACAGCTTCCAGCAGAATTTCCAGCACATGATGGCGACAGACCAGATGCAGCAGATCTCGCCCAAGCATGTGTTGCAGTCGAACGCACACTCCACCCTTGGATCCCGTATTCGTCGCTGTTGTGCAAAGCACAGTGCTCGAATTCGATCGGAAATAGCCCACTCGGATATAACGGAATGAATGGTGTTTGCCATAGGATTCGCTTTGCCGTCAGTGATAGGAATTGCTAGGATCTTCTCCACGCCTTCTCCAGAAACGAGCATCGGTAGTCGGTCTACAAGGCCTTCGTTTATGAGGGAGAGCATAAGTTTTCCATCCCAGTCGAGTGTGAACGGTACATCGGGAGCATGCCTTCGCTGCCGATTGATCGTGGGTACGCTCAACGACAATTCTCCAGCGTTTGCTCCTAACTCGTCCGCGAATGGAAGCAGCACTTGTGCAGCTTGACGGACACTTATGTTGGTCCGGTCGAGAGCATCAGAAACGAAACTGCAGGAAGATGATTTTCTTTTGCGATGGTGCATAGTGGGATCGTTTTGGTGGAGGAGTTACTATCACGCCTTTTTCTTCAGACGAAGCGGGCGAGGTCAAAGAATCGAGTTCAACGGTGGCCTGCCTTTCTGCGAATGCTATACTTTTCTTTACAGCTCAACTTCTTTCATCGTCCCCTCGCTGCTGTGTCCGTTTCTGTTTTTCCACCCAGGCCGCATCCACACCACCCATCTTCCCCTGCCTGCCTGGCTTCCTCTGAGCTTCAAGAAACTCGCGGTCCTCCTTGATCTTATTTAAGTACATGGCGCTACGATGTGCTACATCGAACACATTCTTCAGGGAAGCAGAGAAATTGGCTCGTTTTTCATCAGCTTGCCCTGTTGTTCCGGATTTTGATTTCTTCAATCCGTTGTATTCTTTGCGCAGACACCGTAGTTTCTTAGGGATATCACACAGATCAATAGTCGGAATATCCACCTTGGATTACTGATGTTGAACTTTGAGTGCCGTCTGCCGAACTGTGAACGTAAAATCACGCGGGTTTAGGTTTACATGATACCACAAAACACGCAGGCCTTTCTCACGGTTTGTGATGACACTCGATGGTAGCTCTTGTGTTGCTAGAGCTCCTAGCGAAACTCGGGAAGACATCTGTAAAAAAAACAAAGCACAAGTCAATAAACAAGAGAATACGACGGAGATCTCTCCATAACATAAAAAAATACTGAAACCACTTCTTGCACTCTAAAACTGTGAAACTGGTGCAATAGAGACAAACTTCAAAGCGTCTGCGCAAGATGAAGATGTCATGCTACAAGACGTAGATTTTGCTTGTATTGTTATATTGTTATCTCATCAATACGCATGAACTGCCGGGTTGCGGGTTATTGTCCGAACACTTTTGATATATATATATATATATATATATATATATATATATATATATAGAGAGAGAGAGAGAGAGAGAGAGAGAGAGAGACAGACAGACAGACAGACAGACAGACAGACAGACAAACTCTCAGAATTCTGAAATGTTTATTCAGAGAATCCTTATTCCTTATTCATTGACTCAGTTCATTCACTTAGTATGGTTACGGAATCCCCTATACTCGCCTAAGTCTTGCCGCCTTTATTGACCGCAAAGAACTCGAGACGTTTCCGCTTCCCCATTTAATAGGCCAATTTAAGAATAAAATTATATTTTCTTTGCCGTGTCCTTTCCAATCCAAGTCCTTGAATTACTGCGATTACCGATCCACCTTCGGTAAGACCAGCCTTCCGGCTGCAATCTTATCTACTTATAATTGCCAGCTCTTAAGGACTGAGGTGATTGGGCTCTTTGAGAGGACGAAACCCGAGCTTTGCGATACGTTCATTGCCTCCTCCACACTCACCGGTCGGCCTTCTACTAATTTGGAAGAACTAAAGAGAACTGCTCTACAGGTAGGAGTTAATGAGGAACTCGTTCGTCACAAGTTTATCCAATCCCTGACAGCTGACATTGTGCTCATGATCGCTACCCAGAAGGAACTAACCCTTGCCCAATTAGGGAAGCTTGAGGATGAACTAATGCCATTCTATAGAGCACTGTGTCTTAATGTTAATGATAACAGTGAATCCTTAGTACGTAGTGCCACTTCTTTGTCCGATATATGTATTCTTAATCCTAATAATAGAAGTGATAATTATATAAATATTGTGAATTCTACAGGTAGTGCGCGTTCAGTGCCCATGAGTGCGTAACTTAATGGGACTGTCCCTATTTTGTGCAGCGAAATAATGATCACAATGCTTATAATATACCGGTAAGATTGCGACCTTTTCGAAGGAATCAAAGACCTGTAGTCTGCCGTTCACATTTGTACTTTGATGAGAATGCGAAATTTTGCAAACACTGGTGCAGGTGGCCAAAGAGAGGAGAACACTTGCAGATGTAACCTTCCTCCAGGCCATCTTCGCAGCCCCGGCGGAAAACAGGTAGGGCATGCCATTGCAATTGCAGCCGCTGGTATGACATCTGTTTTCACCGTCGCCGATAAAGTGAATAAAAATAAATGTGATACGGGGGCGAGTGTATCGATAATTCCGGCTAAGTTGGTTTATTCGGGTGAATTGGCGAGTGCAGTGTAAATATTACGATGGCTAATAGCGGTAAAATAAAAGTGCACGGCGAGGTACACACGGGTATAGTTATCCCTAGTCTTCGCCGATCATTCAGGTGGTCATTTGTGGTCACGGATACCACCTCACCTTATTAGGTATTGATATTTTAAGGCATTATAATATTTTAGTAGATTGTGCGCTCGGCATACTAATAGGCATACAAACTAAACTTGTTTCGCAAGTGAGATTATCTGGAGAGCCTGCGGTAGCCTTAATTATTAATGTCCTTCAGCACCTACTGCCCCATTGCAAAGCCATATTGAAGAAATATGAGGCTTTGTACAGTCCCGCACCCGCTAATCCCTCTCCATCGTTGCTGAACTCACTGACGCACACAATTAAGACAGGTAGTGTTCCACCGACATTCGCGCAGCAGAGACCTCTTTCAATGGAGAAGCTGCAGGTTGCCAAAGCAAGTTTCGGAACACTATTAAAGGAGGGAGTCATGCGCCCGTCAAAATCACCATTCACGTCGCCGATTCACATGGTACCGAAGAAGTCACCCGGTGAGTACAGATTCGGCGGCGATTTCCGAAAGCTTATAGGGGCTCGATAAGGATTTCTCTCTCGTTGTTTGGTAGGCTGGGTTAAGTGATCAAATGCTTCCTTAGGACAAAGGAAAATATTGATCTGGATTCTTTATTCCTTGGTAAAAAGCGGAAACAAGCCTCGGAATGGCCTGCAGTAATGACAACTTCTTTCTTCTCGAATAATAATGAATGCTAACTCTCTTTTTCTACAAAAATACACCTATATAAATAGTTATTCTATCTACTCATAATTCTACAAAATTCAACAAATCAGAAATAAGATACATTTAATTGTCATACTTATGTTCATTTTTGAAATAACAGAGCTTAGCGTTAACAAATTGACCAATCAACTTTTAGACATAAGCACTGCAATAATTGTCCAATCAGTGTCACGATAGATTTAAAAAGTTAATAACCCTCAAACTGTTTGCATATATACACGGCTGAAATCCATTTTCAGATAATAAGGTAAAGTAATAAAGATAATGTTTAGTTAACGTTAGAAATATATAATAATGTGTAAATATATATGTAAATTTTAAGGAATATTTTTTTAGAACAATAAACTATTGACTCTTATGAGTAAATGTGAAATTTGTATTGTATAGAGCTAAAAAATTGATTTCCACGTCTCCGGGTACCTTTATCTTCTTATTTATACTTATAACTATCTCTTCTCTGCTAAATTCTATTTTCAACACTGTCCGCTATATATTTACATTTATGTAATCTCTCTTTTTAAGTAATTCTTAATAAACCGCCAACCGTGTTTCCGAATTTTAGACCACCGGGAACTCGAATTCGAGATATATCAGGGAGTCCCCTAAGGGGGATGCCTTAGTCCGTTACTATATAGCATATACACAAGGAATTTACTAGAGCCTATTTTTGAAAGTACTACATACATACAATTCACGGATGATATCTCGATAATCATCAAAAGTCCTTATAGGCACCCACCCACGATGGCTAGAATAACTGCAGCAGAAATCGCAAATATTAAAAACTATGAAAAGAAATGGAAAATCAGAACTAATCCAGAAAAGTTTATAATCGTACCAGTGGGAAGACGCAAAACAACGGGGGGACTTATCGAAGAAAAGATATATGGATACAAACAAGAGGGCAAGGTTCTTGGGCTAAAAATAACTTCCAACTGATATAAAAAACATATCAAAAAAAGAATAAACCTAGCAAAATACAATCTCACAAAATATATATATATATATATATATATATATATATATATATATCTTTCATGAACTCGAAAGAATGATGAAATGAATCCAGCAAACCGCAAGAAACAGTAAACAAGATAATTTTTCTTCGGAAATGTTATTTCCTCATTCGCAAAAATACCGTACAGGTGTGGGATTCGAACCGTGCACATTGAGGCACCGAGCAACCGCTTTGATCTCAATTAAACCGTCCCTTAAACCACTTGGCTACGCTGAAGATAAAAATCTTCCGAATAAACAAGCTTTTTAAGGTACGCTTCGCAAGATCGATCGGGACTATGAAAGAGAGAGAAATTAATAAGGAATTCAACGGACAAAGGAGAGTTGAGTTAAACACGTGGTTAATATATAATGAGCGGTTGCTCGCTGCCTCAGTGTGCATGGTTCGAATCCCACGCCTCTGCTAAATTTTTGCGAATTAGGAAATAACAATTCCGAAGAAAAATTATCCTGTTTTTCTGTTTCTTGAGGTTTGCTGGATTCATTTCATCATTCTTTCGCGTTCATGTAAGATTTATACATTGTATATTCGACGGAGTTGATTTAGTATTCTCAAATGGTCCTCACGCCACATCGTTCCATTCGAGCTCACGAGCCTTAGATTGCAGGGGCTACAATCGCGACAAAATTAGGAATCATCATTCAATAGTATCCTAACATACCCAAATATCACTGTAGGTTCTTGTAGTCTTTTGGTAAGGGTTTGTCTCCAATTTCATTCATTTTCTTGAAGGTGGGTAAATTCTTTCCACCGAAATATGATCCCCTAAATGATCAATCTCCTCCTTTGTGAGAGCACATTTCTTCAGACCGGTTTCGACCATGCTTCTGACGACTTGATCCATATGCCTCGAGTGGTCTTCCATTTTATCCGAAAATATCAGGATGTCGTCTATATATACATAAACGGACACTAATCCTCGAAACAGGTTATCTATGTGTCATTGGAATGGGCAACTTGCATTCCGGTGGCCGAATTGAAGCTTCGTGTACTCCCACAATCCAAACGACTTTATCACCGCCGAGTTCATAGGGATTTGATGGTAAGCACGAACCAGATCCAACCTTGAAAAAATCCTATCTTCGTGGATGTGGTTTGCCACACTTTGAAATCGAGGCAATGGATATCTGTCGGGCTTTGTGATCGCAGTGAGCTTGTGGGGGTCGAACCAAGTAAAACGTTCGAATGAAAAATTTATACGAACCGGAATCCGTCGGGCAAGAGATGGAGGCAAGCACCCTTCCTCCATGTCAACTCTTGATACATGACAACAGTAGGACATTAGGGGGCACGGTCCGATGGGCCCTGTTATCTCTTGCTCCCCTGAAGGTGTTGGTCATATTGCGTCGCTCCAACCCTCAGCAATCAATTTTGTGCCACTTGCCTGCTCTCTTTACAGCCCCCTGTGAAAGCAAAGGGGGGATTGCCGCTGTAGACGAGATGGACTCACCCAAAGTTCCCTCCAGAGAAGGGAGTGAGCGGGAGTCCTCCGCACTTGTAGGCTTACGAATGAGTAAGCTTCCTTCCCAGTGAAAGAAGTTTGGAGGGACCCCTGAGAAAGCATATGGGGGGGGGGGGTGACATTTTCTTCTGTGGAGCAACTTGAGAGCGGATTCGACGATGGTAAATGGGGGCTAAAGGAGGGACTGTAAAGAATTTTAATCAATGGACATGGGGAACATATTATTAACACTGGATGCAAACGCTAATCACCCTGCCCAGTAGCCCGCTCTGTGAAGGATGAATATGAGTCGGCAAAGCCAGCTGACGCCATTAGTGGCCACTTCTCCAGCTCGGTAGTCAAGCAGCCCATGAGCATGGCGGCTCCACCTTCGGCTGAGCATGAAATTAATAGTCTGTGGAAGGGAGAGAAAGGGTATGCGATGAAGGTGAGGGTGAGCGTTCGGCAGATTGTTAAAACCCACCATCTCAAACCGGAGCTCAGGGGGGAAGGGGCGATGGTCTCCCCCTCCCGCCCTGATCCGGGATGGCTGGTTGAGATTAAGCTCGTCGGTCTCTAACCAGCGAAATTAGAGGCCGACCAGAGAAACTTGTGGGGGAGGTTGTAGGGAAAATGAGGAAGAGGGGTAAGAAGACAGGGTGTCAAAGAAGGAGAAGAGGCTAAGCTGGGGCCGGACGAGGAGCTGAGGCCCGTCAGCATGGCGGTCAGAGAAACAAATCTTCGTGCCCCTTACGGGGCATAGGAAGAAAATGAAACGACGCCACACAACACGCATGCGCATAATTCAGAGTTGGCAACGGCGAAAAATTACCCATCGCACCCTGTAAACTCTTTGCAGGAAAGGTTTGAAAGGCAGCGTTGGAAAGTATAATGCGCATGTTTTGGATGGGCTCAACAATATAAGGGTCTTTTTTAATGCGTAAGTGTTAACAAGCGCCTCTAATCCATATTTTGTTTGGACAAGAGTAGTGTTTTACTTCCATTGTGTACGTCTGTCACTACCCGATCTAGTGTGGACTGAACCTTCAAAATGTCTACTTTCCTCCTGCAAGTGGTTATGAGGCGATGAAAATAGGGTATTATGCTGGGAAAGAGGCGGGGAGTTGTGCATACTTTCTCAGGTGAAAAAACAGAATTAGTGTTTGTTTTAGGAAATCAAAAGCCTTTGGAAAATGCTTTTTGCAATACGGTGTCGGCAGCCAACTGTATACGGCGAGCTGCCGAAGAAATTCGAGAAGACACAAAATAACGCCGGGTTGTCAAAAAAGAATGTAGCCAAAACTCTTTTTAGGAGGGTTGAGACCAACCTATTAATGACTAGGCAAAACAGATGGCTATCAAGACCCCTGAGGGACACCTCCCTGTCTCCTCGCATCCGAGTAACTTTTTCTAATGCAGACTTTAAAATTACGGGAAGATAAAATACATGGTTAATTAAAGACAATGCATTCCACAAGCATGCAGTTGTTGTATAATTCCTTATGGCTATGTTGTATCGTAAGCTTTCTCAATGTTGAAGAAGATTGTAATACGTGAATCTTTTATAAGGAGACATCCTATTTTATCAGTCTCAAAGCGTACAAAAAGCTCAATTATACAATGGTGCTTACAAAAACCACATTGAAAAACAGAAAGCAGGTTATTAACTTTTTAAAATCAGTCCAACCAGACGTTAACCCTTTTCTAAAGTAGTTTGCTCAGACAGCTCATGAGGGAGGTAGGATAGTGGCTCTATGGATTCAAACTATCTTTGCCGGTTTTAAGGAAGAGAAAAACCACTCACACCCGCCAAGATAAATTGTCTTCACCCAAATAATATTGAAATCATCCAGTAAAAATAATTCTGAGTGCGAATTTTGATGACGTAAAAAGTCAATGAATTTAGGCAAGGGGCACCGCGCATTTTAGAAATCGCGAAAAGTATATTATAAGAGAGTCGAAAGTGGTGTTAAAATATAGGGGTCAGGACTCATGAGAAGCCTTGTTGGCTGCACATTCCTTTGGCTACTTGGCGATGCTTATGCTGTGAACGCGGTTTGCCAGAATGTTGGTTACCATCACATGGTCAGATATAACATTATATTTACACTCGGGCTGGGGTAGCATTACCGGGATATTTGCTTCGGATCTTGGTTTTCCTTATTTAGACCTTAGCAGTTTGAGTCAAGAAAGAAATCAAGGATACATAGTTGTGCCACCTGGTTCGATAGGTCTGTCGGGGTGTCCACTGACCGAATACCCGAGCTTTATTTCTCTCAGGTTGAGTATCCAGTGTAGGATGTCCTCAACTTATAGGATTGTATCGCTGCCGCGAAATCTCTACTCTATCATGGTGCAAAATACTGTTTTCATCCAGGAGACGAGTTATGTACAGTTTGTTCGGCGGCGCTACAGATGATTAATGTTATAAAGTCCAAGGCTGAGTCAACTCAATGAAAGCACCTAACAAAGCATCAATATTGGATGCTTGGTGGGAACTATTACAGTCAGTTCTTCGTAAATTCCATATATAAACAAGGGGCAAGTGGTAAATTTCATGTAACTCATAGAGAACTGACCACAGGAAACTGTAAAAGCAATCTAAGGAGCACGGGGATATGTCTACACCGGTAAATGAATCCGTTTGAACATGATATAAGGAGAAAATGCTAATTTAAAACATAATAAATTTTTAAAATAAGCAAAAACTACAATACGGCCTTTATGGTTGCGAGTGTCTTCGCCTCATAGATGATGTCGGTCATTAAAATCGCCTACTAATATAAAGGGTGGGGGGGTAGTTGTATGGTGTTAGAACTACATCGTAGGAGTGAATATGGCAGTCAAAGATACCTAAAATATGAACCCTTTGAACTTTTATGAAATCTTATGATGGGTTCACACTTTGAACCGAAAAAACAATTTGACGGAAGGGAATCTGAATGAGTGCTCTGAGAAAATCACTGCTCTCTTAAGGTATTATTACCTCTCCTCTTTTAAAGTCCGAAAGGACGTTTGATCAAAAGACCGGGTTTTTTTGTAGTTCATAAGCTGGCGGGATCTGGGCATGCGAGCAAACATGCTAGTTAGGTCTAGAAAAAGGCAAAAACAAGCGCTTAAAAGTCCACGGCGCAGATCGCTCGTGTACAAATTTAGAGGATACTAAAATCTTCTCTTCTTGAATCTCATTTGACATTGGACATAATGAAGTGGTGAAAATATACATATATATACATATAAGTACAAACTTGCACCCATATAGGCATGTATATATAATAATAGGATATGGTGAGATAAAGGTCGAATTATAGGAAAAGGGGTAGATGGAGTTAAAAGATCCCTGGTGAAAGGATATCGCAGGCGTTTTTTTCTGAGATTGGTGTTCTTCTCATGGTCTTTTTCTTTTTTCAAGCTTTTGCGTACTCTGTACTATTTGTTGTTGTATCCCAACCATAATGGAAGACAAAGCCACAGGAATTGAAAAAGAGGGAGGTGTTGTGCACACCTCCCAACCGCGACCATAGGAGAGTTGACCAAACCTGGTCGGCGAGTAGCCTTCAAAAATTAACCGCCGCACTGGGGCTGGGAGGTCGCGCCGCAAATATAGGTGTATTTGCAGGGCCAGATTAAGACCCTTAGAGGCCCTAAGCACTAAAAAATTTTGCTGCCCCCATTTTTTTTAATCCTAAATGTAAACAATAATAAAACATAAAATAAAGTTTTATTTATCAAAAATTCGAAATTAAACCAAATTTACAGTAAGGAGGAAAATAATATTTATTTCTGTCTGGATCCATTTTATTTATAGTTGAATAATTTTCGGACTTTTTTCCCATGCAAAGTATTTGATCAGATCCTCATAACCAATCTTACGTAACACATCTGCTTCTATACAAAATAGAGATAAGGCATCCAGCCTGCCTTGTTGCATAGTTGTTCTGAGAGGAGATTTAATATGTTTCAACCGTCAAAATGAACGCTTAGCTGAGCAATTTGTGACCATTAATGTTAAAAATATACGGAAGGCAATGTCTACATTTTGAAAGGCACACTCAATATTGTCTTTGTCTTCTGCAATTAATTTATAAAGTTCAGCATGGCTGAATCTTGTTTTTACATTTTCTGTTGCACTAAACTTATGGCGCACAATGAACCTGCTGAAGCTTAGCTGAGAAATTACTGCCGAAGTCCTCTGGGTAAGCATTAATCAACTTTTGACAGAACTGAGAATACCTTTCAATGTTAGATAGGATGAAATGACATAATATGTACATCACTTAGATAGGAAAATCTTTTCTCTCTTTCTTTGTATATCTCCCCTTCTTCTTTTCATCTCAATTGCAAGTTTCAGATATACTTCTGGTGTATCTCCGTCATTTGGTACCTTCTTTCTGATACGTTTGCGAGTTATAGCTGCCCTGTAATCAACATATGGTAACATTTCCTTTGCATCTTTTTTCATATTTTTCAAATTCATCTCGTGAAGTGCACACTTGGTCAGTTAATGATACATACAGATCTGTACAAGTTTTTAAGTTCAATTGCTCATTTTGTAGAACTTGCTCACATTGAAATTCTTCAAAATGTCATTCCAAAAATTCAACATAAAAACGAATTCTACCTCTTGCATCTTATCTGCAATAATATTTGCTTCTCTTCTAGCGTCACCCTTTTGTGACTGGTCTCCGGCTCTATATTATAATGCTTCTAAAACTACAGGGAAAGATTTCCAAATTGCTGCTGTTGCCATAGCATGGGCCTCCCATCTTGTATCAGAGAGGGATTTCAAGATACGAGTACTTTCATTTTTAATACGATCTTTACAGATTTTCACCTGCTGGTTGAGGCTGAATAAAAGGTATAGAGTAATTGTACTGTAGAGAAGAAATCAGCAGCCTCTTGACAGCAGTCAACAGCACTTCGGCCAACCAGATTTAGCGAATGAGCTGCAAAGGGTACATATATAGTAAACCTGTTTGTTTAAAAAAAAATGCCCCATCCCTTTATAACGTCCAGAAATGTGAGCAGCATAGTCATAAGACTGACCTCTACATTTTGAAATATTTAACCTACAAACTTTACGTAAGTACTGCAGCACTTGGTTTGCCATTTTCTCGCCGGTATGGCGAGAAAGAGTTGCCTGAGTTCCCGCAGATACCTGAACTCGATGCAACACCTACGCGGGATGAGGTGTTAAAAGCGATAAGACAACTGAAAAATCTTAAATCGGCAGTGCCGGATGGAGCCCCCCCTGAAATATATAAATACGGAGGTGAAAACCTAATATCGACTCTCCACGACTTTTTCTCAGTATGCTGGTTGAGATGTAGAATCCGCTCCAATTTTCGTAAAGCCAGAATCATTAAGATGTTAAAAATGAAAGGATACAGGGCAGTCTGTGGGTACAGTCAGGGGTATCATTGCTGGACTTCGCTGGAGAAATCCTGGGCAAAGTGCTTTTGTCAAGACTCCTGACACACGTAGTTGATAAGATTCTTCCATAATTGCAATGCGGTTTTAGAGCCGACAGGAGTACCTTGGACATGGTGTTTAGATGATGGAGAAATGCAGGGAACAACATCAACCGTTCAGCGCGGCTTTTGTGGATCTGACGAAAATTTTTGATACAGTGAATCGGGACCTACTGTATTAAATCCTTACTATATTTGGATGTCCGCCCACATTTGTAGAAATTGTTTGCCAATTCCAAGAAGGCACGTAGGAAGGAGTGATCTTGGGTGGCAAATTTTCCGAGTACTTTCCAGTTCAGTTTGGAGTAAAGCAGGGATGCGTGATGGCCTGCTCTCTTTAATCATTCAGCGCAGGAAAATGGCATTACCATTAGATATAGGATGGACGGGGGGGGCCATTCGAGATAAGAAAATTCAGTCCAAGGACAAAAAATACGCTACGCTTTTGGGCGATTAAATGACAGGGTTTTCTTAAACCACGACTTGAAGCTCTCTACAAAGGTAGTCGTGTACTAGGCTGTTAGTGTCTCAACGCTGCTGTACGGGGCTGTGTCTTGGATACCTTACATAAGACACATAAGAATGCTGGAAGCTTTTCACATTCGTAGTCTCCAAAGAATCCTCCGAATAACGTGGAGAGATAAAATACCACACAATGAAATATTGCGTAGAACCAACTATGATAGTATAGGAACGCTTGTCCCTAGACGCAAACTCAGGTGGGTGGGGCAAGTGATAAGGATGCCAGACGAACGACTGCCTAAACAAGTCCTTTACACGAACTCAAGGAAGGTGCCCGTCGTGCCAGCAGATAGAAAAAACTCTATAAAGATCATATAAAAAGAACGTTAAGAACCTGCAACATAAACCCAACCCACCTTGAAGAATTAGTAGAGGACAGGCCAACTTGGCGGCGTACTACTACGGAGGGGGTACAAAACCTGGGAGTACAAAGACGAAGGATAAGTTACCAGGCCCGAACTGCAAGACAGAAGTGGCACCTAATCATCCAAGATGCAGACCATAACTGCCACGAATGTGGAATAGGGTGGGTCAAAAGAGGGGGGGTTTTGTAAAGAATTTTGAAATTCATTTTCCCACACTCATTTTTTGATGGACCCAACATCAAAAACTATTGGTTTGAAATCTCAGACTTCTAAATTAACATTTTCAGGTTCCTCAGCGCAATTGAATTAAAAAAGAAAGAAGCAAAAATACGGAAATTCTATCTATTTGTTTTCAAACTTTAAGTTGTTACATCAACATTTATGTCCTATTATTTCCATAAACCTCTTAAAAAATATATTCCCATAAAACTTTACAATCAATACTTATACTTCCATTTTATTGAATAAAAATAATCTATTAACTACTCGATAAGTTTTCCTTCCTTATCTTCAGTTTATTTCCATGCAACCTGTATGTATATTTTTA
The DNA here is from genome assembly GCA_963969495.1 of Ceratothoa steindachneri. Classification (NCBI taxonomy): domain Eukaryota; kingdom Metazoa; phylum Arthropoda; class Malacostraca; order Isopoda; family Cymothoidae; genus Ceratothoa; species Ceratothoa steindachneri. The sequence goes on from OZ018325.1 coordinate 103,973,913, forward strand.
TTATCACTCTGAAATAGAAGAAATTGAACAATTAACAGTCAAATATTTAAATTTTCACTATTATTCAATATCTATTTATTCAATGCAGTAAAAGTTTTGTAGTGTTATTACCTTTCATTATGAAGTCCTTCTTGGTATTAAATGAGGGTATTTTTCTCCTGGAATCAATTCTACTCCTTATATAGCCGTCCCGTTTGTCTTATTCACAACTGTTTGTGACCCTTCTGTGACCAGTTTGACGCATCTCTCAACCGCTTGTGTGTGACAAGGAAACTTCGGAATGTCCAATTTAGGTTGTTAACGGATAAATTCTTCAATTTGATCATCAGAGAGCGTCCTCGTCAGTGGAGGTTCCGTCACAACGGTTTGCTGCAAATTAATTAGGTGGATGTAGTCGTCAGCTTCAAAATTTAGGTCTTGGATCTTGAAAGTGCGTATTGATTTCCTTTAAAATCTTTTCGTGCTTTCATAATTCTTTTCTATGCGAGTTACAGGATATGATTTCTTTCATCTTGCAGCATACAGAGAGAATGATTTATGCATGTGCAAAATAAGCATTCATTTGAAGCGCTGGGACAACTATATCTTTAATCCGTTTGTTCATCCCTTGCAGTGATTGCACTGTCTTGAAGAGGTTGAGTGCTCCATCTTGCGAAGAAGGGTTAGCTTTTCTTTCAAACCAGTATGGTGTATACAATTTCATGATGAACAAGACAATGGATTTCAGCGTGTCAGAAGGGTCGGAACTCGAAACATATAATGGACGTATCCGATTTGCCGTTGTAAGCCATCGTGCATGCTCATTTCCACAGGACTCTTACGAGCTATTTCAGCAGAATATTTACCTTGTGAGATAGATAGAAGAATATCAAACAGATACTTTTGATCGGTGCGCTCAGACTTCCTCTGTCAGCAGACAGCAAGTTAGTCGGAATTGGCTCAAATTCAACAACACTTAAGAGTCCTACATTTATCCAGTTGTTTCCCTATAGATCCGACAAATCCACGAGGCCCCGTTGTTTTTCCATCCAAATTGTTTATGAGATGGCGCAATTGGGGCTCATTTGCATGGAGCTGAAAAATAAACCAATGCAGTAGTCTATTAAGTTTGCCTTCTAACATTCTGAGCACACCTTATTTTGTTCCTGTATTCACTGCCGTTCCATCTCATCCCACAGCAACGGGTTCATCAGTTACGGTGTTATTTGCTTCTAGATACGAGAATATTATGTCGCATATAGCTTTTGCAGAACCTGTCTTCATTGTCAGGTGTCCAAGGTATTCTGAACCAGGTTTTTCTATCATAGAGATGTGTTCTTCCATTATCTTCTTATTGTGATGAGTTTCCCCCATCGTCTCAACAACACATGTGCTATCTTTTCTACCATCAAAATAAATAGAATATAAGGGCTTATCTGATCTAATTTCTTGCTGTAGTATAGTACATTCTTTGAAACTCTCTCTTTTAACTTTTGACCTGTTTACTAGTACAGAAGTTTCTTCGCCTTTAATTGACGATAAGTTCTTAACGATTGAACTTGTTATTAAAGCTGCAGCTCGATCAGACACACCAATGCGGTCACATGCCAACGCAAATTATGACAATTTTATTCGTTTAGATGGAGTCTTGGATGCAAATTTTTTGTGTACTTCTTTGCGTTTCACGGATGAAGGAAGCTCACAGTCACTTGTAGGGGAATCTTCACTCTCCCGTTCTCTCCCAGTTGAGAAACGGGACGGTGACCGCAAAAACATTCGGGCCCGGCACCGTGGGTCAAACTCGTAACTACAGCTCCTCGCCACTCGTCTCTATGAAAAGCCGAACTGTTTTAAACTGCAAGATCTTCTCAACGAGAGTATATTCATTTTCACTTCAAGTAGGAAATTGGAGACGCGTTTCTCTCAAGCTCGAAGGCCAGCTGGAGCCGAGGTAAGACTTGCTAAGAAAAACCGTTGGAATAAGAACCCGCCTGCGGCCCGTCCACAAGCCCTCCCCCCTCCTACCCCTACCCCAGTGGGGTGACGAGGTATAAATAACAAAAACTTGGGGAAAACGAGGTAGAATTCATGAATCGCCAGGCTACGAAGTCCCCTGCAAGAGAGGCAGGGCTACCAAGGGGGCTAAGAAGCAGCTAATCCTCGAGCTATTCCCCTGGTTATCAAACCGAACGTTAAGTTAACTTGTTCAAGTTCAACTTACCTTCATCATAGAGACTCCTCATATCCTTGTGCATCCTAAAGCCCAGGGATATTCCTCGCCCTTGAGGAATTACGAAAAGAAAAAAAAGGCTCCCCCTTGAGCCAGTTACCCGGTGGGCACACCAAACTCTAAGTTAACTTGGTTGAGAAACCAAGTTCAACTGATTCTCGTCAGAGAACCCCTCCCCCCCACCACTATCCGGGTGGATCCTAAAGCCCATGGATAGTCCTCGCCCATGAGTAATTACGTAACGAAGGAGAAAAAGCTCCCCCTCGAGCCCGTTACCCGGTGGTGACACCGAACTCTAAGTTAACTTGGTTTAAGAACCAAGTTAAATTTACTCTCGCCAGAGAGACCCCGCCTACCCTGGTGCCTCCTAAAGCACCGTGATTGTTCTCGCCCTTGAAGACCCCCCCCCCATTGAATACCGCGTGGACCCCCATCTGCTACACTCAACAAAGTACCTTGTGACTGCCAAATCTTCCAGTCCACCTCCAACAATCTGGTCGAAGCACGCGTCAAAGGACCCACCAGATTCCTGTGGTGTCTGGGCTCATTGAGTTCAAGGGCAAACTCAAACCCGCTGCCAGAGCAACCAAGGTATTTAAACTCCAGTTGAGACAATTAGCCTATTTCATGTAATTTGAAGTGAGTAGCGAATTAGCTAATATTAGAGGGTCAAGTTAATTGAAGTCATTTTTGTGTATTTTAAAATTCGTATTATTTCTGTGTTTCAAGTTTTGTTTTTGTGTAGTAAATTGTTAAATTTAAAATATGAGTTCATTTGGGGAATTCCTGTGCGTTCCTTATATCCTTACGTGTTGAAGCGGCTCTTCCTTAAAACAACAAAATTCGCACTCTTAGATCAACGCCTACTTCATCAAAGAAGTAAATCACGACCACAAGGTATCCTGTGACATCACTAACTTCGTCAGCAGTTTCAGTTTCTGTGTTGGATGAAGGAAGAATCACTTGGATATTATCTGTCGAAATAGATAGTTGATTTAAAAGACAATACTCACGATTCTCCCTAACTGCCCTCTAAATATTCTTCTTTGATTGAATTTGATCGATATTACCTATTGCCATTTTCCTAGTTGTTCGTTGGTCTTCCAGAAATGTTTCCTCCAATGGCCACACCTTATTTTCTTTGCTACAAGAACAGTTTTCAAAGCTATCGCATTTAAATCACGAAATATAAAAAAATTGTTCTGCATTCTTTGTAAAATCGTCACATTTCTGTTTGAATGATGTCACATTTTTTCTTGCTAATATTTCTTATTAAAGCCTGATATTTTGAATAATAATTTAAAATTCTTTTTCTAACTGCCTCTATTGACACACAAGGGATTGATGCCGTTTTACAAATAGAAATTAAGTCCTCTGCTACTAATGCGATAATTTTTTTAATTGGCGGGTCTTTTCAATTGCGGTTCTTTTCCTTTTCTTGCTCACACAATACATATTTTATAACATCTCTATAAGTTGGCAACACTCGTTCACTAATAGCACAGGATCCGCCAAATAAAGGGCTTCCAATTTCATGACGCGTTCTAGGTTTAAATTCCATAATTAAATATTGTTGTAATTTGTTCTTACATATTATTTACTTCTGAAATATAATAAAACGTGTATAAATATTTATTGTACACTATAAATAACTGTTCTTAAATACATATAGAAGACATCCTCCGCGCTACTGAAACATAATTGTCACGTAGGCCGCTATAATATGTTATTGAGGGACTTCTAAATATCAATCGATTACTTTCAAATTTCGATTACTTGTTCTTTAAAATACATAAATTCTTTTTGGGAGGTATAAATTCAAAATTCGAATTTAATTTTCAGATATAATCTACGAAATTCAAAATTTAGATGAAAATCGCGTTATTTTCAATTTTCAATGACGTTGAGGAACCTTTAAAAATTTTTATATCAAAAAACCCTTTTAGGTGGTTTAATCTGACAGATAGTCCCATAAAAAAATCATGGTGGGAAATAAATTTCAGAATAAATGTTTTTCGCTCCACCCTAATGTGGAAGGGGCTTCCAGACAAGATCAGGCCTACTCAGCCACTTGCGTGCCCATGACAGTAGAGATGGGAGAGGTCTTCGTCGTGCCGACGGGAACCTAAAAGCATGGATTTTTATTTCCAGAATGGTTAAAAAGCGTTCAATAGGCTGTCCATCTTTTAAGTACCTAAGTACAACACTCAACTGTTCACTATGTGATAAATCTGGTGCTGAATCAACGGACAAACTAAAATAACCAGAAGATTTAACTTCGTCAAAAATGAACGCATATTCCTTTTGTGCCATTAGTTGAATAAGCTCCTCAAGGGGTTTTTTGACGTGTAAGAAGGATTACCTTTACCAGAATTTCCATATTTCGTAATGTATCCTGCTAAAAATGGATCAAACTGGCTTATGAGTTCAAGTAGTCTTAAAGATTTCCCATTTTGCAATGATTCAAACCTTTCTTCTGTTCCCCGAAAAGCCAAGCCACTTTCAGCTAACGTACAAATAATAGCTATGACACACCTCAAGACATGTTCCCAGTAATCGCACTCTTCCTGACTTTGTTTCTCCAACTGTGACTTCAACCTCGCACCTTGCTTGCGAGTTAAGTATGTTAGCAATGATTCTCGGTGAGTAGTGCTTTTTTTATGCTTATCAATTACAATAGTATTTCGCCGTCACTGCACCCTTGTCTTGTTAACAAAATTTTTGATTTTTTTATGAACAAACAGTTTACAAACAAAACAATAAACTAATCCTGTTGATGGTAAATGCAGTAGCAACTCTCTTGAATTTCTCCCCATTGGCATTTGTCCCAATAAAAGGTTTCAGTGAACAATACCTTACTGGTTTGGCACTATTAAAATGGCGGTAATACTTGCCAAATGGACCATTGTGGTGTTGACAGTTACTGGGTGCACAAGTGATCCAATAGGCAACATAATCAGCAGAGAAATCATGCCACAACCGTGGATTCTTTGCTAAATTGTGATTTTCTTCATCTTTTACAGAAAGAATAATTTCGCCGCCATCGCCTTAGAATGTATTGTAAAGTAACTCGAATCAACATTTGCAGTAGAGGTATCCGCATCAAGAGAATTTACATGGAAAGTGAGATCAGTTATGAGACATGTGTTAAATGAAGTGATTAAAGTGGTATTTACCATATTTGCTGTAATTGTGTCCACTGCTGTTGACAGAGATTGGTTTTGACCCGGGATCTGTACATCATGTTGTGGAACTTGTTTGATACTTTTTGTTTTTTGCGCACTACTTAACAGAATCCGTTTCATCTTGGTTCTTTGGGTCTGTTAAATACAGAAATAAAAATATTATTTTGTTTACATTATTATGCGGCAGTCAAAACATCTACACATGCCATAGGCAGAACAATATGAACAATTTTATTCCCAGCTTACTGATGAATCTTGTGCTTTAATTAATAAAGAGATTTTGTTTCAGGATCGTCTTTTCAATTTCTACAAACTGTATAGAGGAAATAAACATATCACTTATAGTTTTTGAGAAAAAAACATTAAACACAAAAATTTTATTTTTTTGTCATTTTTTCATTTATTTATTTTTATTTATTTATTCATTCCATGTACAGTATAAACATATTACATTTTAAATCTTAATGACAAGTTACAATAAGTACCTCATACATACTCGTATATATGTATATACATACAAAGATTAGTTATGGGCCCAAAATAAGCCAGTGACTTTTAGGGCAGACACTTAAAACTTGAGACTAAGCATAACATTATCAAGAATAAAATCCCTTCATGTTTACGAACAGAGAACGCCTTTCTTATAAAAATATAAACAACTTAGTATACATTGAGACCCTAACCATTGTAAAGATTGCAAATAACGAATAATTATATTATTTAAATTTAGAGATAAATTAAAAAAACTATTTATTTGTAGTGATTATTTCAAAAGATCTGTAGTTAACATAGTCAACAGTCTTATATAAATAATAACATAATTATAATGTATAAATCAAAGTTATAGTACACAGTATAATAGTGTACGGTAACAAATAAATACACAGTAACAAAAACTGAATAGAAATTTAGTAAGCCGAAATTATATTGTTTTTAAGAGCTTTTTTGAATTGAGCTAAATTGGTTTGGGATTTGATATTGTCGTCCAAGCCATTCCATATTTTGATAGATTTATACAGAAAGCTACATTGTGATTTTGATTTTGAATACAAGGGTGAAATAAATTTTGTTCTATTGCGGGTTTGGTGATTATGGGTATTATCAGCTGTTTGTAACATATTAAATATATAGTTATTATAGGAACAATTTATTGTTTTGTAAAGGAATAAGGATATTTGAAAAAAAAGAGATCATTTAATTTTAGAATTCTGGATTCTTTAAAATATCGATTAGTGTGCTCTTTGTAGTCAAGTTGATGGATGGTTCGAATTGCTTTTTTTTCTGCCATATGACTAATTTATTGAGATAATTTTGATATTTTCCATACCAACTCTCTATGCCATATGTCAAGTAAGGTAGCACCATTGTCATATATAAAGAGTGGAGAATAGATTTAGGAAGAAACTTATTTAATTTATATAATATTCCAATCGATTTTGATAGTTTTGCTGAAATATGCGTAATATGTTGTTTAAAACTCAGATTTTTGTCAATAAAGATACCTAGGAATTTGATATGAGTAGTTTCATAAATTATTCCGTCTCCCATTTTAATATGGGGCAATTCAATAGATTTTTGTAAGAGAAAGGAATATATTTGTTTTTTTTTCTACATTTATTGATAGTTTATTAACATTAAGCCACATGAAGACATTTTCGAGTTCTTTATTTATTGTAGATACAATGTTGCTCGGTTTGTCATATGGCAAGGGAGTTGATAAGGCACTATCATCCGCGAATAATATAAATTTAAACAGCGAAGATGATTTAACAATATCATCAATATAGATTAAAAATAACAGTGGCCCTAGCACGAAGCCTTGTGGGACCTCAGTTGTAATATTAAGGTCGGATGAGTCTTGACCATTGACGGAGACAAATTGCTTTCTTTCAGTTAAATATGATTTGAACCAATTTTGACAGTTGCCTCTAATTCCGTACATAGCTAATTTTGACAGTAGAATATTATGGTTGACACAATCGAAAGCTTTTTTAAAATCCAGAAAAATTCAGAATACAATGTGGCCTTTTTCAATGTTATCATATAAATATTGAAGGTAGCTAATTATCGCGTGAATCGTTGATTTCTGACATCTAAAACCATATTGGTGTTTATACAACAGTGAATTAGATTCCAGAAATTTATAAAGTTTATTGAATGTTATTTTTTCAAATATTTTACTGAACATTGAAAGAAATGAAATAGGGCGGTAATTGCTGACGTTTTTTAGGTCTCCTCCCTTTGGTAACGGTGTTACCCGAGCAACTTTTAATACACTTGGGAATATACCCTGCGTAAATGATTTATTAATTATTGATGCTAAAATTGGAGCAACTATATCAGAGATGTATTTTAAAATTTTCGTGGAGATTGAATTAATACCTGATTTTTTATTTTTTAGTGAACTAATGATTTTCTTTATATATCGGCTATGCTTACAGGAGAAAAGAACAAGGAATTTGGTACATTAATCTCATTAAAATACAAAAGAAAAGATTTATCGACTATTTTGCAGGAGTCTGAGATTTTTTTACCTTCGTTAACAAAAAATTTATTGAATTCATTCGCTTTTTCCTTATTGTCATCAACTGGTTTGCCGTCAATGATAATTTGGTTAATTTGGTTTGTTCCTTTAGTAATTTCAGGTTTTATCACAGAATTGATTAATTTCCAAGTTTGTTTTATATTGTTTTTCGTTTGATTAAATCGTTCATGGTAATAATTTTTCTTGGCTATTTTAATTTGGTTAGTAACTTGATTCAGAAAATTTTTATATTTGTGTTCTGGAATTTGACTAAGCTTATTAAGAGAAAACTATTTTTGACGTTTTTTGATGTTATTTATAAAGAGAAAAGTATTTTTGACGTTCTGTTATCCAAGGTTTTGTTTTGTGTTTATATAATATGGTTTTAGATTTTAGAGGACAATTAAGTTTAAAAGCATCGTCTAGCCGTGAAATTAACTCTTCGGTAGAAGAATCGATGTCATTTATATAGTAAATTTCATATAGATTCTGATTTAGAACATAGTTATAGAAGTTTGATAAGGTATTTTGGTTAATTATGCCGTAGGTTATTGTACGGTTTTGATGAATATTGTTCGAGTTGAAAAAAGACTTTTGGATCATGAATATAGGAAGATGGTCCGATATGTCACAAAGGAGAATACCGAAAGATTAATTTTCGGGGTGAACTCTGAAAATATTGTCAATTAGTGTTGCTGAGTTTTGGGTTATTCTTGTCTGTTTTGTTATAATTGGAAGTAAGGAATGAGAATAAAAAGTATTGAGGAAGGACTGAGTTGATGCGTGGTTTTTAAAGTTTCATAGATCGAAGTTAAAATCTCCTGTAATTATTATGTCGTCATATGTAGTCTGTAACATTGAAGTAATTGATTAATTCAGTAATCTTATCTATAAACATATTTGGGTCACCAGAAGGAGGTCTATATACGGTTCCAATGATTATTGTTTTACCATTTGATTTTACTTCGATAAATAAAGTTTCAATATAGTTATAGGAAATGCTAATTTCGTCAACTTTTTTAGTAGTGAGTCTATCAGATATATACACGCTTATATCTCCCCCTATCTTGTTTACGTCGCGTAGTGAATGAAAAGAGCTATAGTTTGGGAAACTGATTAGGTGTTTATTATTATTTGTTAGCCAGCTCTCGGTGAATGCCAAAACGGAAAATTTATAATTAAGTGTTGACAAAAATATTGAAAATTCATCAATGTTTACGTGCAATGATCGAATATTAAGATTTAAAATGGACAGGTCTGTTTTTTCAAATGAAAATGTAGTGTTAAATTTATCACAATCATAGTATTGATTTCTTACGTTATTTTCTTTAAAATTTGGATTTATTCATCAAAATGGTTTATGTCTGGATCGATATTATTGAAGTGATCGAGTTGTTCAAACATAAAGGCAGTTCAATTGGAATTTAAAATTAAAGGTTACGAATTGCAATTACGTATAAATATATCTATAAACAGTTAAAATACTATTTTTATGATAACTTTAATAAGAGAAAAAGGAATAAAGTATGTAATACAATTGAAATAAAAGTAAGTGAATGCTAGGTCAAAACATGGTTTGTTAGTTTTTTTCTCATCTAAAGCAGTAATATCGCCGAAGGTATTATTACTGATCGTTCCAGAGATTCTCACCATTAAAGTCTGCAAGCGTCGAATTAAGGTGTTCCGACCACAAATTTTGGAGGGCAGCTCGGGTATTGACGACTATACGTTGGTCAAGGCGAACGGAGGGTGATGGCAGGAAAATGTTGATGGAACCATCTCTGGTAGTACAGCCAGCGATCTTTGTGGAGAATTTCTTCTTAGCTTGGCGGAGGACAAAAATGATTTTGTTGCGATTTGGAGTCAGTTGTTCGTTTACATAGAATGAAGGTTTGAATTCTTTGCATGCTGAGAAGATATCACGCTTCAGATCACTTATGCGCAACTTCACAATTATGTTTCTTTTGTCAGGACCTTGTACTTTAGGTTTGGGACCTAGACGATGAGCAACAGAGATGTCGGCTTCTTGCATTTGTATGTGGCAGTTATCTTTAATAAGTTTGCGGATAATATTGCTGCAGTTTTCATTATTGGTGGCTTCAGGTATATTGCCGGAGAGTATAATCGTATCTAGTCTTTCATAAGCGTCGGAAGAATCAACCTTTTCTTCTAATTTTTCGATTTTTGATCTCATTTCTTGGTTAGATTTTTCGAGAGAGATGATTTTTTGTTCTTGTTTGGCAAAAGATGATTCGAAAAACTTAAAAAGAACGTTTATAATGTCTTTGGCATAACCTGATAGCGTATATAAGGAAATATGGGTCTGCAGTTCATTAAAATTAACTGGTTTGTTTAATTTGGTTTTTCCTCTGTAATTGGAGTATTTTTTCTTTGTCTGCCTTTCTGAGAGTAGGAGGAGCCATTCTTTCTAAGGATGAATGGAGAAATGTGACACACTGCTTATGTGTTATGGGAATTTGTTTAATTACTGGGAGGAACAGTAATGTTTAATTGTTAAAATTTTTACTTTGAAGGTTGTTAGGTTTTGATTGATGAGTGATTGTTTTAATTTATTAATTGAAAGAGTGAAGAGATTAGTTAAACAAGATGGATGTGGCAGCGCTGCACTTCTAATCTCCCAGTTGAGTTTAGGCCTAATAGCTTTCAAAACAGACTCAGCGGGAACATGGGAATTTTTGACGTATTTCGTTAATATCACTTTATATGTCTAAATAAATTAAATTTTATACGTAGATTTATAATTTTTAGTATTCAATGCAGGTAAAATCACTAGTATTCACTTTTATTCAATAAATAAGCAATATCACTGTTTGTTGATGTAACAAAGATTGATAGAGGAGACCGGGCAGCACACCTTCACTCTACGACAATAGAATTTAAACTATAGGTGGATACCTAATAAAAATGGCTACTTTGTAAAACTTAAATAGACGAATTATATGCACTTTGAAATATTGCTCTACGACAAAAAATGACTAGAACAATACTAGAACAATATCGGTTTATATTTCAATTCTCTATAAGTCTAACAAATTTCAGCACTATAGCTTTTAAAATAAAAAAGTTATAAAGAAAGTGGGAACTTCCATAATGCTGGAGTACAAATTGCCAGTTACCAGAAAAAGGCTCCCCTTAATTTTTTTATTTTTTCACCCCGAAATTTCGGTATTTTTAAGTCGCTATGGATCCGGAAGTATTGGTCTACAAATGTGTCGAGGTGTTTTACGATATCATTTATAGTTTATTGAAAAAAACAAAAAAAATGGTATTTTATTGTGATTTTTTTTTTTTTAAATTACAAAAGTAGTCATAAAATAATAATCTTAACGAATTTTGTAAAAACCTACAACAAAAATTGGAGGAAAAAAATAATATGAGAAATTTTTTTCGATCTTTTCAAAATATCTCGGTTTCTTTCTGAAAATTAGAAAAATCAACATGACACTTTCGATTCGTATTTCAATTCTCTATACATATGTATGAATATCACCACTCAATCGATAATAAGAAGAAAGTTAAATTTTTTTACCGAAACCATCTCCTTAAAAACTATCTACCCTATACGTTTTAAAAATATATAAAACGTACTTAAATTTTAATAGATTAAACAGCCAGAGATGAGTGTGCTATTAAACTAGTCATTAAGCAATTTAAAGCAAGAATGAGGCAATGTATGCACATACAGTTAACACCAGTGGCATCTGGCAACTAAACTAGGAACTTATGAGCTATTACTAGTCACTTGCGTTGTTTCAATCGCGTACTAAACTTGTTTAAGAATTGTAAAGGGTCTTTCAATAATGTCACTCGATTTTTAAATGTAAATAAAACAAGTTATTTGTGATATATGCACTCAATTGTTTTTTTAAATTTGAAAGTATATTTTATGGCATGAAGTATGGAATATGACTTCGTTTAAATGTCCGCAGCGGCTTGGTTTGGTGGAATGTATTCGGGAGGCCCAATTTTCGATGACTTTGTCGCATAAATCTGGATGAATTTGCTGGATCGTGTTCGTTATGTTGACTTTAAGGACATCAACTGTTTGCGAATTATTCGCATAGACCTGCGATTTAGGTAGCCCCAAAGAAAGTAGTCTAATGGCGTTAAATCGCATGATCTCGGTGGCCAGTTGACGTCCGCCGCGCGAGATGACCCGGTCCTGAAATCGCTGGTGAAAAATGTCTATCGTGGCGTGCGCAGTGTGGCACGCAGCGCCGTCCTGTTGGAACCACATATCGTCAGTATCCATATCAGGCATATAATCCAGTTGATGACACAATAAGTGCTTATCATCGATCTGTAGGTCTCGCCGTTGACGGTTATGGCAATCTCATCTTCGTTCTCAAAAAATACGGACCGATGATTCCGTTAGACGAAAATCCGCACCAAACAGTGACTTTGTTGGGATGCAATTGGTGCTAGTGTATCTCATGTGGATCGTTTTCATTCCAAATCCGACAATTTTGCTTGTTCATGAATTCATTCCTCTAAAAATGGGGCTCGTCGCTGAAGATGAAGATGGGGGTAAATTTGGGGCAACTTCCAAATGCTGTAAAGCCCAATCAGCGAACACACAGCGTTGTCTATGGTCGTTTACTTTAAGTTCTTGCGTAAGTTGGATTTTGTACGGGTGCAGACCCAAGTCCCTACGCATAATTCGCCCCATTGAAGTCGCAGAAAGGCGAAGTTCTTGTGAACGACGAGAAATTGACTGCCTCGGATTTTCCCGTACACTTTTATTTAGGCAGAGATGTTTTCAGCAGACCTTGCGTGTAGGTAACGTACGGGTGTTGGCTGATTGCTGATCAACAAAATTGCTTCGAATTTGGTAACCAAGCGTCGAACAGTGGACTCGGCAGGACGATTGTAGGCGAGGATAGAAATCACGTAATGCGCGGAACGTTTGTTGAACGGAGCACTGATTTTGATAATAACTTTTGATGATTTGCACACATTGTTTAACGCTATAACCTTTAATCGTGAATTGCCAAGTACTACTGAAAAGTTCACAGTGAGGATGCTAAATGTGGCTTTAACAACATGGCCACTATCGCCTGATAAAGCTCGAGCGTCCTTGTTGAAAGACGCTTTTTTTACTTTCAATCTAGAGTACAAATTGCCAGTTACCAAAAAAAGGCTCCCCTGGAGTACAAATTGCCAATTACCATAAAAAGGCTCCCCTTAATTTTTTATTTTTTCACCCTGAAATTTGGGTATTTTTAAGTCGCTATAGATCCGGAAGTATTGGTCTACAAATGTGTCAAGGTGTTTTACGATATCATTTATAGTTTATTGAAAAAAACAAAAAAAATGGTATTTTATTGTGATTTTTTTTTTAAAAATTACAAAAGTAGTCATAAAATAATAATCTTAACGAATTTTGTAAAAACCTACAACAAAAATTGGAGGATAAAAATAATATGAGAATTTTTTTTCGATCTTTTCAAAATATCTCGGTTTCTGTCTGAAAATTAGAAAAATCAACATGACACTTTCGATTCGTATTTCAATACTCTATACATATGTATGAATATCACCACTCAATCGATAATAAGAAGAAAGTTGAATTTTTTTACCGAAACCATCTCCTTAAAAACTATCTACCCTATACGTTTTAAAAATATATAAAACGTACTTACATTTTAATAGATTAAACAGCCAGAGATGAGTTTGCTATTGAACTAGTCATTAAGCAATTTGAAGCAAGAATGAGGCAATGTATGCACATACAGTTAACACCAGTGGCATCTGGCAACCAAACTAGGAACTTATGAGCTATTACTAGTCACTTGCGTTGTTTCAATCGCGTACTAAACTTGTTCAAGAATTGTAAAGGGTCTTTCAATAATGTCGCTCGATTTTTAAATGTAAATAAAACAAGTTATTTGTGATATATGCACTCAATTTATTTTTAAATTTGAAAGTACATTTTATGGCATTAGGTATGGAATATGACTTAGTTCAAATGTCCGCAGCGGCTTTGCTTGGTGGAATGTATTTGGGAGGCCCAATTTTCGATGACTTTGTCGCATAAATCTGGATGAATTTGCTGGATGGTGTTCGTTATGTTGACTTTGAGGACATCAACTGTTTGTGAATTATTCGCATAGACCTGCGATTTAAGGTAGCCCCAAAGAAAGTAGTCTAATGGCGTTAAATCGCATGATCTCGGTGGCCAGTTGACGTCCGCCGCGCGAGATGACCCGGTCCTGAAATCGCTGGTGAAAAATGTCTATCGTGGCGTGCGCAGTGTGGCACGCAGCGCCGTCCTGTTGGAACCACATATCGTCAGTATCCATATCAGGCATATAGTCCAGTTGAGGCCACAATAAGTGCTTATCATCGATCTGTAGGTCTGGCCGTTGACGGTTATGGCAATCCCATCTTCGTTCTAACAAAATACGGACCGATGATTCCTTTTGACGAAAATCCACACCAAACAGTGACTTTGTTGGGATGCAATTGGTGCTAGTGTATCTCATGTGGATCGTTTTCGTTCCAAATCCCACAATTTTGCTTGTTCATAAATTCCTTCCTCTAAAAATTGGCCTCGTCGCTGAATATGATTTTTGGGGGGAAATTTGGGGCAACTTCCAGATGCTCTAGAGCCCATTAGCGAACACACGGCGTTGTCTATGGTCGTTTACTTTAAGTTCTTGCGTAAGTTGGATTTTGTATGGGTGCAGACCCAATTCCTTACGCATAATTCGCCCAATTGAAGTCGCAAAAAGGCCAAGTTCTTGTGAACGACGAGAAATTGACTGCCTCGGATTTTCCCGTACACTTTTATTTAGGCAGCGATGTTTTCAGCAGACCTTGCGTGTAGGCGACGTACGGGTGTTGGCTGATTGCTGATCAACCCTTTTGCCTCGAATTTGGTAACCAAGCGTCGAACAGTGGACTCGGCAGGACGATTGTGGCAAGGATAGAAATCACTTAATGCGCGGAACGTTTGTTGAACGGAGCACTGATTTTGATAATAACTTTTGATGATTTGTACACATTGTTCAACGCAATAACCTTTAATCATGAATTGCCAAAGAACTACTGAAAAGTTCACAGTGAGATGGCCAAATGTCGCTTCAACAACATGGCCACTATCGCCTAAAAAAGCTCGAGCGTCCTTGTTGAAAGACGCTTTATAACTTCCAATCTGGAGTACAAATTGCCAGTTACCAAAAAAAGGCTCTCCTTAATTTTTTTATTTTTTCACCCCAAAATTTCGGTATTTTTAATTCGCTATGGTTCCGGAAGTATTGGTCTACAAATGTGTCGAGGTGTTTTACGATATCATTTATAGTTTATTGAAAAAAACAAAAAAAATGGGCTTTTATTGTGATTTTTGTGCGGAAAATTACAAAAGTAGTCATAAAATAATAATCTTTACGAGTTTTGTAAATACCTACAACAAAAATTTGAGAATAAAAATAATATGAGAAATTTTTTTCGATCTTTTCAAAATATCTCGGTTTCTGTCTGAAAATCAGAAAAATCAACATGACACTTTCGATTCCTATTTCAATTCTCTATACATATATATGAATATCACCACTCAATCGATAATAAGAAGAAAGTTAAATTTTTTTACCGAAACCATCTCCTTAAAAACTATCTACCCTATACGTTTTAAAAATATATAAAACGTACTTAAATTTTAATAGATTAAACAGCCAGAGATGAGTGTGCTATTGGACTAGTCATTAAGCAATTTAAAACAAGAATGAGGCAATGTATGCACATACAGTTAACACCAGTGGCATCTGGCAACTAAACTAGGAACTTATGAGCTATTACTAGTCACTTGCGCTGTTTCAATCGCGTACTAAACTTGTTCAAGAATTGTAAAGGGTCTTTCAATAATGTCGCTCGATTTTTACATGTAAATAAAACAAGTTATGTGTGATATATTGCCTCAATTTATTTTAAATTTGAAAGTACATTTTATGGCATTAGGTATGGAATATGACTTAGTTCAAATGTCCGCAGCGGCTTTGCTTGGTGGAATGTATTCGGGAGGCCTAATTTTCGCTGTCTTTGTCGCATAAATCTGGCTGAATTTGCTGGTGGTGTTCGTTATGTTGACTTTGAGGACATCAACTGTTTGCGAATTATTCGCGTAGACCTGCGATTTAAGGTAGCCCCAAAGGAGGTAGTCTAATGGCGTTAAATCGCATGATCTCGGTGGCCAGTTGACGTCGCCGCCGCGCGAGATGACCCTGTCCTGAAATCGCTGGTGCAAAATGTCTATCGTGGCGTGCGCAGTGTGTTACGCAGCGCCGTCCTGTTGGAACCACATATCGTCAGTATCCATATCAGGCATATAATCCAGTTGAGGCCACAATAAGTGCTTATCATCGATCTGTAGGTCTCGGCGTTGACGGTTATGGCAATCCCATCTTCGTTGTCAAAAAATACGGACCGATGATTCCGTTAGACGAAAATCCGCACCAAACAGTGACTTTGTTGGGATGTAATTGGTGCTAGTGTATCTCATGTGGATCGTTTTCGTTCCAAATCCCACAATTTTGCTTGTTCATAAATCCATTCCTCTAAAAGTTGGCCTTGTCGCTGAAGATGATTTTTTGGGGGAAATTTGGGGCAACTTCCAAATGCTCTAGAGCCCAATCAGCAAACACACGGTGTTGTCTATGGTCGTTTACTTTAAGTTCTTGCGTAAGTTGGATTTTGTACGGGTGCAGACCCAAGTCCCTACGCATAATTCGCTCAATTGAAGTCGTAGAAAGGCCAAGTTCTTGTGAACGACGAGAAATTGACTGCCTCGGATTTTCCCGTACAATTTTATTTACGGCAGCGATGTTTTCAGCAGTCCTTGCGTGTAGGCGACGTACGGGTGTTGGATGATTGCTGATCAACCCTTTTGCTTCGAATTCGGTAACCAAGCGTCAAACAGTGGACTCGGCAGGACGATTGTGTCGAGGATAGAAATCACGTAATGCGCGGAACGTTTTTTGAACAGAGCACTGATTTTGATAATAACATTTGATGATTTGCACACATTGTTCACGGCTATAACCTTTAATCGTGAATTGCCAAGTACTACTAAAAAGTTCACAGTGAGGTTGTCAAATGTCGTTTCAACAACATGGCCACTATCGCCTGATAAAGCTCGAGCGTCTTTGTTGAAAGATCCTTTATAACTTCCAATCTGCGAGCTGGATAAACATGCCACCGGAGAGAACTCTTTATACACACAAATTATTCCTTTTTCATTCAATTTTTAAAATGGATATAAATTTAATTAATTCAATAATTTAAATGGTAAATTCGGCTATGGAAAATTGATGCCCCTTCTTGATGCCCTAGGCACGTGCTTATTTTTGCTTAAAGGGTTAATCCAGCTCCATGTATGTGTTTTCACTGCTTGAAGGCTCGATATTGATATTCGTCAATGCCATAGGAAGATAAAATAATAAATAGTAATTATCATCGCCAACACTACTGCTTAAAGAACGTGAGGTCGATGTGCATCAACGCCACAGAAAGCAGATTTCACCACAGAGGTAAGTAGCTTTATAACCACATAGCGATCACCGCTAACCCTCCCTTCCCGTCTTCACAACACAGTTCCTCAAGTGTTCCGATACCATGTCGATAGATTCTTGTATCCCGTATGGTGGCACTCTGGACCACGAACGGTTTTATGCTCGCTGGGTGGTGAAAAAGATACTACTCGACTCCAAACGAAGATATAGGTCCTCGGGCTTGCCACTGATTATCATTCTGATCTTTATGTGCATTTCTTTAGGGTCGCGAGATCTCGTCCCTGATGCTACTACGGATCAACAAAATGGAATTCAACATGAAGTGTTGCATCCTAATCCTGACTACTGCCACTAAATATTGAACCAACACTGAATCGCCCTCAAACCTAACAATATAATGCCTTCGATGAGGAACACTTCACTGCCCAGAATCCTATCTGGTTAAGCTCTGAAACATAATGCCCCTCCAATTACTCGAATTCCGCTTAATATCAACACCAAGAACACCTGTCCACACTTTACCGCTGCTCATCAAAATTAGCCATAAAACAATCTAGCACTATCCTGTGTATGCTTTGATCAACCTAAATTACCTACCTAGAATATACGAGTCAATCCACCCCAACATTCCCCCATAAACTACATCCAAAAGATACTGTCCATAAAATTGCTTAGAAGTTATCACCATTGCAAGGTGATAACAATATACAATAATATAAAATTTAAAATAGTTACAATTCATACCAAAAGAAAAAGAAAATTTCCTCCTCATATACTCGTCCAACCTGCGTTTGGAAACATTTAGAATTTATACTCTCTATTAAATCATTTAAATCGATTAAATCTCTGTAGTAAATCATTATAAAAATTTAACACTCTATTGATGATAAATTTTTTTTCACATCAAACCTACACCACCGTTTTATAAGTTTTAGGTGGTGACTTCTGGTCCTATTACAACCCTCCAAATCGAAGGACCTTTTAAAATCCAACTTATCCCTCACAGAATAAAGGTCGTCCATGCAGAACGAAGCGAGAACACCTTCCGGCAGCACCGAGGTGATACAGTTGATGCACAGGACAAACAGTGTGATACCGAGGAAAATTCCGTGCGAGACACCTTCTTCTTGCTCCATTGGGCCGGATAGGGCTCCTCCTCCCCCAGTGCGTGGAATCGACGAGAGCACTCAGGGAGCTTTGTGAGTCGCTATAAATTACAATCCGGTCTCCGAACCTGGGACATCGCGTTATCTCCCGTACCGAGCGGTGTATTGCAACAAGCTTGGCCTCAAAGACAGTCACAGCGCCTGGTAGAGCCCCGCTGACTTCAAACAGAGGGGATACGGCGTGGAAACCGGCCCCCTCTTGGGACTTGGAGCCATTCGTATACACTAGCACTGATCAAGCATTAAACAGAGTGTGCTCCAAAACGGCAGAAACGCAATACGCCCGGCGTTGTAGAAGTTTCGGGAGCAGAGGCGTGGCAACAAATAGTCAAAGGTGGTACCCTTTCCAAGTGGTGCCCTGGGCAGAAACAGGAGCGTCAACCGTCCAAAAGGTATACCAAGCTCTTGAGGGAGTTTCATAAACCTAAACCCAGAGGGCTTAGGGTAAGACTGGCGTCTCTCGGTGGCATAGGCACCGTCAAGATTAACTGCGGATGCAGAAGGAGCTGTTGGCGACTGAGGTAGGAGGCACCGAGCTAGCACATACAGGTGAATAATGCACTGTGTACGGCGCCGAGCGATTGTTATTTCCCAAGCATCACGTATGGAAGCTACCGATTGCCGGGAGAAGGACTGTTTGGTTGATCGAGTCCAACTTCCGCTCGCCTGCAGATGCATAAAACTCGCATCCATACCATAGCTTCGAACAAACAAAGGATCAATAGAAAGTAATGCAGTAGCCCTATCAGCGCCCCAGGTGATAAATATCAATGACGAAGAATGTCCATGACGCGGGTACAAGAGACCTTAAGGCTGCAAATATGAGCCTCCCAGGTGAGGCGTTTTATAAATACAAGAATCAAGGAACCGTCGAGTACACCACTTCCAGGAGGACCCCATTTAGAAACAAGTCTGGGTCAGGATAGAGACGAGGATGGCGGCAGAAGTGCACGACCTTAGTCTTGGCACAGGAAAACTGAAGCCTGTTCACTTCGTTATACGAGAAACGTGGTTCAATGGCTGTTGGATGCGACGCTGTAGAGTTCGTATCTGGGCCACGCCCAAGAGATTGAAAGGTCGTCCACATATAGGGTAGGGAGAACACATTCCAGCAGCACCGAGGTGATGCCGTTGATGCTCAAGGCAAATCTTGTGACTTACATAGAACAAGTCCATACGGGACACTCTCTTCTTGCTCCATTGTGCAGGATAGCCGCCCCCCCCTCCGTCTCGTACGTGGATTCGACGATCTCGCAAAAATTTACACATAAACATTGCGTGACGTTCCAGTCTCCATCATGTAGATAGTCTCTCCGATACCTTATCGCCATATGGTATAATAGGCCTTCTCCAGATCAAAAAAACACCATGACATAGTACTGTGTAGGAAGAAAAGCGTCACACACGACATTTTCCAGTCTTAGCAGAGCATCCGACGTGGAGTGGAAGTTGCCTAGGCCGCACTTCGCAAAAGAAAGGTTGCCTCCGCTGTACAGACTAAAAAGCAGGAGGTTAGAGAGATTGGGCGGAAAAAGCGAGCACAGTAGTCATTCACTCGGAGTCTGAGAGGATACCTTCTACCAGAAAATTTTGAACAAATCTAGCAGAAATGCGATGCCTTGCTCACACAAGTGTCGAAGCATGACGTAAGTGACATCACCCGGACCAGGTGAAGTGTCTGCGCACGAAGCAAAAGCACAACGCAACTTACTCAATGTAAACCTGTCGTTGAAAGGTTATCCACCTCTGGAAGTAAAGTCCTGTCAGCCGCCTTCCGCGACATCAAGACGCACAATGAATGCCGGCGAAGCAGCATCACGGCTAGGGAATGCAAAGAAAGCTGTCGCGAAGGACTCCGACATTGAACGCAGGGTTCGAGACTTCGGTCCCATTCTTCTGGAGAACGGGAGAGGAGAACTGCAAGAATTTGCCCCGAATCCTTTTGACTCGCTTCCAAACCTATGCTGGAGCGGTCATTCAGTTAAGTGAAGACACGTATCCTGGCAAGGAAGAGCTGGGAGCGTGCTTCTAAACAAACCTGAACCTAGCCATATCTCGATGAAATCGACCAACTATGAAATCTTTCTGGTGGCGGTTATATCGCATGTAGGCATAGCGCTCCCTTTTGAGGGCCACCTCACACTCGGCTGATCACACGTATGCGCTCGGCGTGCAAAACGGTCTGACGTTCCAGGAATAGTTGTTAGCCTTATGACGATGAGGTTGCCAGAGAAAAACTCAACAGTCTCATGTACCGACGTAAACTCTACGACGTAAACTCTAGCAAGAGAAAGGGACTCAGCAACCGTGCCACGGCGAGATGGAAGTCTCCCGCGTCGAAGTCGGCTGACGGTGGAATGTACGCAGAAATAACACTACATCTCCTATCGAGGTGCAGCTGGACAGCTACTGCCTGAAATGAGGTAATTAAAGTGAAGGACGTAGACATCATTCCGGGTGTAAATGGCTCATCCTCCTGCCCAACCCATATCCCTTGGTGGTGGGGTCGCAAAACCCTTATACCCCAGGAAGGCGGGCAGGGTGCACGCGCCCAGCAGGGTCTTCTGCAAAAAGATCTCTAAGGGCAAACGGGAGGAGGCAAGCTTCTGCAGCTCCCCCCAGTTGGCTTGGAGTTCGCGAGGCCACCTTCAAAAAGAAGACCCTGACTGGAATGGCCGTACGCTTCCTGGAGGCAGAAATCCTGAGGCTATTAGGCGAACAATGCGTTGAAGGCACTGTCGCCTTCGAGAACTTATCAGGGGGTCTCTCGCTGGCCATGTGACTCTTTCCTCCCTCCGCCTCGAAATTTTAGTCAGTTGGGGTGTTTTCGGAGGCAGTGGTCCCTCCTTTTTGGGATCCTTCGTTTTCGAGTCACCCAGCCTAGCACTGAGTGTGGGCCTAAGACTCGAAGCTTGCAGCTTTATGAACCCCGGATGAATGCCTCACGACCACCTTCAGGGGTATCTCTTCCTGCGTGTCTAACGACTCTTTGCAGCGCGTGGCTGGGGGAAGGGGGGGAGCCATGGTTTTGGCCGGGATTGGGTTGAACCCTTTGTGCCGCAAGCTGTAATAAGGCAGTGCCGGGGGGGGGGGGTTGAACCCATATAAGTGTTCCGAATTGGCACGGAAACGACCGTCTTCTCATGCCTGGCGGTGCCAAGGGCAGAGGGCGTCTTTTTTGACATTAATGCATAAGACTTTGCAGGCAGCACCAAGCACGCTAGGACCAAGTATTTAGCCTCACGAAATGAGAGCCGATCCTGCACCACATTGCTTTGAAGAAGCGGGGCGCAGCTCTCCGGAATTGACACAGTTGGCTACACACAATTTGGACTTATCGTGTGCGGCCTTAAAGTAATTTACATAGACTTCGGAAGGCGAGGAGCCCTGAATCTTTTTGTCTATCTTGATCCTTGTCTTTTTTAGGAGAGGAGCGTGGGGAATGAACCAGTCTCTCTCTTCAGCCAGAAGGAGACCTAGGCCAGATGAGCCGATCTCAGCAGGATGCAAAAAATGCAAACCTTCTAAACGACTACTTCTCTTCAGTGTTCACTGAAGAGCGTGGTCACATCCCCCAGCCCATTGAGTCTCACTTGGGTAAGAAGCAGGAGGAAATGGACTTAACCTTAACCGAAGTAGACGAAAAAATCTTCGACCTAAAGGCCAATAAGTCCCCTGGTCCGGATGAGTTCCTCCCTAAAGTGTTGAAGGAAGTGCGTGATGAGGTCGCACCACATCTGACCACAATCTTCAACACTTTGATCCGGACTGGACGGGTTCCTGGAAACTGGCGTGAGGCGGAGGTGACTCCGATCTTCAAGAAAGGAGACCAAAGCCAGCCGTCCAACTACCCACCTATCAGTTTTACCTTGATAGTCGGTAAACTCATGGAGAGCATCATGGTGGACAATATAAGGTAATATTTGGAGTAAAACCTGCTATTGAAGAGTTGCCAGCACGGCTTCCGAAGGCACCGGTCATGCCTAACGAACCTTGCAGAATTCTTCCACTTCATTTTCAGTGAGCATGATCGGGATAAAGTAGTGGATGTTGTCTACCTAGACTTTCAAAAAGCCTTTGCCATGGTACCACACCGCCGCCTTCTCTGTAAAGTGCGTGCGCTGGGATAGACGAAAATATAGCAGGTTGGATAAAGAACTGGCTAAGAGGCAGACGGTAACGGTTAGTGTGGGATGGACAAGCTTCTAAGTAAAGTGCGTGCGCTAGGATAGACGGAAATATAGCAGGTTGGATAAAGAACTGGCTAAGAGGCAGATGGCAACGGTTAGTGTTGGATGGACAAGCTTCTAAGTGGGACCACTACTGTTCATCATCTATGTTAAAGATATGGATGGTGATGTAGTTGCGAAGATTTCCAAATTTGACTACGATAGCTAACTTGGTATGAACGTTGCAAATGAAGGAAATAATGCCCGGCTGCAGGAAGATCTTTGGAAGATTAGGGAGTGATCGGACACGTGGCAAATGACATTTAACGTAAACAAATGCAAAGTGATGCATATCGGCCACTGAACCCCTCCCCGTCAATCTCATTATATCCTTAAGGGGCACTGCTCTTGAATCCACCGACACTGACAAGTACTTGGATGTAACTATAATTAGTGATCTCAAGTTATCGAGGCAGTGTATTAAGGCGGAGAAGAAAGTCCAAAGGATGCTAGGTTATATAAAGCGACAGTTTGGATATCGTAACAAGGAAATAGTACTCTGTCTGTACAATTCCCTTGTCCGACCGCACCTGTAGTATGCCGTACAATTTTAGAGTCCTCCATTTCGAAAGGACATCGCGAGATTGGAACGCGTGCAAGCCAGGACAACCAAACTGATTCCCTCTATCAGACATAAAAGTTATGAAGATTGATTAAGGGAATTAAATCTGTTCTCGTTGGAAATCCGTAGACTGCGTAGTCAGCTCATCGATGTTTTTACAATAGTTAGAAGGTTCGACAATGTTGATT
Organism: Ceratothoa steindachneri; assembly: GCA_963969495.1. Taxonomy (NCBI): domain Eukaryota; kingdom Metazoa; phylum Arthropoda; class Malacostraca; order Isopoda; family Cymothoidae; genus Ceratothoa; species Ceratothoa steindachneri. The sequence goes on from OZ018325.1 coordinate 103,997,503, forward strand.
ACAGGGATATTTTCCAGCTCAGCAAGGGGAGAACAAGAAATCACGCCTTTAAACTTGAGTTGAAGCATTACAACTGAGATCTGTGTGGGAAATTCTTCACTTACACTATCTGTGGTTGTTGGCTGCACTTCCGATGGAAGTTGTCAATAGTGAATCTGTTGACCAGTTCAAGTCAAGACTAGACAAAGTCTTGAAGAGTGTCCGTTTAGGGGGGACGTAAGGCAATTGAGTGGGAATGTGCCCACTCGACAGCTAGTCTAAAAAAACCCTCATTGAATGTACCGTAAGGTCTTCTAACCTACTTATTTTTCTTGTAGGTCCTTGTAGTTGTTTCTTTGTGCGAGGAATGGGCATCTCGGCAATGGCTCTGACCTTTACGTCCTGGGGGCCCATCTGATTTTTCCCAACATTGAAGCCCATACACTTAATAGTATCGTACGAAAAGTGGCACTTACTGTGCTTAAGGGTGAGTCCGTGCTCACAAAGCCTAGTAAGTAGGACCCGGAGAGCTATCACGTGTTGGTCCCACAAAGAGGTAGCAACATAAACGTTGTCGAAGTATAAAGAGACGTACGGCAAGTCATCCACAATCCTTCGCATCATCCTATTATAGTTGCTATATGCAGTGATTAACACAAAAGTCAGTATACCTATGCACGTTTTTACGGAGAGGAATTTGGTAGTAGGCTTTGCAGAGGTACAACTCCGAATTAAATTTAGCTTCCTCGAAAAGGTGGAGATTTTCGTCTATAAGGGGGATAGGTTCTGCATCAAACACCGTGACCGAATTTAATTTTCGAAAATCGACGCACATGCGGAAAATTTGGTCAGGCTTGCCATCATAACTATCGGGGAGCAGTTATCTGATATCGAGGTCTGGATGATATTTAAGGCTAAAAGATTGTCCACTTCTTCGTTAAACGCTTTCCTAAGGTGGATGGGAAGAGGATATGGCTTCGATCGAACAGGTTTTTGAGTGGTGAGAACGATGTCATGCTCAAATTGATTTGAGCAACCGTGGGTCTCAGAGATGACATCTTCAAATCCATTTAGCAATTGATGCAGCTGACTCATTTGAAGAGGCGCTAGCCTGGTAAAGACATCCAGCATGGGGGATGATGATTCTGGGCGGCTAGGTAAAAATGGGATATGTTAATTACCATCTTGTTCAATGCATACTACTTGCACGACATTGAGGGGGTCAGCGGGATACACAGCTTCCAAAGGAACTCTTCATCGAGCGCCACAATATTGTTGATACACGCACGGCGGCGATATTTTTTAACATATTGATGTGGAAAACCTTATCTCCTGAAGAGGTTCGAATCAGGTAATCCACTGGTCCTTTTACCTCTAGATCGGAAAAGGGGCCCTTCCACTGGCTTAGGAGTTTGTTACTCTCCGTGGGAAGTAGCAACAGCACCTCCTCGCCAGGCTTAAATCTTCTTTCCTTCTCCTTTAAATCGAAATAAATTCGATACTTCTCCAAATTTTCCTCAGCATTTTGGTATACGATGTTGGCACATATCTCGAGGTCCTTTCGGAGGCTTAGGAGATAGGATAAGGAGGATTGGATTTCGTTATCCAGACGGGGATTGGTGAAAATTTCCTTTAAAATAGCAAGGGGGCCTCAAACATTACGGCCATACAGTAATTCGAAGGGGGTAAATCCTATGGTCTTATGGGGGATTTCATGATATGCAAACAGTGCCACGGGTAAAAAGCGGTGCCATTCTCGGGGCTGATCGATACACAATTTTCTGATAATTTCTTTCAATGTGCCATTTAGCATTTCGCAAACTCCGTTTGCGGCTGGATGGTATGGAGGTGATAAACAGAGATTTTACCATGATGAGCTTTCCGACATACTACATAAGCTCGGAGATAAATTGTCTTCTTCGATCCACAATACCTTTTGAGGAATTCCTATCCGATAAAAAAAATGCGCTTAAGGGGAACTGCCTCAGGAAAACAGGTAGCGAAGTCTACCAAAGTGAAGACATAACTGTGTCCTTCACTATACGGGGGATGAATGGATCCAATAAGATCAGTGGCCACACGAGAAAAAGGTTCCGAGATGATCGGGCTTTTATTAAAGGGGACTGTCTTGATGCGCCCTTTTGCTGATGTCCTTTGGCAGACATCACATGATTTGCAGTATTCTGCAATTTCTCTGGCCGCACCTGAAAAATAAAAAGAGTTATAAACCCTCTGAGAGGTTTTATTATGACTAAAATGACCGGAGAATAAACTATCGTGAAAAATCTAGAGGACTTGGGGGACGTGACAGCGAGGAATACACAATGTGTGTGTTTCAGGTTCGGTTACTTCGGAACATTTACAATGTAACAGCTCATCCTTGACAAAGTATGAGATGCTTTTTCCATTACGGGAAGACTCTGGCTCCTGAGTCCTGGCTTTCTCCCAAAGGAGGAGGAGAGTTGCGTACCCCTTCTGGGGACGGGTAAAATCCTAGTTCCGGAGGGTCTCCATCACCGGATCGACGGGGTTTTCTAAAGGAACGGGTTCCAGGAAAGCCTTGGCGGCATGGGCACTGGTTACCACGGGTTGTGCTACCGGGTTACCTGTAGCATGGCAAAACCTGATTGAAGCCGCTACCACCTCGATCCAACCAGTTAAATACTTACATTCGATGTGTCAATTTACAATAGGCAAACGATTAGCTCGGCCGAGGTAATCATGGACCACACCGAACCTATGGTGGTCAGGACTGACCGGGGGACGTAAATTCTTGGATACCATGATTCATGTGCACTCAGTGATACGTACAAGGGTGGATCCGTTCACGCCTCCATTTTCAAATTTCAAATCACCAGGGGAGCTGTTATTAAAGAGAAAATTTACTTGGTGACCGGAGTTGTTGCTCGACGAGAGAGACGTTAGGGTATCTTGGAAAGACGGAGGAGGAGCAGAAGTGGCACTAACTTGGTGTACCTGATGGGAGGACACGCTTCTAAATTAAAATTTTTTAGGACAGTTGGTGCGTACATGACCTCCTATTCCGCACGTAAAACAGATTATCTGCCTTCTGGGGAATAACGACACGAGGAGGGGGGCGGGGGGGACGGAGCGGTAATTATGGGCTTAATGTCTCTTGGTTCCGAAGGAGGGAGGTTCCTGGGTTTCGAGGTACCTTGAACTTTCACCAATTTAGGGGTATTTCTTGGAGAGGGCCTGGAGTTATTAATGGTAAACTTGGGAGGAGACGGGGGAGGCTTGTTATTAACTTTGGGGTACAAGTTATGGCTGCTTGCGTAAACATCAGCTTATTCTAGTCATTCCTTGAACGTAGAGAGCCCTTGTCCTTAACGAAGGCACGGATTTCGTGAATAAAGGAAGCTGAGTTTCGTGGCATAGGAAGGAACGAGTGATGGCTGGAGTTCGTACGTATGGGTTGTTTATATACGTCAAAACTCCTGGATTACGTTTTATCTCTAAGAGTGATATATATTTGATTATAATAGATTATTTATTATTATCTGATTATTACTTCTTTAATCTTGGAGGTTCCTAGTGCCTTGCTTAACACTTCGAGGATTGAATAAAATTTTTTTTCCCCAAAAAACTAAAACTTTAATTAAAAAAAAACACGAACAAACGAAATTTAGCACACTACATATATAGAAATGAACTCAACAAATTTAAGTGAGGCTTATAACTGACATACTTGAATTTATAGTTATGGTACAGCTCACTTTAATATAAAAATGCAAATTAACCTACACTGAACCGGATACCGGGGTTTAAATACCTTTATAGATTCATACTGGGATCGGGTTTGAGTCTAGCTTTGAACTTAATTGTTACGTCACCTCAAGAATGTTGTTGCCGGGATGACGCGTGGATCCGCGCTTACAGCTGTGTTCTCAAAGGAAAAATTCTTTAAAGCCACAGAGGCCTTCAGCGCGTGTGGCAGATGGAAAGACACACGCCTTCTGGAGAAGATGATATGGCCACGGGAGAGGGAAAGAATATTTCTTTTTCTCTTCAGGATACTCGGGGAACAATTCGCACTAGCAAGCTATGAGTCAATGCTTGAATCCTTTGACTCATGAGAGTGCTGGAGGGAGTTCACTCGGGGGTCTTCCTCAAGGGCGAGGACTATCTCGGTGCTTTGGAATACTCCAAGATAGGGGTTTTCTCTGACGAGAGTAAGTTAAGCTTGCTTCTTAAATCAAGTTAACTTAAAGTTCGTTGTGACCACCAGGAACGGACTTGAGGATGAGCTTCTTCTTAGTTCTGGTATTCTTCAAAGGCGAGGACTATCTCGGTGCTTTGGGATACACCAGGATAGGGAAGTTTCTCTAACGAGAGTTATTTAAACTTGTTTCTTAAATCAAGTTAACTTAATGTTCGGTGTGACCACCAGGAACTAGCTCAAAGATGATCTTCTTCTTAGTCCCTTCTATTGGTAGCCCGGGCCTCTTGCCGGGGACTTCGTAGCCTTGATGACTAACGTAATCTACCCTGTTTTCCTAAAGATATTTGCTTTTATCCGTCGCCACCCCACTGGGGTAGGACGGAACGGGGGGGATTTGTGGACAGGCCGCATGAATCTCCTCCTCCAACGGTTTTACTCAGAGCGTCGTACAACTGTCCTTGAGGGACCTTCTGGCTTTAGGACAACGCTCCTCTATTTTCGAATACCCGGTGAAATTGAATACCACCGCTTAGAGGAAATCTTGCTGTTTTAACGGATTTTAGGGTCTCGGAGCTGACCTGAGCTGATTCGCGCATTATGTTGTCTGGGCCGGCCGTTCAGCTTTTCATTGGGACGAGGGGCGAGAATGGAGAACGTTAAGTGGTCGGGCTAGGCTGATTCCACTGACAAGACGTTGTAGTAAAAGACCAGAGGCTCACTAGTGAGGGAGGGAGAGCATCTATTCCCTCACACTAAGAATTGATCTATTAGGACGACGTCCAGAAGGGACTCCTACTCTTGGGGGCTTTACACGCATCTAACCAAAATTGGAGGTGTTTCTGAATGGCGAAAGGTCTGATCGGGGTAGATCTTTTCGTGACGGAAACGGGCACGATAGAAGTCTGGGGTCATATTTACAGCAGCTAAGAGTTTAGACTTAAGGGTTGAGTAGTCCACAGTACACTCTGAGGGAAGCGAAATGAATGTCTCTCAACTGTGAGTTTAGGAGAGGGAACAATTCAGCAACACTATCTACCTCGATGTCCTAATTGTTGATTTCAAAAATCTTCTCAAAATGCGTAGGATATGATCGAAAATCTTCTTCTTTAAAGACGGTTAATCTAACTGAAGGGGACTGTAGAGTTTCGGCCCGGAAGTTAATTGACATTGACTCCAATTGATTACGGCTTAATTCCAGTTCATGATGCCTTATTCTCTCACGTTCTTCGCTCTTAGTTCTATTGCTCTTATCTCTTCTCTGTCATTTATCTTTTCTTCCTAAATATAACCTAATAATTCTCGGCCCGAAAGCCCCAACCACTCTCCTTGACTCTCGAAACAGGCAAATGAAGAAGACATCTTGTTGGCTTACTAGGGGGAACGTAATACGCGAACGGGGCTATTAACGTAACGAAATGACTCGGCAATATACGTGAAGCCTAACTTTTTCCCAAAATAAATATTTAAAAATTATTCCACTAAAGGAACACTAAAACTCTTCTTACACGGTTAGGACGGGTTAATCTTTCTAATCCGGCTGGGGATTACCTCAAATATTCCGGTTAATGTAATACACAAACACAAAGAACGGATCCCAGTTAATAATCTAAATTGTAAATAGTTAATAGACTAAAGTTCCACTAATCTAGAACTAACTTGAACGTACTTCCGGCCAAATAAGAAAAATAAAGAAACTTCAATAATGAGAGTGAACTACTAAAACTCAAAGAGGATGTACATCGACTAAACTGATTTACTATGTAATAGACCTCACACACCTGACACCAGTTTTTATAATATAGAAATAATATATATATAATATATGTCGTGGTACAACCCCTCTATACCATACACTACTCCTATATTATGTGCGTGTGTGTGGGCGGGGGGGACCTAATCATCTACTGCAGCGCAAACCGTTGAAGGACTCTTCGCGGGGTGGATTAACTACCGACTAGGAGGTCACAGCTGAGGCGTCGGGTTTCCACATCCTTATTAATCAGACAGAGTGCATAAACGGTTGGCGAGATTTACTTGAATAGGCCGAGAGTATCGTTTAAGGTTAGTTAAAGATGAAACAACAAAAATATAATTTTATTTACACAGATCAAAATAAGAATAATAATAGGCAAAAGAGAATTCTTTAAAATAAAATAGTCTCTTGATAATTATTAGGAGATGGGATTCTCAAATGAAATTGAGAACTTGACAATACTAATAATGGAGGGGGTTTCAGTCTTACGGGTCGAAACACACTGAGTTTCCTGCAGAAGAACACACCTGCTAATCTAGTATTAAATATTACTAGATTACTAGATTAGATGTTGAATATGAGGATGCTAACTCTGAGCCAAAGTTATTTACTCAGGAAGATTTGAATGATCTTGTGAGAGATATGTCACTTTCAAAGGAGAAAGCAGTACTTCTAGCATCTTGGCTACAAGAAAAATTCTTACTCGCGAAAAATGTGCATGTGAGTTACTTTAGAAAGCGTAATCGTGATTTACCTTCATTCTTCACAGTTAATGGACCTCTCTGCTACTGCCTTGATATAAATGGAGTGTTAGAAGCCTTGTCACAGACATATGAGGCGCCTGACTGGCGTCTCTTTATTGATGCTTCTAAGAAAACTTTGAAAGCTGTCCTCTTGCATAATGGCAACGTAAAGCCTTCCATTCCTATTGGCCATTCTGTCCACCTTAAGGAGACATATGCCAATATGGATATTCTTCTTAAAGCCATAAAGTACCAAGCGCATCAGTGGTATATCTGTGGTTATCCAAAAGTCATAGGCATGCTAATGGGTATGCAAGGAGGATTCACGAAGTACTGTTGCATCCTCTGCCTGTGGGATAGCCGTGCCACTGCAAAATATTATGACAAGCGTGACTGGCAACTTCGATCTACATATGAGCCTGGATTAAGCAGTGTTCAGTCTGTCTCACTGGTAGAGCATCAGAAAATATATCTGACACCTCTTCACTTGAAACTAGGTCTAATGAAAAACTTCGTGAAAGCAATGTCTAAGGACAATTCTCAGGGATTCCAATATATGTGCACAAAATTTTCCCAACTGAGCGCGGCAAAACTAAAAGAAGGCATATATGTGGGACCACAAATCAGGGAGGTTTTAGCATATCCTGACTTCGAGAAGACCCTCACTTCTCTTGAACTAGATGCATGGCTAGCCTTCAAGTAGTTATGTGCAAAATTTCTGGGCATCAACAAGTCACCTGTATACAGAGATGGCGTGGAAAACCTTCTTCAATCTTATAAAGAAATGGGATGCCATATGTCACTGTAGGGCTTTCGTCACTCCCCCTTTCTTTCGCGGTGGAGTCACGATGCGATTACCGCAAAGACATCCGCCCCAGGCACCGTCGGGTCAAGCGCGTAACCGCAGCGCCACACCACTCGTCGCTATGAAAGATCTAAGGGTTAAAATGCAAGATCTCCCCAAGGAGATTGAGATTCAATTTCAAGCCAAGTAAGAAATTGGAGACGTGTTTCTCCCAAGCTCGAAGGCTAATGAGGAGCCGATCTAAGACTTGGTGAGAAAACCGTTTGGCATAAGAACCCTTCTGGGCCCGTCATCAAGCCTCCCCCCCTCTTACCACTTTCCCAGTGGGGTGACACCGTATAAATAAGGAACACTGAGCAAAATCGTGGTAGTATACGTCAGTCTCCAGGTGACGAAGTCCTCGGATTAAGACCGGGCTACCTAGACTGGATTGGTAGAATACGTCAGTCTCCAGGTGACCAAGTCCTCGGAATTAAGACCCCGGGCTACCTAGACTGGATTGGTAGTTTACTTGGGTAGCCAGACCAAGAAGTACCCTGCAAGAGAGGCAGGGCTACCTACCTTAAGGGGCTAAGAAGCAGCTCATCCTCGAGCTAGTCCCTGGTTATCAAACCAAACGTTAAGTTAACTTTGTTAAGTTTAACTTACTCTCGTCAGAGAGACTCCTCATATCCTGGTGCATCTTAAACACCAGGGGTATTCCTCGTCCTTGAGGAATTAAGGAAAGAAGAAGGAAAAGGCTCCCGTTCGAGCCCGTTACTCGGTGGCCACACCGAACTCATAAGTTAACTTGGTTGAGGTACCAAGTTCAACTTATTCTCGTTAGAGAAACCCCCTCTGTTATACTCGCACTTGAGGAAGACTGGAACTAAGAAGAAGCTAATCCTCGAGCTAGTTCCTAGTTACCAAACCGACCTTCAAGTTCAACTTATTCTCGCCAGAGAAACCCCCCTCCGTTATCCTCGCCCTTGAAGAAGACCCTCCCCGAGTTCAATCCTCGCCTATGAAGAATTAATTAACGAAGGAGAAAAGCTCCCCCTCGAGCTCGTTACTCGGTGGTCACACTGCACTCCAAGTTAACTTGGTTTAAGAACCAAGTTCGACTCACTCTCGCCAGAGAGACCACGACTACCTTGGTGCCGCATAAAGCACCGTAATTGTTCTCGTCCTTGAAGAACACCCCCCCCCCCTGAATACCGTTTGGACCCCCCAGCTGCTATCCTCGCCAAAAGGACCTCGTGATCTCGCCCACCTACATCTGGCCAGGCGGCACGCGTCGTGAGACAATAACATTCCTGAGGTATTTAAACTCCAGTATAGTCCGTAAGCCTAAATCTTATATATTGATGTGTGTAGCGAAATTAACCAATTTTAGATGGTCAAGCTAATTGAATTAATTCTTGTGTATGATAATATTTGGAATATTGCTGTGGGTAATGTTTAAATTTTGTGTATTCAATTGTTAAAGTTAAAATATAAGTTTATTTGGGGAATTATTGTGCGTTTCTCTATATCCTTACGTGTTTCCAACGGCTCTCTTCTTTAAGATATCAATATTAGTACTCTTAGCACTCTTAGAACAAAAAGGGGGGAATTATACGACAGTCACTTAAAATCCATTTCCTGCATTCGCACCTAGACTTTTTCCCAGAAAATCTTGGAGTCGTAAGTGACGAGCAAGGTGAACGTTTCCATAGGATATCAAGACTATGGAAACTCGCTATCAAGGATTTTGGAATGAGAGCATGATGGGAGATCATTGTTGGATGTTGTATCGTGATAATCCTGCAAAAAATTCAAACGCACATCCCATGCACAATGTTTATGAATTCGAGTTTTGACTTATTAGCCCTTTAATCATTGTTTACCATTCTTATACACGCAATATAAGTACCATTAACTTTATGTTTACGCCTCAAGAAAATGATAAATTTTCAGATTTTCTATATGTTAAATGCATCATTTTGTGTCAGTTCAACTTCTCAATGCACATGGAGATATACAGAAAGCAATTCTTTCTAGCAATAGAGCTATGCAACTATATATCACCAGTTTTGGCAAATAAATCAGAGTAAAACGCTACATTCTATCAGCGACGGCGGTTATATTGCATTTTTGAATATCTCGAAAATCTGATGTGCTGAAGGAAAACTAAAGTTAGATTTGAAATCAGCGAGAAGAATGCCATGAGAAAAGTTTGTTCAGGTCTCTGATGATTAAAAAAAGTTCAAATTTGTTGGCAAGTGTAATAAATATGTACATGAGGGGTACATATTAATCCTTATTGTGACTGCTCAGCAGTTCGATTTCTTTTTGTATCTGCATATCGGCTTTAAACCCAAGGTGCCCAACCTATATTCTCCAACTCTGCTCGTATTTCCGCCGAACAGGACACACGCAACGCAGTATCAACCCTCCTTCAGCAACGAGTACTTGAGCCAGGGGTATGTGATGCACCAGCTTGGTTGGAATCGCCTTTTATGACCACCTTCTTCAATGAAGGGTAGCGTTACGACAGACGGGGCAGTCTGGTTTATTAAGGACATTTTCTCTTTGTCTGTGGCTGCCTTGTTCCCAATGAAGTCGTCAACGTTCACTGGAGCTGTGGAGAGTGTCAGTGTGCCATGCGAAAAAAGAGACGTGAGTTCTTTGCCCTCCTGCTCCTCATGGTGAAATTCGGTTTCACTGTAAGATCTACAGGCTGTCTATGTCGAAGTGATTGGCTGTTGCTTCAGCTCATTGACACCACGCGCACAATCACCACTCGTCTTGGCCACTTTGGTCTTGAAGAAAGAGGTGATCTTCATATCGTCGGCTCGCTTCATGGTACACGCCCTGTGAATGAGAGGGAACTAATGCATCACCTGGAAAAGCACATACGCTCACATCACTCCATGTCAGTAATAATATATAATACAAAAATCACTTACTTTGTACGGCTGTATTTCAGAGAGAGGATGCTGGTGTAATTGCGAGGGAAGAGAGGATGCTGGAATTAGTCCCGAAGGCGAAAGATACTAGCGAGCACACACCTAGCTCAGGCCAGCTGACAAAGAGCGGAAGAAACAAACGTGTAAGTCAGGATGCGCGATCCGACTGGTGTGTGAGTCAAGCGCACGCGCCGTGTGACTCAAGACACGAGGTGCCCACTCAAAAGCCAGGCAACGCCGCCGAGAGGGACCCTTGTTTCCGTATATATATATACAGAACACAGATCAAATGTTATAGTGATAAACCCTTTTCCTATATTTATTGTAGAGAGTAACTTCTAGTGGAAATAATATTCTCTAGTTTCCCTCGGAACGAGATTGCAACTAAAACTCGCCTTTGAACTAGTGATGTTGATAATATTTCGTCAATATGTTAAAGAAGAAGAAGCCGAAGAGGGAGATTGATTGATGCTGCGGAAATTGGCATTGCGGTAAATTTTCTGTCGAAATAACATAATTTTAGTCATTTTTTTGTGGCTTTCCCATCTGTTTTTTACAAATTAAGATATTTTATAATGATCTTTTTCTTTTTTTAGGCATTAAAATAAAATAAACTCTAATATAAATAAATTATGTATTAGATATATCATCAAAGGGCTACGCTGCAAGCGAAAAATGCAGAAAATTAGTTAACAGAATTTCTGCACACGAAAGATGCAATGCCCATACGGAATGTTATTTGGCCTGGCATCATTTTGAATAACGTTTGAAATCAGACAACTGCATTGGAAATCTTATGGAAACTTCTATTAAATCTGAAGCAGTAAGATGGCACAATCTTTACAGGCGGATCATAGTCATTGTTCTTTTTCTGGGGGAGTGAAGCATACCATTTAGAGTATCTTCGCAAATAATTGGAGATGAAAGAAATGAAAAATTTGGGCTTTGTAGAACTGTTATCTCGGTGGGATACTGTTCTGAAATAACATACGCTAACGGTAAAGAAATTGCAGCAGAAAAGAGGGAGACTACAGGTACACTATCTCTCAGTAGAGACTCAAAACGAATTTGTTTCTCTTTGCTCAGAACTTGTTGCACAACAAATCCTCTTTGAAAGAAGCTTCTTTAAATACTTTTCTATTATGGGGGATGCAACACCAGACTCCTCTCATGTTGAGCAAACCGCCTTTATACTACGATATCTTGTCAAAAACGATTTTGAATATTTTATCGAGGAGCGATTTTTGAAGTTTATTACAGTAACAGAACTGGAAACGGTATTGCGAAAATAGTACTGGAAACATTGAAAGAGACAAAATATCCCTTTCTCAGATTGCACGCAGCAAAGTTATGACATTAGATCCAATATGGCTGTAAAATACAAAGGGGCACGACTTCTGTTTGAAAATGCTTGGGCACTCTTTTCACCCTGTGGATGCCATACTTTAAATTTATGTGAAACAGACTCTGTTGAATGTTGCCCCGAAGCCATCACCCTTTTCGAAATAATTCAGACACATACACTCTCTTCAGTTCCAGTCTACGGCGTTGGGAGATTATTCTGAACAAGTCAAGAAATCAGTCGCTTCACAACAAGTCTAATATAAGATGGTCTTCGAGAATAGATTGAGTAAAACAATTTGCTGCAAACCTTACCAGCATTAGTGCTGCACTTGAAGAACTGTTAACATTGAATCTGACACCTAAAACAAAGACTTAAATACATGGCACTATTAAGTATGTCTCATCGTTTACGTGTGTGATTATTTCAGCAATTTAGTTCAAGATTTTGACACAAATTGAAATGTCAATGAGTTGATAGCAAGTTTGAAAGATCTTCGTGGGAAATGGAGGAAAATCTGGAATGAAGCAAAATATGTTTTATCAAGCATGGGGAATGAGATGAATCTGAATGTGAAGAGACTTAGCATTGAATGTAAACTTGCATGAAAAATCCAATTTGATGACGTCAAATATACTTTTGCTGCCATGAAAGCTTGAACAGCATTATTCAGCATATGATTATTTTTTAATATTTTTTATTGTTTATTGTAATTGGATAGCCAAGAAGTCGCTCTACTATTAAAAGAATTACTACTAATGATATTTTTCGCCCTGCATTTTACATGATTTTTTTAATTAAAGAAATTGGTCACTAATTGAGTATTGTGGAAGAATAAGGAGAGAGAGAAGGAATTCTTTCCCTCCCTGACTTCCCCAGTTCGCCGTTGACCGCTCTAAATTCGTTTGCCATATATGCTGCGAAAATTCTCACAATGAAAAGACCATCACGGCTTCGCGCTATGGAACCTTATCGTGACTCAAAGCAATTAAGGAAATCTGTCGGCAAAGAATCTCTCTCCCCGTCTAGATAATTTTAGAGTATATATTCGACACCTCGAAGTTCACATGCAGATTGTTTCTGAAGCCGTCTTCCAGTACGTTAGTCGTAACAACTTCGTTAGTTGAGAGGGAATCGACTACATTCTCGTAGAGAAGAATTGAGTGATTATTAAAGAGACAAGGAAGAGATAGTCGTCATTCAGTGTTGTTCATGGAGATGGTTAGGCGCGCTTCAACCCTTCTCACCACGTATTCGGATTTTAAGGATCGGAAAACCCATTTCCGAATCATCCTCCGTTTGCCTCTTAAGGATAAGAGCCCCCCCTCCCCAACTTCAGTTTCCCAAAGTTGAATTGAGCGTCCCTTAAGACGCCCACAAGTTCAAGGTCGAACTTACCTACCTGGTCATACTCGCCGCACATTAAGGTAAAAGCGATTTAACCCCCGCTTCGCCACGCTCCTCCCACCTTTACCGTGTCAAACCTCAAGTATCCACTTTGCTCTAGAACTTGCATAATTGTAAAATTATTACTTAATTAATTATCACTCGGTTCAAACTTAATTGATAGTGTTAATCATCTTAACAGTGAACCGTCAATATTTAATAGCATTGCCATTTAACTTGCCCTATATGTACTCTTTAGTCCTATTAAAGTAAATTTTTGTAGTCGTTTTTAAATATTCCTTGGCCTAGTATCTGTGTATTTAAAACACTCTTAGAACCATCCCCAGGTGGAGACTTGATTTTGGTCGGCCAGTAGGCCAGTCTGCGTATAACAGCGTATACCCGGTCATACCACGGCAAGTATGAACACTAGCAAAAATAAATAAAATATTGTCCATACTGTAAAATAAAGTATATATGTGCCTTTTGTTTTTTGAAACCTGGGGAGGGGGCCAAAATTTTGTCTTGTACCAAGTACTATTTATCCTCTTGGCGGCCCCAAAGCCAGTCACACTGTGTGGAATTTCCCCCTAGTCATGGATAGTGAAAGGGAGCCCACTGCTGGAGAGTTATTATAAAAACCATCCTGCTGTATTCAATGCTCTATATAGCCATTGGCTCAATTGTGAAAATATAAAAAACTTACTAACTAAATCAAATATAATTGTACCAATATTTTAAACCCCCTCATACGATGTTTAATATTTTATGTAACCACACCCAATTGAAATGAACATTTTAAAAATTATAAAACTTTTTGTGAGAGAGAGGAGATTCCCAGACATAATCCACCACATTGATGATATTTCTCTTTGCGTCCTTCTGTCCCGTGAAATTCAAGCGACTGGTAGTCTCTTCCTCCGTCGAGCATAGTGCCTACTCCAGTCGTATAAGACGACGTTACCAGACGCAAACTGGCGTAATCTTCCTCACCAGTCATATCAGACGACGTTCCGAGCATCGTGCTTCTTCCAGTCGTATAAGACGACGTTATCAGCCGTAAACTAGCGTAATCTTCCATACCAGTCGTAACAGAAGCGCGGTCCTACGTCGACGCTAGGCCCGGCTTCCCTCGACGCAGGAACACCTGACCTACAAGAAATCAGTCAAATAAAGCGGGGGAGGCCAGCCCAGACTCCTCCAAAAAGTCGTATAGTCTACAAGTCTGTGTGCACGAGCCCGTACCAAGTACAAGGTAAAGGTAACGTGCGCGAAGATCACCCAAACTGGGACATACGAAAAGAATGTGACGACCAGTCTGGGGGACAACGAAGTCATCGCAATAAGGCGCAGGCGAGCGCTCCATAAATGGCGGTGCGTCCCGCGTGTGTTTCCAATTCGGAGACAACATAAATCAACCTGAAGCTATCGCGGCAGTTTGTATGTGTGCCGGGGGAAGTAACACGGCAATGGAATGTAACTTCAAGTTCGCCTCGACCGTCTCTTCTTTGCCAGCCACCCAGAGGGAGCCCGTATTCCTGCCAAGTAATCGGTGTGAGGAAGAGCAAAACGCTGGTCTGGTCGCCCAGCCTTCGTGAACTATTTGGCGACCTTATTCGCACGCTCATTTCTAGCAATTCCTACATGTCCAGGAACCCAGCGTCACGGACATTCCGAACCAGCGGATGCGGAGATTAATATGGCCCGAGGGTACTCAATGGTCTTTGGAGTTGCTATAAATCACAATCCGGTCTCCGAACCTGGCAAGTCGCGTTATCTCCGTATCGAGCTGTATATTGAAACCACTTTGGCCGAGAGGACAGACTCAGCGCCTGGTAGAGCCCCGCCGATTTCAAACAGAGGGGATGCGGGATGGAAACCGACGCCCTCTTGCAACTGGGAGCCATCCGTATTCACTGGACCGGTTCCAGTATGACACATAGTGTGTTCCATAAAGGACGCACGTAATACTCCTGGCGCTGTAGAAGCTTTGGGAGCAGAAGTGTGTCGACAGATAGTCAAAGCTGATAGCCTCCATGGTATGAAGGTCATTAAGTAAACGCATATATGAACATAGGGGGATATTAGTAGACCAAGCAATAAAGTTAAAGTTTAAAGTTTGCTGGTTTCATTACTTCTATCAAGCTACATATATTGCGTCTTAGGCGGACGTCAGACAGGGCAAGCCCCGACTCCCCACCGTGATGCTCAGTCACGGTAGTAACCTTCCTAGTAAATAGTGTTAGCTTAAAAAGAATCCGGACGGAAATTCGAACTGCCGACCCAGCGATTGCCGGACAAGCGCGCTAATCACTACACTAGCCGGGAGGCTAGTATATTTTTAACCATGCAAAAAACGCCAATCATATAATAGATTTCCCTAGTGCACAAATAATTAACCATTGTAACGATTATAATATAGAGAAAAATTATTGAATCCTCATTAATCGAAGAAATTCCCAATTTCAATTTATCTGAAGGGCAGCATAAATGCCGAGACCGCCTGTGTCAAACCTCATTCTAAAGGATAGTGTAAATCACCTAAATCGAACGCCTCCAGATTAATGTCACTTGCCTCTTATTATAGATTCCACTATTTCAGTTTTCTTTCTCAATTTCTCTTAGTTAATGGCTGAAAATGATATGAGAAACTACATAGCGAAACTACTCCCGTTTTAATAAGCGTTATGATCCAAAACAGTATATATATATATATATATATATATATATATATATATATATATATATATATATATATATTATATACAGAGGGTAGCCAAATTATTAGATGCACGAGTAAAAATTTCCTTTTCTACTTCTCCCTCTTTTGTTCTTCTTCTTTTCCCTTTCTTCTTTCTTCTTCTTGCTTTCTTATCCTTCTTTTCTTCTCCATATTCTCCTTCCCTTCTCAACTCCTCTTTCTTATTCTCATCCTTTATTTTCTGTTCTTCTCCTGCTCTTCAATCTTTTCTTTTCTTCCACCTATTTATTCTATGCTTCTCCTCTTCCTCTACTTCTATTCTTATTCTTCCGTCTCCTGTTCTTCTTTGGGCTCCTCTTCTTCCTTAACAAACTTGCAAGAAGCATCAAGGACGAGAACATAGCAAGAAAAATAAAGAGAAAAGCAGAATACAACCACCGACATCTATGTGGACTACCTAAATTGGATAAGAACCTGACTGATCACCCATTGCGCCCTGTAATATCTATGAGGGGCACTGCAACCTACAACATTGCCAAATATATCAACCAGCTCATCAGACCTTACTTAAATAGTGTATATTACCACGACGAATTAACGCCACCCCCAATACCCAAAGAAATCCTGAAAGAAATATTAATTAAATGCTACACCAAAACTCCATTTGATTACAATGGTAAAACATACCTGCAGAAGGATGGAGTTTCTATGGCTAGCCCTCTTGGACCAACGTTTGCTGATTTTTATATGGTAAAATTAGAGAATAAAGTCCTAATGGCTAAAAACCTTCTCAATCCAATATTTTACACCCGGTATGTGGACGACACGTTGGCATTATTTAAGGAAGAAAGCCATATCCCTCTTTTTATCAATAAACTACAAGAAGTAAGTGTACTAAAATTCACTTCTGAGCAACCATCCAGAAACTTATTCAACTTTCTTGATGTACCAATTAGCCAAGAATCAAATGGAGAAATAAATACATCGATAACATCAAACCGACTGACAAGGGGTTCTACCTTAATTATAACTCCCACTCCCCTGAAAAATACAAGCTTTCTCTAATCAAGGCCTAATCCATCGAGCATATAGGATATGCTCCACATGGCAACTTTTCGACATGGAAGTCAAACATATAACGAAAAATATAATAAATAATGAGTTCCCTCAGGCACAAATCGAAAAAAACAATATCCAGAAACCTCTATACACTTTTTAAAGAACGAAGAAAGAACAACAGTCTTCGATAAAATTTACATAGAATCGAAAAATCCCAACACCATAAATCGGAAGAAAAGTCACTCAGAAACATCTTAAAACAACACATAGCTCCTCAAGAAGAAAAAACAAAAATAGTAGTACAATGCTATTATAAAAACAGTAAGCCCTCTTCAAGGTTCTCTACACGAGAGCGGCAAAAAACCGATAATTATGTAGTATATAAATTTTTATGTCCTATATACAACTGTAAGCTGTCATACATCGGGTATACTACGAATAATATTACATCACGAACAAACCAACACCGATAAAAAAGCAGTAAAATCCACGAACATATTAATGGGACCCACAGCTGAAATAAAGTTCCCAACATTGCCGAGAATTTAAAAACCATCGACAGATCAACAAATGAAGAAAACTTGAAGATTGCTGAAGCAATTCTCATCAAAGAAAGGAAGCAGGAATTGAACATGAAATGTTCGTATTACAAATAGTTTTTAATAGTTATAATTTTAATAATAAAAATCTGTCTTTAATAGTATCGTATATAGATTTGGGAATTAAAAGTGTATATATTTACCTGTTAATACACATAGTCATGTCTGTATAATGCATGTACAATATATCCAGTTATGTATATGTCGTAGTATGACCAGGCTTACGCTGTTATACGCACACTAGCCTACTGAACGACAGAAATTAAGGCTCCACCTGGAGATGGATCAAGAGTGCTTTAAATACACAGCCGCTAGGCCAAGGAATATTCAAACACGGCTACAAAATTATACTTTAATAGGACTAAAAATTACATACATATATAGGGCAAGTTAAATGGCAATGCAATTAAATATTGACGGTTCACGGCTAAGATGATTAACACTATCAATTAAGTTTGAACCGAGGGATAATTAATTAAGAAATGATCTTACAATTATGCAAGTTCTAAAGTATAGGTGATCCTTGAGGTTTGACACGGTAAAGGGGGGAGGAGCGTGACGAAGCGGGGATTAAATCCCTTTTACCTTGATGTGCGGCGAGTAGGACCAGGGAGGTAAGCTCCACCTTTAACTTGTGGGCGTCTCACGAGACGCTCAATCCACTTGGGGAAATTGAAGATGGGGGACCTCTTATCCTTAAGAGGCAAACGGAGGATGCTTCAGGGATGGCTTTTCCGATCCCTAAAATCAGAAGACGTGGTGAAAAGGGTTGAAGCGCGCCTAAAACTATGTCCACGAACAACACTGAGTGAAGACTAGCTCTTCCTAGGCTCTTCGACAATCACTCAGTTTTTCTCTGGACGAGAATGTAGTCGATTCCCTCTTGACTAACGAAGACGTTACGTCTAACGTACTGGACGGCGGCTTCAGACACAATCTGCCTGTGAACTTCGAAGTGTCGAATATATAATCCGAAATTATCTAGACGAGAAGAGAGATTCATCGCCAACAGACTTCCTTAATTGCCTTGGGTCGCGATAAGGGTCCATAGTGGGAAGTCGCGATGCCCCCTTAATGGTCTTTCCATTGTTCTAATTTTCGCAGTATATAGGGAAGATAAATGCAGCGCTGTGAACGGGACGTGAGGTGGAGTAAATTCGTCTGCGACAATGGCGTTTCGCCCTCGCGCGAATTTCCTGGGGAAGACGCTCATCGGTGAACTGAGGAAGTCTGGAGGGTGGGAAGATGAAGAAGAGCCGTATTCTTCCAGGGTATACATAGATAGCCCTTCCTAACCTAGCCTAACCTTGCCTTCATCTCTCATTAACGCTAGCCCTCTAAACGGTCACTTACCTGCGTATATGATAAGCCTACCGCACCATTCCATTCATACCTGAACACTTTGTATAAGAAAGGTGGATCAGTTTAATTTTACTTAGTATATTCTAAAGATAGGATCAGTTTAATCGTGAAACGTCAGCTCATAATGAATCAAGCTATAATAAAAACAAGTTGCATTTTTCTATCTAGAATCATCTTAAAACACTGGAATTCCAACGCAAGAAAGTCTTTCGTAAGCTGGAAACGAAAACCCACAAACAGTTAAATCAAAGGCTAATATCCAATTTCTGAAATAATAATATCTTGATTTTAGCAAATTGCAAAAACATACTAGGTTACTCAGTAACTATGCCGTTCCCAGATTTATCATTTTTGCACTTGTTTCCAAAAATACTGTTCTAAACATATATCCAAAACATTATATAATAATAACCTTTATTTTCGAAACGTTTAATCTTTAAATCTATATTTTGTAATGTTATTCATTTGAAAGCTTTTCCTGAATAGAATAGTTTTTTTTTCTCTAAATATTCATCAAAACCTATCCAATAATATTTTTGTAAACGATCAAAATGTTCCCCTTTTTCTTCCAAAACAGTTTTTGAATTCCTTTAGTGTTTTAAAATAACAGAATGGTAAAGTTTAGAAAAATATATATATCATCCAATGTTTTGGAATTCTTTAAAACCCCTCAAAAAATACAAATCGTGAAGTTCAGAAAATTGATTAAAATTTAGGCATGGCTGCTTTTTTATTTTATCGCATATAGAATTTTAATTTTAATAAAGTAAGTAATTAGTTGTCTCCTATTTCGGCAATGACGTCACTTCATGCCCTTAAAAAGAATAAGTTAGGCATAGAGAGAAACTTGCACAAAGATGCTTAAAGTGGGAAGGGGGTGTGTATTCATTATCTTGGCACTCCAAAGTTGGGTTGGTGGAAAGGTGGTTCAAGACGACCAGCCATTGTAGAGTGTTGCAGGAGACTGCTAAGTCGTCAGTCTAATAACTCCCGTAGTCTTTGTCCAAGTCAAGGACATCCACAAGATAGTGGGTCAGGAGTTGGCGAGGGACCAGGGCGTATCCACACGTTGACTTTTGATTAGATGTTCCTATTGCTCAAATACATTATGAGATTTTTTTACCGTTTGTTTTGAAAAAGTAACTTCAGCCACCTTATTAATAATTTTTGTGTCAAAGAATTTTCTTGAAAATATTAGCCAACAAAAGTCAATATCATAGGAGATTTCAGTTACTCACAGGCTTTCATTTCTTCTTAAAACCACCTTTTGCCTTCATTTCAATTAGTTTTTTCTTGGGTACACAAGAGTTGTGGCTTTACCACTGTTTATTCGTCAAGTTGAAGCCTGCTTATTTCACAGCTACCCATCATATGTGATGGACGTTCCACAATCTGCTACCCGTAGACGCGCTAGGTAGCCTGCAGCTCGGCCCCTGAATATACTACTGAATATATTTAGGAGAGGGGAGCGACGGGTAAAGATAAAACAACAGCCATGCCTAAATTTAATGAACTATCTGAACTTCACCAATTATAATTCCTTTTGTTTTATAAAATTCCCAAAGATTTGATAATCATATTGATTTTTTTTTAACTTCACCCTTTTTTTAAAAACTCTAAATTGACACTTAAAATGAACTTAGATAAAAATTTAAAATATAGTAGTAGTAATCCATCGATTTCGAGGATGTTTTTAAAGTGGTCGGGTCGTTGCACTGAGGCAGGCCCACTCTCTCAGCCTCAGGAGTTGGAGTCGAGTGGTATGCAAGACCATCACGAATAGAGGCTTCCTTGGGTGCAATGGATGGCCGTGACGTCTTGGGTGACTGGTCACTCCCTTAGCTTCCCCCAAATCCCTGCAACACTGCCTTCATGGCCGTTGAATTCCCCATTTGATCTCGTCCACCCAATCCACTGGAGTCTGCTTTGCATGCTAGGGTAGACACGCCCTATCGCACCGAGGGTTTGAGACCCGTCGACTACCCTCTCAAGGTTTAGCCCGCCTGTAGAAACGGTGTACCGGTGTGTGGCCGCTGTCACACGCAAACAGCTTTTTGGAGCCACAGCTGAGGGCTGAGTGCCAAGTGGGGACCCCAGTGACGGACAAGCTACTGTTCAAGAAGAACACGACAAGCCCCGTCCGCTAACTATCTTTAGGGAGCGTGTGCTAATACATCTCCCTTAAAAGATGCTTCATGAGAATACCCACTAAAAAATCCCGTTCTTAAAATATAGTGTTATGGATCTGCCCTGGAAACTTTTTTAAAATGTTTAGACCAATAAATAGGCTTTGCCAAAGCCGGATAGAGCGTTGGCCACATACCGAATGTGTTCATGGGAAGCGCAAGCTTCCCATGAACAAGCTTATCAGGAAGAAAATTGCTACTGGCACTAAAAATGAGGAGTGGAGAAGACGCTCATCTTGTCCCTAACAGTATATTTTAAGAACGGGATTTTGGGGATGGGTTAAATAGGAATGCATGAGAAGAAGAAAAATAAGAGTAGGAGAATAAGAAGAGAAGGAAGGTGAGCATGAGGAGAGGAAGTAGAATGAGGAAAGAAGGAGATAAGAAAGAAGTGAAAAAAGAAGAAGAGGACTCGAAGGAGAAGTTTAAGAAAAGGATGAGGATAAGAAGAAGAAGTAGAAGAAAAGGAAGATTATGAGAGGAAGAAGAGACAGAAGTGAAGTAGGGCAGGAAGAAGAGAAGTAGGAGAAGAATTAGAACCGGAGAAGCATAAAATAAATAGAATGAAGGGATCTTTTCTGTTATTATGGCGCAATTTCGTCCCTTCAGCTAGATAGCTGAACGGCCGTTTACTGCCTTTCTCATGCGCGGGAATCGAGAGATGGGAATATTTTTATGTTATATATATTTGGGTGGTTTGGTGGGGCGAATAAGAAGAAAGCAAAAAAAAAGTTAAGGAAAGTAAATATAAGTAAAAGCTAACCATTATTTAATATCTAAAACTTTACAATGTCTTTGAAAATTTGAGCAACTAAGTATTTTCCTTTATTTCGTTGTCTCCATGAAAAATGGCACAAATAGAAATCGTGCAGAGAACGAGCGGTTCCACACTCTCTTTTATTTCTCCTTTTCGCCTTGGCCCAAAGCGACTCTATTTGGATTGCCTGAGCACTTGTTTCGGGATCTTTAAAGTTCTTCGAGTGGTTAACAATCAAATGTTTTAGTAAATCTCTGGCAAGGAATAAATTCCATTGTATGCACGCCTTTTATCAGAAATAAAAGTCGTGACAGGCAATACACATTCTTAAATTATAATAGATAATAATGTTTCTGCCGACCTATCAGAAAATGAATACATGAATCCCTTGCGCGTTTCCCTGCAAATCCCTCCGAAAATCCACTGGCCTGGCAAAACCTTCCCAACATTATTCTTTCTTCGCGAGAACCAGGATTCATCTATTTCTACTGTCAATCCATTTCCACCGATCTTTATATGATTTCGAATTAACGAATTTGCGCACACCTCATCGAGATACTTCTTCCATTCCGTAATAGCATTCATTGTATGACATTTTTAGTGTTTCTAAACAAAAAAAAGTAGTTGTTAAGTTCTTACACCATGCATGAACGAAAAAAATGATTGTTTGCATAGGTATTTTTAACCCTTCTAAACAGGTATCGCTTCTTAATCCGGATTTGCTTTTACACCCATGTTTGTGAAACGCCAAGAGGTAGGTAATGGGACAACGAAAGTTTCCTGCTGTGTCCATTTTTGCCAATTCTCTGCTGATGCACAATACCGATTTCTTGCAAACACTTGACTGCTTGTTCGATATTTTCACCCTCCCGAGCAAGTTTGTACGTTGTTATTTTTAAGGGTAAAAACCATGATTTTGCTTCCAAACAAACCAAAGAAAAAATATCTAAGCTACTCACTCGAGTAAACGGCAGTTCAGCCATCAGGCTAAGGAGACAAAATTGCGCCATAATAAGAGTAGAGATCCGAATGAAGAAAAGAAAAGATTGAAATGCACGAGAAGAATAGAAAAAAGAAGGGTGAGGATAAGAAAGAGGAGGAGTTGAGAAGGAAAGGAATAGGAGAATGATAAGAAAGAGAAAAAAATAACTGAAGATATGAGGAAGATGAGAAAAAGAAGAGGAGACAAAAAGAGAGAACGAAATGAAAGAGACGTAAGAGAATCAATAGGAGCAGGAGGAGAAGAGGATGAGAAGGAGGAGGAGAAGAAGAGATCGAAAGGAAGAAGAGAAGAAGAAGGAAATAATAATAATAATAAAATAATAATAATAAAAATAATAAGACGAATACTAAGAATAATACAAATACTAAGAATAATACAAATAGTAAGATTAATACAAATACTAAGAATAATATAAATACCAAGAATAATACAAATACTAAGATTAATACAAAGTTAGAATAATACAAAGAATAGGAATAAATCAAAGACTAAGAATAATACAAAGACTAAGAATGATACAAAGATTAAGAATTATTCGAAGACTAAGAATAATATTAAGACTAAGAAGAATACTATGACTAAGGAAATTACTAAGAATAATACCAAGAGTAAGAATAATACTAAGACTAGGAATACTACTAAGCCTAAGAATAATACTACGACTAAGCATAATACTACAACTAAGAATAATACTACGACTAAGAATGATAGTTAGACTAAGAATAATACTAAGACTCAGAAGAATACTAAGACTAAGAAGAATACTAAAAATAAGAAGAATACTAAGAATAATAAGAATACTAAGATTATGAAGAAGTATAAGACTAAGAAGAATGATAAGACTGAGAAGAATAAGACTAAAAAGAATAATAAGACTAAGAAGAATAATAAGACTAATGAGAATAAAAAATAAGAATAATAAATAAATAATAAATAATAAATAAGAATTAAGAATTAAGAATTAAGATAAGGATAAGGATAAGGAGAAGAAAAAGAAAAAGAAAAAGAAAAAGAAAAAGAAAAAGAAAAAGAAAAAGGAAAAGAAAAGGAAAAAGGAAAAGAAAAAGAAAAGGAAAAAGAAAAAGAAAAAGAAAAAGGAAAAGAATAAGAATAAAAATAAGAATAATGTCTAAGTCTGGCCAAGTGTACGGGAATATACGCACACAGGCTCTAAGGTTGGCTAAGCAAGGCAGCAAAGGTTATTGTTCTAAGAGTGCGATTTGAATCGTTAACTGCAGCTGCTTGACCAACGAATATTTAAAACACGACAAAAATAGATTTTAATATACACTAGATAAAAGGTACACAATAATATATAATATATATATATATATATATA
Source organism: Ceratothoa steindachneri (assembly GCA_963969495.1). Taxonomy (NCBI): domain Eukaryota; kingdom Metazoa; phylum Arthropoda; class Malacostraca; order Isopoda; family Cymothoidae; genus Ceratothoa; species Ceratothoa steindachneri. The sequence goes on from OZ018325.1 coordinate 104,021,630, forward strand.
TATATATATATATATATATATATATATATATATATATATATATATATATATATATATATATATATATATATATATATACATATATATGTATACACGAATAAGACGGAATTAGGTTCCAAATACTAAATGGATAACCAGGGTTATTAAATGATTATAATGCGAGATTTAGGGTGGGGAGAGATTCATTAGGAGGGGGGGGGGTGCTTGCTTTGTGACTTAGTGAGATGCGGGCCTCCTGTCCTCAAGAGGTCACCAGAAGAACTTCGGAGGGGTAGGGGGGGTAACTTCTCCAAACTCGGATTGAGCGAGCTATTAGGCTTCTTGTCCTCAAGAGATCACCAGAAGAACTTCGGAGGACGGCTTCTCCAATCCTTGATCCGAAGGATGACGTTGCTCCAGGAGACTTTTCTCCCTGACCTGAAGTTATGAGTGCGATGTCCAGCTCTTTCGTGGCCTGCGACCGTCACTAAACACTTCTTGGGCGAGAGCGTCGTTCAAGCGAACCTCCGTTCGGGGAAGCGTCGTCTAACCGAGACCTTCTCGAACCTTCATTATCGGCCGGGGCAACAGAGCCTGTACTTACGGGAAAGTGTAAGAAGCCGGGATCAGCGGGTCTGAAGGAACGACCAGCGGCTGGAGCTATAAAAGTTGTCTCGAGGCAAACCTACAAATAGACGAATAATCTCCCGACTCGGGGAGAGGGAAGATTAAGACGGCAGGGAGATAGCCTTCAATCAGAGCGTCATGCCTCGGTATGAATTTCTCAATGACCGGGCGGAAAGTCCAAAAAGAGTGAAGTCGGAGGGGGAGGGGAGGAGTAATGGCTTGCTTTCTCTCCTGAAGTAATATCTTAGGGGGGGGGGGAGATATTACTATTTTAGTGGGTCCCTCTATAAATAAGAATAAGAATAAGAAAATTAAGAAGAAGAAAAATTGAAGAATTCCAGGTTGTTAAAAGAAAGAAGTTTAAAGAAAGAAATTCGGAATGAATGAATTTTTTTAGAGTGTGGATTAATAACACTGTCTAACAAAATTTAACTTTTTGTCGACCCAAAAGATTAAAATAACATTTTTTTAATGTAGTTTTATGTATAGATTTAAAAAATGGAAGTCATTTTTATCGAAATGATTCCAGTATTTTGCAAGTTGCCAATTACGATTTTTGTCAAATTTTGAAGATTTTAACGAATTTCATTCTTTTAGTTCTTATTTTCAGGTTATTTAACTAAATACAATTTTAAATAAAAGCGACAATTTGAATTAAAATGCCAAGAGGATAGTGTAAAAATAGCCCAGATAAATTCTACTAATGAACTGGCCCACTAGTCTTTTATTGATATATTTCTATTTTTTTTTATCTTTGGCATTCATTTCTTTGTGAAATTGTTAATTGACCGCATACGAGTAGCATCTTTAAAGGCTGAAGTGTGTCATAATTTTATCGCTGATATTTTTATGCTTTTACTTTTCTCTTAGTTCATTTAGTATTTATTTGTTTATTTATATTCCACTCATCCTCAGCTTAGTAATGGAAAATTATAGTGATTAGAGCTGCTTAAATCCTACTAAAAAAACAAAAAAACATCATCTTTAGGTATATGGTCGAACCTACCTTAATCTACTTATTTAAGTAGAATTCAGGCTTAATCAACGGTAGAAATATGGCAATCGAGAGAAAAGAGGGCGACTTCTAGAAGTGGTAAAACAAGGAGCGACCCTCACTTCCTTGATGTTAATTTGTTCCCTCTGGGCAGAGCAAAATCTCATTTTTTTATGATCGTGGGAAAATGAACGCGGTATGAAGAATCATCAAGTACGGATAAATGGGCCTGGAATGAATGTCCGAGATGGTGTATTAAGATTGCATCGTGTTGCAACAAAGGTGGATAGGAGGTGAAGAGAAACGATACTTTCTTCCTGGATAGATGTTGATTGATATATGCTTGCGGATCATAAATTGGGCCAGAGTAAATTATTTTCATTATTGGTGATTGTTTAGAATAGATAAAACTTGAGCATGAGGAAGAAACCGCAAAAAAGGTGAATATGAGAACGCTGATGAATAAATGTTTGTTCTACAGGAATGTTTTAAGAAAAGAAGAGTACTCGAAGACTTTTTGATTCCTCCTGTCTTATAAATCTTAAAAGGCAACGTTAAATTACATAGACATGCATTAGTGTATAGACGACACCAACAATTTCATGATAAAATGCCTACATCCAAAATGTTGCCTAAATTTTAGGGCTTCTTTGCTGTATTTGTTTGGTTTCTAATTTCTAGAGAAATTGATATATTAATTAGAGCGCAGTGAATCATACAAGAAAGTTATTCTACTCCGATACCAATTATGGAAACAGTTGAAATTAGCATCACTGTGAGCGTGTCAACCAAAGAAGAACTTGATTGCCCTTCCTAAGTACAAGCGAGTACACCATCGTTTTAATGTTTTTTTATTTATACGAGAAAATAAATAATAATTATATAAAAATGAGATATATTAATTACGGGAAAGGATAAAACAATCGGAGATTAATTAAGGGCCAAAGAAAAGTTTCCCTATGGTGATTCACACAATTGAATGATCGTGAGGGATCATCTCGGATTAACCATGAATTTGCCCAACCACACTTTTGCCTTTAGCGAGGTACAAAGTAAATGAATGGAGCTAAATTCAATGCACACAGTTAACTCATGGGCTTGTCTATAACCCTCATTAAACCAATATTACGCCAGACATTATGATTAAGGTTAAATTTCATACCAAACCAAACAGCCTGACCTTGTTGATTAGTGAGAGAGATGGAGTTTAACCATTCACGGTGATGAGCATTACGTTCACCGACAAAAATGAAAGAAGTTTTGGATCTGACTCTTGAATTGCAGTCATAGGCTTCAACAAACATTTATAAATACCGACATCTAAATACGGAGAGAGAAAATGAAATAATTTTTAAAATGTCTGCAAATCTTGATAAGAATCACTTAGAGAGAGCCCCATTCAAATTAGGAGCTCCGTGAGAGCCTACAAGAAGCGCATATGTATGTACACATCTTCTGAGCTATAGGGCCTGCCTCAGTTTACGCGGTGTTATTGGTACCCTTTTCAGCATTTGAGCAGTCTGTAGAGAGAGTAAGGGAGTGTGTTATTATAAGAGATAGTGGAAACGGTCTTCTTTTTTTAGGGAAGGATAGTACAGAGCCTTTCATGCTTGAAGATGATAAGGCAGAGCTTCTATGTAAAAAAATGTTAATGCCTGCGATGCATAAAGGCTGATCTGGGTAATTTGAGTTCCATTATCTATACTTGGTCTTTGGTTAACTATTGAGTCCATTGTAAGCGACAGGATTGTAGAGAACTAAAGGTTATTATCTAAATATACCAGGCAATGGCTTCGCCCCTCCCCCCTACGCAAGGAGCTTGCGCTCGGTACTAAGATTAAAATTTAAAATCTAAAAAAATAGCAGCACAGTTAAATTTTTGTAAATTTTCTGAACTTCGCCAATTATAATAATTTAAAAAAAGAACTCTAAACTAAATTTCTCTTCTTTCAAAATATCACGTTCTTAAAATATCGAGTTATAGAAGAAGATATATAAAAATAAATTTTCTGAACTTCACCATTTTAAATTCTTTGGGTTTTAAAAATTTCACAAAATTTCGATACTTATATTTATTTCTGAACTTCACCATTTTGTTTTTGATAATATTATAAAAGAATTATTAGAAATAACTTTGATAAAAAAACATTAGTCATAACCAAACTAAGATGAAATTATTATTCAAATACTCAAAAAATCCCCTTCCTGTAATTATAGAGTTAATGAGATGATGATGATGATGAAGGCGGCTATCGAACGGCGCTCTTGTCTAAGTAATTTGCTAGATTTTTTTAGGAAATGATCGTAATGTTTTAACAGGATATAGCTTTGAATGTAGTTTATCTCGATTTAAAAAAGTATTTTTCCAGGCTCCACATAAAGGACTTGATAACGCTTAAAACGAGAGTAATTGAGAGCAGCGTTCTAAAATGCAAATATAGAAAAAAAACAATGACATAAATCTATTATGTAAAATTTCATAGTTTGTCGATGACACGAAATAAGGTACGATGAAAAATATTCTAGTGACTAAACCTTGCAAAAAACACCTAATAGAGAAGAAAAATTGTTGGAGAGGTGGCAGATGCAATTCAGTGCGAGGAAGTTTAAGGTAATGCACGTAGATAACGATAACTATAACGGTAACAAAATTAATTCCCACACTTAGAAATAGATCACAAGAAGATAGGCCGAGACATCTCAATTTACGTTAACAGGAAGGGTGGTATATTTGCGGTCAATTAATGGCTGCGAAGATACAAAGTCCCGAGAGCACTCAGGGCGCTTTATGAGTCACTATAAATCACAATCCGGTGCCGAACCAGGCACGTGGCGTTATCTCCCGTACCGAGTGGTGTATTGCAACGAACTCGGCCGTGAAGACGGACGCAGCGGCTGGCAGAGCCCTGCTGACTTCAAACATAGGGGATTAGCGTGAAAACAGACCCCTCTTGGGACTTGGAGCCTTACGTATATATTAGCCCGGTTCCAGCGTGATACGGAGTGTGCTCCAAAAGGCCGAACACAATACTCCCGGCGAAGTAGAAGGTTTGGGAGTTGACAAAGGGAAGAAAAAAATAATCAAGGGTGGTACCCTCTAGGTTGGCGTCCTGGTCAGAACCATGGGCGTCACCGGCACTATAGCTATACTGAGTTCTCGATGGAGTTTCCTAGCCATAAACTCAAAGGCCTTAGGGTATGACTAGTGTGTCTCGGCGGCATAGTCACTGTTGAGATCAGTTTCTGACTCAGTGAGAGCTGTTGGCAACTGAGGAGGGCGCAGGGCTCGCGCGTACACGGCCCTGAGCGAATGGCAACTCCCCAGCATTGACAAGTAGGCTTTTAATGGGGGACGTGCGGAAGGAATCGTCGCAAAGGACGGTGTTGTGGATCGAGTCCACCTTTCGCAATAGACGCTCGGCTGCGGATACATAAATCTCGTATCCGCAGTCGAGCTTCAAACGAACAAAGGATCAATAAAAAAGTAAGGCACTAGCCCTGTCACGCCCCAGGTGCTGAACGTCATGGAACGAAGAATGTCCATGGTGCGGGTACAAGAGACTCAAAGGCTGCGAATATGAGCCCCGCGAGTGAGGCGTCGGTCAAATACAAAACCAAGGAAAAGGTGCAGTCCACCAGTTCCAGGCGAACCCCATTTAGAAACAAGTCCGGGTTAAGGTGGAACCGTGGATGTCAGGAGAAATGCTCCACCTTAGTCTTAGCCAAGGAAAGCGAAGCCTGTTGTCTTCGGCACAACAAGAGGCGGTTTTCATTGCTTTTTGGAGTCGACGCTCCAGATATGCCATCTAGGCCGCGCCAAAAGAGATCGAAATGTAGTTCACGTAGAGCTTAGCGAGAACATCGTCCAGTAGCACCGAAGTGATGCCGTTCCTGCTCAGGGCAAAGAGCGTGACATTGGGGACACTTACCGGTACACCATGACTCTTCCTGCGCCATTGGGTGGGAGAGGGCTCCCCACCCGTTAGCAGAATCGATGATCTCTCAAAAATTCAGATATAAAGATTGGGAGGCGTACCCTAACCCCCTTTGAAAAGAGAGTTTCCATGATACGGTATCGCCACGCGGAATCATAGACGGCATTTTCGAGTCGGAGCAGAGCATTCGACTGTGATTGGAAATTGCAAAAACCGCACTGTGCGAAAAACAGGTTGTGTTCTCTGTATAATAAATAGCTAATCTAACATTTACCAATTTTCCCCTCAACTTGCACAGGCAGAGAGTATAAATTGGTGGAAACCGGAAGGGGTAGAGCGATCTCTCCCCGGTTTGCACAAAGCGAGCACACCAGCGATTCGCCATGGGTTTGGGAGGATACCATCTCCCCAAATCATGTTAAAAAAATCTGCCAGAAATGCTATTCATCGCTTACCCAGGTGTCGAAGCATGATGTACAAGACATCGACCGGACCAAGGGCAATGTCAGTGCACAAAGCGAGAGCGGAAAGCAATTCAATCAATGTAAACATGTTGAAGAGTTCTCCACTTCTAGAAGTAAAGTCCAATTGGCAGCCTTCTCCCACATCACTACGTGCATTTAATGCTGGCGGAGCAGCATCCTGGTTAAGGAATGTGGAGAAAGCGGTCGCGAAGGAATGCACCACGGACGTGGGGTTCCGAGATTGCAGTCCCATTCTCCTGGAGAACGGGAAGGCTGTCCTGCGAGAACTTGCCACAAATCCTTTTGACTCTCTTTCACAGCTCTGATAGAGGGGTGTTTGTGTTAAGTGTAGAAAAAAAAATGCCTGCTAGGAAGAGCGGCGGGGGTGCTTCGAAATATACCGGTACTTAGCCCTAGCTTGACGAAATTCACCGACAGTGAAATCGTTCGGGTGGCGCTTATAGCGCGTTTAGGCATAACGCTTCTGTTTGTGAGACGCGTCATACTCGTTTGACCACCACGGAAGAAATTGGCATGCAAAATGGCCAGACGTTATAAGAATAGTATTTAGGTCCACGGAGATGAGGTTGCGTGAGATAAACTAAACGACATCATCCACCAACCTAAACTTATTAAACGAAATCAGTCATTTCCTGAATTGAGGACCACCGCGCCTGCACTAAGCACCACTGGGGCGGTCTATCTGAGGGCAGTGGACCCCAAATGATATTTTAATTGGAAAGTAATCACTACCGTGGAGGTGATCGACTACCTCCCACCCCAAATCAGGCTGTGCATCCGGAGAGCACAAAGATAGATGAAAACAAGATTCTAGATGTTTTTAGGCACTGATTACAAATTTGTCTTTGGCATTTGCATATCACGTCTAGTTTTTGTGTAATTTGAATTTTTCCCTTCTTAACCCATTTCACACTTTTGCTCAATATTGTACCAATATGAAATTTTTAATATATTTAATATATATAAATAAATACTATATATATTTAATATATATTAACATTTTTATATATATATAAAGTAGACTATATTGAAGCTCAAATATTATTGAATTCTAATTACTGGGGAGAGACACATATTTTTTCAGATTTTCAGATTAATACATACTTATTTGTGATAACTTTTCTGCTACTCATAACTGGTAACTATTAAAGAAGTTAACACGTTTATCAAAATTTAACTCTGATAAGAACCTTATGATAAGGATCTCACATTGAGTATCCTTTGCTTGCTCAAGTTAGTATTTGAAATCTTGTCATGGCTTCAATTTCTAGACGCGGATGTGTAAACATCCCCAACATAGTTTGTTATGTTTGTGAGCAATTCACACCAGTGGCAAAACGGAGAAAAATAGAAACAGCAGTAACGATGAAGCCAGCTTACAGATACTATTTGTGATGCAAAGTAGGGGACAAGGATAAAGATTGGGCCCCTCAACATTGTGTAACACAATGTTGACATTTTGGTTAAATGGGAAGAGGAAGGCAATGCCATTTGCTGTTACCATGACATGGTGTGAGCCCTCAAGTCACTTTGATGATTGTTATTTCTGCCTAACAAATGTGGCTTGATTTTTAAAGAAAAACAAATTTAAAATTGTTTATCCAAATTGCCCATCACTTCTTCTTGGGTTACAGTTGGGATACACAAAGTACATGTGCTTTTTGTCTATGGGATAGCAGAGATGATATAAATCACTATAAAAAGCGAGAATGGCCAGCCAGAGAAGAACACATTGTTGGCAAACATAATGTTAAGCATGATGCTCTAGTACATCCAAAAAATGTTTATCTTCCATCTCTTCACATTAAGTTAGTGTTAATGAAAATCTTTGCAAAGGGTGTGGATCAAAGAAGTGAAGGCTTTCAATATTTGAAAAATAAATTCAAAGGATCACTAACTGATGCAAAAAAAGAAGCTGGAGTTTTCACTGGACCACAAATTCGCAGAGTTGTTTCTGATGATTCCTTCACTTTGTGTCTCAATGAAAAGGAACGCAAAGCATGGACATCCTTTGTGGAAGTCACTGAAAACTTGGGAAAGATGGGATGGAGAATGTCACTTAAAATGCATTTTCTGAATTTTCATCTCGATATTTTTTCTGAGAATCTGGGAGCGGTTAGTGATAAACATGGTGAATGTTTTCATCAACAAATTTTACTTATGGAGACGAAGTACCAAGGAAAATTTAATCCAAATATGATGGGTGATTATTGCTGGTCTTTAAAAAAACAAACTTTGATGTCTCACAAAAGAAAAACGAGAAGGCTACAGCAAAGTTTCTTTAAACTTTAAGTGCATAACAAACTTAATTAATACAATAAAATCTTCATAACTTGAGAGGAAGGGGGTGGAGGGTAACTTCGCCAGTGATGTACACTGTCTGTCCTAAGCCAGAATCAAGAAGGAAGTTACCCCACTTTTAAAATATTTTTACTTAAAAATTACAAAATAAAGATTTTTTTTAATTTATTTATCGGAACAAATAGCGAAAAGGTGTGTGTGGGAGGGGGGGGCACTACACAAAATCTAGACGTGATAGAGAATTTTGGTTTTCAAATTCGGATTCAGCGTCGTCTAACTAATTAGAAACACTTATTCACATGTCTGTAACAAACAAAAAGTTAAAATTTGTTGCCTAGTGTTATCGGAGGTTGGGCTCGCTATGCGTGTCTTTTCCTCCCTCACCTCAAACCCTGGAGGCGTGGCTCCCTACTTTGGAGGATCCACCGTCTTCCACTCACCTAGCCTATCACATGGCGTTGGCGTAGAGCCAAAACTTATTTGGTGCTCTCCTCCTCTCGAAGAGCACCTTTAGGAACTACGGAAGCCGGTCTCACGACCAACTTAAAGGTTGTTGCATTCTGCAAGTTTAACGCCTCAGTAAACTTATCGTGTGTGGCCTTAGAGCAACTTACACAGACTTCGGGTAACCCCGAATTTGTACATCTACAGGAGCGATTCGTATGGCCGCAGCGGTAGCAGTATTAGCACCCCCTCGGCAGTGGCACGAATGCCTTCACGCGGTAGTGATAGCAACCGGCACGCACCGACTCAGGGAGCTTGTCACAGTCAAATGTGACGAAGAGTGTAAGGGTATGTCTCGAGGCCCCTCTCTGTTTTATCACCACACGTTCGAAGTTGAATGCTCCATGGTCGGCCAGCTCTAAGGTGAATTGATCAATGGAGTAGTCCAATAATTCCCTTGCATAAACTACTTTCACAATGTTATAAGGAATTACAAGGAAAGAAAGTACCCTTGGACTAGCAATCGAGCGGGCACATGGCTGCTCAATTGTTTTGCGTCCCTAAACGGCCACTTTTCAAGACTTTGTCTAGTCTTGACTTGAACTGGTCAACAGATTCACTGCTGACAACTTCCACTGGAAGTGCGTTCCACTTACCGCAGATACTGTAGGTGAAAAAATTTCCCCACAGATTGCGGTTGTAACGCTTCAGTTCAAATTTGAAGCCGCGATTGGGCGTTCTGTTCTCACTCAGTGTGAAAATATCCCGGTAGTCAACATTGTCGAACCCTCGAAGTATTTTGAAAACTTCGATGAGCTGATCACGCAGGCTACGGGTTTCCAGCGAGAACAGTTCTAATTCCCTTAGTCTATTCTCATAACTTTTATATCGGATAGAGGGAATCAGTTTGGTTGCCCTAGCCTGTACGCGTTCCAACCTTGCGATGTCATTTCGAAACGAAGGACTTCAAAATTGTACGGCATACTCCAGATGCAGCCGAACGAGAGAGTTGTACAGACAAAGTACTATCTCCTTGTTACGGTATACAAACTAGCGCTTTATGTAGCCTAACATCCTTTGGGCTTTTTTCTCTGCCTCGATGCACTGTTTCGAGAACTTGAGGTCGCTAGTGATAGTTACACCCAAGTCCTTCTCAGTGTCACTCGATTCAAGAGCAGTGCCCTTGAGGATATAATGAGATTGGGGGTTTTCTGTGGCCGATATGCATCACTTTGCATTTGTTCACGTTAAAAGGCATTTGCCACGTGTCCGACCACTCCCCAATCTTCCTGAGATCTTCCTGCAGGCGGCAGTATTTCCATCCTTTTGCAACGCTCATACCAAGCTTGGTATCCTCGGCAAATTTGGAAATCTTGGCAACCATGTCACCGTCCATGTCGTTGACGTAGATGATGAATAGTAGTGGTCAGGACAGAACCTTGAGGCACCCCGCTAGTGACGGACTCAGAAGCTTGTACATTTACCACCACCCGTTGCCGTCTGCCACTTAGCCAGTTCTCGATCCAGCCGGCTACTTTTCCGTCTATGCCCAGCGCTCGCACTTTCCGGAGAAGGCGGCGGTGTGGTACCTTATCAAAGGCTTTCTGAAAGTCTAAGTACACCACATCCACCGCCTTGTCCCGATCGTGCTCACTGAACACGAAGTGGAAGAATTCCACAAGGTTCTTCAGGCATGACCGTTGCCTTCGGAAACCGTGCTGGGAACTCCTCAGTAGCAGGTTTGACTCTAAATACGACGTCATTTTGTCCACCATCATGCTTTCCATGAGTTTACCGACTATCAAAGTCAGACTAAGAGGTCGGTAGTTTGACGGATGGCTGGGGTCTCCTTCTTGATGATCGTAGTCACCTCCGCCTCACGCCAGTCTCTAGGAACGCATCCGGTCCGGATTGACATGTCAAAGATAGCGCACAGATGTCGTGATACTTCATCACCTTGGATAGAAACCCGTCCGGTCCAGGGGACCTATTCGTCTTTAGGTCAGCGATCTTTTTCTTTATTTCTCCTTCGGTGAAGTCCATTGCCTCCAGCTTTTCCCCCGAGTAGGAATCCGTGGGCTAGGGGATGAGACCAGACTCTTTAGTAAACACTGAAGAGAAGAATTCATTGAGAAGGTTAGCATTTTCTGCATCTGAGTGAGTTAATGCACCCAACTCGTCCACTAAGGGCCTAGTCCTACGATGGATTGGTTTACGGCTATTTACATAGCCGAAGAACTCCTTGGGATTCTCTTTACAGAGTCTCGCCACTCAGAGTTCCTCAGTTCGCTTAGCCGCTCTTATGCGGGACTTCACTCTCCTGGCTAGCCTCCGGTACTCGTCAAAGGCACCCGAGATCTTCGATCGCCGGTACGCATTTCTCTTCTCCCTAAGCAGTTGGCCGATTTCTCGATTAAACAGAAGACCGACCAAGGCATTTCAGAGGGATGCAACTCGATTGAAGACTCATGAACTTATTTTTGAAATTGTTCCACGAATCCTCAACCTCTTCGCATACCGCTAGCCTTACATCAGTCAACCCAGCACGAAGGCTTGCAAAGTGTGCTCTTCTCAAGTCAAGTTTCCTTGATTGACTGGCAACAGACCTTACCTTAGGGATATTGACGGTAAATCTAACTAGCTGGTGATCACTGCCACCGAGATCTTCGCCTCCAGAGACATCCTCAACAATATCATCCTCAGAGGTCAAGACCAAGTCGAGGATATTGTCTCCTCTCGTCGGTTCTCTGACCCATTGCAGGAGAACCTCGTTGTTGGCAAACTCCAGGAGTAGCGCGCTCTCGCCACAAGCTGCTCTGGTTTCCCAGTTCACTTGTCTGTTGAAGTCGCCCATAACGATGCACACTCTGCCTTGAACAAGCTCACCCAGCAGCTGGTACAGTTCCCTGTCCTTCTCAACGGGTTGTGAAGGGGGTCTGTAAAGCACCAGGGTCCTGTATCTGACAGGAACTATCTCTAGCTCAACGCCTAGGAGCTCGTCATCGGATATACATAATGTTGGAGTTCGTAGATTTGATTGTATCCTTGACATACAACATTACCCCGCCACCTTCTCTGTCTGGCCTATCTTTTTGGAAAAGTTGGTAGCCAGGAACCATGAATTCGCCTTCAAAGTCTCGGTTTGAGGTTTTTATCCACGATTTGGTTATGGCTACCATTTCGGGTTCTTCCGTCGCTACGAGGCTACGGAGCTAAGCAAACTTGTTCCTGATTTACCTCGCATTGAACAGAAGAACTTTCAGGGAGTCCCCGACTGTAGGACTCCCTACGCTCTTCCGTTTCCCGGCTTGTTTGTTTGCGACCTCTGAGAAGGTCGTTCCTGGAGTAACACGGGCGTATTGGCGTTCGTCCGCCCTCACTCTGGGCCGGATACTCCTTTGGGTCCTCTCTACGACATCCTGGATCATGTTCGACAGAAAGGCCTTTCCTTTAAAGGAAAGATGTACCTCATCCCTTTGGTAGAAATCATTTCTACCATAAAAGGTGCGATACGGGTCCACAAAAAAGCCCCCCTCTGCCGTACACAAATCTGCCAGGCGCCGGTTTAAAGAGACATTCATCGAGTGAGCGGTCCGTGTTGGACCTCTCCTTGGGAGCATCCTGACTACCACACGCTTGCGGGTTTTGAGCCCACAGTCATCCACGGCACCCATGACCGTGTGGAGGATTTTATCTGTAGGGCCTATTCTACCTCCTCTCAGGTAGAGGTCGTTTCCACTGACTATCAGAGCAACGACTGAGCTCTTAGAAATCTGTGATTTCTCAGCCTCTACTCTGATGTGGTGGTTACCACATCCTGGCAGGCAGCTTACCTTTACACTAGTGCAAAGGCGGGCCGCTAGCAGGAACTGCACGCCATGTGCTTGAGAATCACCAATAAGGGTGACTATTGCACATTTGTCTGCAGGCGACTTAGTCTTTCCTCTCGGAAGCTACTTGCCGCTTTCCTCTTGTATCTCTACATTTTTCATTTTCTTCTTATTTTTCTTGTCTTCATTTGTTTTCTCTTCTTCCGTTTCTCTTTTCTCTTCTTCTCTTTCCACTTTCCCTTGCACATCAGTAATACTAGAATCCTCTACACTGGAGTTGAGCTGCATTAAGTTCGTTTTTCTTCTTTTTATTCTTTTTCTTTTTCTTCTTCTCATTTGCTTCTCCGCATGGCTGAAGTGGGACTGCCAATGCAGTTTCACCTCCTTGAGCTGAAGTCACATCGGCGGAACCACCAAAGTCAGTGGGACTTTCGTCTCGAGCTTGAGCTGACTGGGCCTCTAGTTTAGAGGCTAGCTCTAGGCCTTTTTCCTCGAGACGCCGAATCTGAAGCGCGTGCTGCGTTTCTAGGGTCTGTATTCTACTTTCCAGTGCCCTAGATTTTTCTTCAGAGGTTGCGAAGAGATCCTTGAGTTCATTGCAGTATGTCACTGCCTCTCGGACCTCTCCTTTAAGGATGCAGTCGGTGCATATACTTCCCGGGTGGCATTTCGAAAAACATCCTACCGGGAAGTCAACGCACCACTTATCCTTCTGGCATATCGCACATGTATAGTTGAGTGCAGCTGGACCTTTTTTACCTGTCATTTTGAACACTTTCTCTCTTTCAAAACGTTGCGACCAATCAATAGAAAAAGGGGGTTGGTGAGTTCTCCCCGCGTGAGTCACTCCCACCTATCGATCGGAGACGTTTTGCATCTTTCAGAAGGCACGCTCCATGTGCTGCTGTTCGTCTGACCGAGTCGTCAAGCCTTGGCGTGCCGTGGCTCCCAACCAAGCAGCACAGACGGTCCATGAAAGCGCCATCGATTTATCACCAGGTGAATAACAACGAAGCACGCCCCGTACTAAACTTCTACTAGTTCCCTTCGCGACGGCCAAGATCTCGGAGCAGCGTTCAATGGATATCCCGCTACACCAAGAAACTCGAGCCAAGGCTTTTTGTTGGCCTAGAAACTAACATGGAAACAAAGGGCCGTCAACACGGACCAATGCTCCTAGAGATACCCATCAACAGTCACTGGGAATGGTCAATAATTACGCGCCAGGGAAGGGGTTAACGGGGCACTACTCTCATCCCATTCATCATGCCCCAACGCCTAGAACACCTCTAGTCCTAGTCTCTCGCAACCAGTGAGCGTCGATTGGCGTTGTTTATAGAGGTTCCAAAGCCTCTCTTCTGACGCGTGAGGTAGCTGCCACGTTCATATATGTAGATAGATGAAAAAAAGGGTAAGAGTGACATGAAAGGGATAGGCGTTGTTTTGTTTGTTGCTTTTTTCTTTTTGTATAAGTTGAAGAAATAGGATCAATGTTAAATAAAGAGGAAGGATAGAGTAGGATAAAGAAAGACACACTTAGTCTGTAACCTAATTTCCCACCAAATCAACAAGGAAAACCGTGCCAGGGGTGCCAGAAGATAGGTACCCCCACCGACATAGCTACAAAAGTCAAGGGTACGCACAAGCCTCTTCCAGCGACAAGGGGGCATCACCTCTCTCTCCGAAATGGTACTAATCATGGCCGCCTCGTAGGCATCCGACGCATTAACTAGAAAGCCCCCGTCCGAGAAACGGGTCACCTTCGGCTCTCTACCAATCAGGCTAGCTAGTGATCTCCTCTCATGGATCATGTTGCCCTTGGCCAACATGCTGCCTACAGCAGCGCGAATAACTAGAAAGCGTTTGAAGCGAGTGTGCTTGAAATTCCAGGTATTATCTGAATGAGGGGCCCTGACATAATCGAGGCTCCGCTCTGCTCACTTGCAATTTTGGTCTTTATCTTAGACTTCCCGCCTGGGGGCGCATCGGCTCCGGATATATCGATATCAGTTTGGTCACTTACCGAATGGCAGCGGACTTGTCCGTCCTCGTGGCTGACTCGGATGGAGAGGAGCACCGAATCTTTTTTTAGGAGAGGAGGATAGGGAATCAACCCGCTTCTCTCTTCCACGGAAAGGAACCCTTAGGCCAGATATACCTTCCTCAGCACGATATTTCTCTGGAATGGAGAAGGTCTTGGCTGTCAAAGGGGCACCAGCCGAGGAAGGAGATCCCTCCTCTTCTTGTGAGTCCTCGGGGCCACTAGCCGTTTGTGGAGAAGCTTGCACAGGAGTTGACTCAGGCTTGGCACCGAACCCGGGTTCGAACCCGTAGAATATACTGCCATCTGGGGCGGGTCGCTTTGGGACAATGTCCATCTTACGGGAGACCTCCATGTTGCCACCCCCCAAAGACATTAGGGATCCCATTCGAGGGTTATTCTCTTTTGTCTAATGCCGGCGAACCGGCATCCGTCGGGCAAGAGATGGGGGCAGGCACGCTGACCCCTTGTAAATCTTTGATGACGCCAGCATGATTTTTGGGGTCACGAGCCTACAGACCTTATCATCTTTTACTCCCCTAAGGGGATTGACCCTATCGAACCGCCTACATCAGTAGAGGTCAATAATGAGCCCCATGCGTGATTTCTTGGCAGTCCTCTGTGAAAGAAAAGGAGGGACTGCTATTGAGTCACCCAATGGTTCCCTAGAAAATAAGGCGAGGAGGAGTCCACCGCACCCATAGGCCTAGGAAAGGAGTAATCCTCCTCGCCTGTAAGAATTTGTAGGGTCCCCCGAGAAAGCACAGGGGCGGGGGGGACCTGATTTTCTCTCATGAAGCTGCCCGAGACAGGCTCCGACGATGCTACATTGTAAGTAGAGAGGATGTCTTTTAAAGTTTCATCATTGGTCATGGTGACCCTATTATTTTCTCGGGAAGCAAACGCTAATTACCTCAGGCAGTAGCCCGCCCTGCCAGGTTTAAATACGGGGCCGGCAAAGCCAGCTGCCGCCATTAGAGATCATTCCTCCCGTCCAGTGGCTAGGCAGCCCACCATTGTAGCGGTTCCACCTTGGTCTCGGCGTAAGATTGATAGAGCGTGAAAGAAGAGAGAAAGCCTATGTGAGGAAGGTGAGGGTGGTCGTTAGGCAGGTTCTTAAAACCCACCTAACTGGAGCTAAGGCTCAGGGCGGCGGGGGCATTGTCCCCTCCTCCCCTAACCCAGATCTGGGATTTTTGGGTGAGAGAAAGCTGGTGGGTTTCGACCCTGTGAAATTAGAGACCGACCAGAGAAAGTTGTGGGAGAGGTTGTAGAGAAGGTGAGAAACTATGGTAGGAAAACAGGGTATCAGAAAAAAAGGAGAAGAGGCTAAGCTGGGCTCAGACAGGCGCTGAGTCCCGTCAGCCCGGCGGCTAGGAAAACAAGTCGCTCTGACCCTTACGCGGGAGTTACTAGAGATGGCAAGCATGTTGCATGTATTTAAGACATTTATATCCAACAACTCAAATGTAAATAGCTTCAAGTGGCCCAAATTAGAGGAAAGGCACCGATTATTGTATAGGAATCCCTCTAACTAGGTGAAGTGCAGCACCTCAACGGCGTCTCGATAGCTGTCAACAGTTTCCTAATATTTGTAGGTGCTTGATGTTGAGTGCGAATAGACATGGCCACCCCGTCGCTTAAAGGTTTGCCTGGGTTCATGTCGGCTAAAGGCGGTGGCCACACAATTCGGCAGAACTATCTAGGATGCCTGCGAATCAATTCATGCCAACTTAGGCACAGTGACACTGGGTATTATCCTGCTGGAATATGCCATAGTTGTTGAGGTACTTAAAATTCATGAGGGGATGTAAATGGTCACCATTAATGTAACGTAGCGGTCCCCGGTGCCAGAGAGGGTCTTCTGATAAAGAACGCTTCATATACCTAATGGATGTACACCTGGTACTTCGTGAATGGAATGTAGGTGTGATATGAACCAGTGTTGCTTATATGTTACTATGGGGTACTTTCATTAATCGTGCAACAAACATTACCTTTTTCTAACAGCAGTCCAGTTAAATGGAGACATTTTCATTATTCGTGCAAAAATCATGACTAGTTCTATCGGATGCCGGCAGCAAAAAAATGAAAAAATAATTCGATTCACGTACGAAACCACGGAAAACCCACACACTTTCGAGTCGCGCCCTCGATTGTACTTTCTCATCTTGAATTTGGCCTCGTCTATTTCCACCGTTTTTCCCCGGCGGACGATTTTCTCAGAGTGATTTTTGAAATATTGAATTATTACCTCGTGAGAAAAAATAAAGCAGTCAACTGAGGCTTTTGCCGAGACTTGATGCTGCTCACAGATATCGCTATAGGTTATTTTGTTGCCAATAAACCAGCTCCGGACATCTTAATCCGGAGGCGGAGTCGATTCATCATTTAGCAGCAAGGGCGAGACAGTGCGGCTCTTTCGCGCCTCGTCACGAGGGAGAGGGGGCTTGGGACGAGTCGCAGGATTGGGAAATAATATTTTCCCACGTGCTCAGGAATCCAAAATTCAAGAATGTTTGAACAGGAAATGACGTCATCCATGGCGGAATACCAATAGCACCTGGTCTCTGATAAATTGTGTGTGTGTGTTGGGAGGGGGGGGGGAGTAGAGGTTGTTCTTTTACAATTGGTTGGAAATATTGTCTTTTTGTCACTTTATCTAAAATGTGCTAGACCCTCTTTACCATGGAAATATTACTCCTAAACGCGTACGCCACTCTTCTTCAAAATTGAGTTTAAATTCGATGCTTTTTTTTCTATTTACTTGATTCTATCACATTTTTTGCCTTTTGTGTAAACCTCTTTTATTAGCAACACTTATTTTTTCTTCATTAAACTTTTCCCATTGCTATATGTCAAAGTTGCTCATAGTAAAATAGTTTATGTTTTATTATTGTTAACTAGCAGGGGTACCCGGCGTTGACGGGTAAAAAGTGCGTTCGGAAATAAGGTAATACAGATTTGATCTTTATTTTTTTTATTCTCCACAAAAAATATTCTCATTCTATGAACTAAATGTTGTTCAGTAGCGCTACAGAACTACTTGCTACACAATATTCTTAGTTTTTCCTTGTGGAGCATATACAAACAGATTACTTTTGCTTCCAACTCTAAAGCACCCAACAAAGAGTTGACCGTGAGTAAAACAGGGTTCCTCTAATTGCAACGCTGTCACTGATAGAGTCTGAGCCTGGGATTTGTTACTTGACACTGCAAGACTTCCACGGATTGGGAACTGCAGTCTTCTAAATGTGAAGGGCAAGTCTGACCCTGATGGATTTAGGGATATTCTGAGAATGAAGACATCCTCTCCTTTTCCACTTCCAGTAAGAATGGCTGCCTCTATGCCATGTGGCATCAACTTCTTTACCACCAGCCTAGGGCCATTGAAGAGTTTTGATGGATCCAAATTGCGCAAGAACATTATTGGAGTAACTACCTACAGTTCAAGTTGGTGATGAGGTCGGCAGGAGGTTCTAGGGAGTTTAGAAACTCTGTGGGATAATTGAATATTTGAACAGGATCCGGAATTGTGTCAACTGATTTTAAATTTGTGGACTTCCTTAGAGGGCCTGCAGTAGCTGTTCATTGATTCTGCAGACAGCGTTGTTCTTCGGAGCCAATATAGCTCTTTCACACAACTAGTTGTACTTTTTATAGTTATACTGAAGATTGAGAAATACATTTGCCTTGAGATCATCAACAGTATTGATATGCAGAGAGGAGATATTTCTATTCAATGTTTTGGGCAAATTGTGCAGGCAAGCCCGGACCTTATCTGTCCTGGTTCCTTTAGGCATCACTGGAAGTGTGCCAGAAATCACCTTAAATCAAAAGAATGACACCTCCCAAAGGAACTTCACAATCCCTGATGTCTAGCAGTGTCCTATCTAGTGCTTCTAAGGTTCCCTTATGAACCAATAAATGAGGTACCCGGCGTTACCCAGGTAAAAATAAAAAAAATAATTGGCAAAATACGGGTTGAAATTCTTATATTTATCACAAACTATTCTTTAACACATCTTGTTAGACAATATTATTTGTCTTTTTTTGTTGTGCATGCACAAACAGGTTGTTTTTGTTGCCCACACGTGAACAACAATATAATGCAAAACTAACCTGTACCGCTGAAGGTTTAGACCCAGCTCATCTTCCCTCGGTCGAACAGACAAAAAATTCGGGATTTATATATATAGATTTTCTAATTAGGATAATGTCACTTGATCATTAAATTCATAAAACTGTTTGGTAATGCAATTTGGATAATTTACCTTTTACTTTAGGTAATAAATTTTAATGGGTTTGTTGTATTTGTCATGGGTTTGCCTCACTCTTTTTAGGGCGACTTTGGTCGTGCTCCTTATTAATCTGTGGTCGCTCCGTATGTTAATTGAGATCATAAATTATTAGTCCTCAATAAAAATTTTACTCTTGAATCCTACCCAATCGTTCTCATTTTTTTCCAATTTGCTCCCATCCATAGCCATTTTATTATTAGTTTCTTTTTGAAGAATCTTTTTATCTCTTTTCAGGGTCATTTTTCTCGCCCCAACAGGGGTGGTATCATGGATGTAAAGTGAGAAGATTGTGCCTTTGTCTGCATACTAATTAACTTCACTGCTTCTGGTTACTATCCTCATCAACGCGGTAGCAGCAGTATAGTTTGTTGCCACACATTGGCGCCTTATTACACAGTGTAGGTTAACAGCCATAGTACAACTTACAGTCTTAGAAAGATGTGCCAAATAAACTCCAACTGCAAGATTTACTTTTCTTCCCGGCTACAATACCTAAAACAGTATCTGCCTCTATGTATTTTCCACATATTTTTGCCTCCTCTATCTTCAATACATTTTTAAAGATCATTTTACAAAATTTCTGTGGGAGATGTACTCGTTTTTAAATAAATAAATCATTCTCCTTGTCTACTATTAACATTCTCCCGATCGACTAACATGTCTTTACTCCTAAATATTTGCAATTTTGTTCAGAATAATTGTCTTGAACTGATAATTTATCTGTGTATGTGCATTCACGAATGGTGTGAAGAAGACCTGTCAGAATATAAAAGGTGACCCAAAATTCGGGCCCCAAATTTCGTAGACTTCATTTCTTAAATTTTTCGGAATTAAATGAAACTTTAGTTATATCTAGTTTATTCTGTTTAGAACATCAAATTAAAACATGGTAGTCTTTGGGCTTCGTGCCTCTCTTGAGGCGCAGAATAAAGTTATCTAAGACTTCCTTACAAACAGACCGAGGAATGTCGCTTATCTCCTCCCTGATGGTTTCATTGCATTTAGTGATGGTCCTGGGTCTCACTGCCTAGAGTCGGTCCTTGAGATAGCCCCAAAGAAGAAATCTGGGGGCTAATATCTGGGCTATGAGGTGCCCAGTCCAAATCACTCTTGAGTCTGATCACACGGCCTCCAAAATTCTCTTTCAGTCAATCTCGCGAAAGGGTGAGGTGTGAAAGCTTGGTCCATTTTCTTTTTGGAACCAAATTTTCTCATTAGCAACGGCTAGAGGGTTTGTAGCTCATTCTTGAAGTTTTTGAGGACCTCAACATACCTTTATTTGGTGAATGACATTATCGCGCTAGATTTCTCGAAGAAGAATGCTCCGATTAATCCTCTGGCTGAGACTGCAGCCCATACTGGGCACTTAGGGGAATGTAAGGTGTTTGTGGCTACTTCATTGGGTTGGAGGTCCTCCAAAAGACATTTGTCTTTTCTTTAAGATATAAGTGGGCTTCATCTGAGGTCCAAAGGAGGTTAAGAAAATGCCATAGCATTTTTCTGCTGTTTGTCTAAGGCTGTAATGGTCTTACGTCCTTATTCTTTATGGGTAAGCCGTTATATCATTCACTAGTATACTACTGCAAGTCTCAAGGGATATACCGAGACAGTGACTTCGCTTACGCACAGAACACCTCAAACACCGCTGTACGTATGCTCTTAAGCACTCGACCAGCTCTCGGCTGTACACTTCCTCGGACGCCTGAGTGGCTTGGACGTTTTTCGACTGGCGAAAATGAGGGCCAAGATCCGTGGTGTACCGTCATGTAGGGAATTGATAGAAAGCTCAGAGCGTTGGGCCATTTCGAGCATTGAGTGATTTGGACCACGCTCGACAGTCGACAACCGTATCGAAGATGAGGCGACCTCCAATGCTGCACTTCCATTCTATACCACATGGGGAGGCGGCACCTGGTCTTTGTTATTTTCCCCGCACAGTCATCATGTATATATATATATATATATATATATATATATATATATATATATATATATATATATATATGCGGTTAAAAGGCTATTTTGGGCACACATAGTCTTCATCAAAGCCGTCGGAAGGAGCTCTTCTCACCTAAACGAGAAGGTAACACTTAAAATAAGCGTTCTCTCAGATAACCAAAAAACTATCTTTCGTTTGGCTTTTTTAAGTGTCACCTATGCTTTTCGAAGAGAATGGAAAATTTGTTTTCTTCTCCATCTTCGCCACACCTTATAAATTAATAAAATTTATTGCACTAACGCAATTAATTATTCGGTTAAAAGGCTATTTTTTGCAAACACAGTCTTCATCAAAGCCCTCGGAAGGAGCTCTTCTCACATACACGAGAAGGTAACACTTAAAATAAGCGTTCTCTCAGATAGTCCAAAAACTATCTTTCGATTGGTATTTGTAAGTGTCACTCCTTGCTTTTCAAAGAGAATAGAAGGATTTTTTTTTTCTCCATCTTCGCCACAACTTATAAATTAAGAAAATTATTGCAGTAACGCAATTAATTATGCGGTTAATAGGCTATTTTTGAAAACACAGTCTTCATAAAAGCACTCGGAAAGAGCTCTTCTCACATACAGGAGAAGATAACACTTAAAATAAGCGTTCTCTTAGATAGCCAAAAAACTATCTTTCAATTAGCTTTTGTAAGTGTCACCCTTGCTTTTCGAAGAAAATGGAAAATTTGTTTTCTTCTCGATCTTCGTCACGGTGTGGTGGAGCAAATGTGAGAGGGTTTGTAAGGCCATTCTCCCACCCCTTTTTCCTATGTGCGAGCGTATATGTGAATAACTGGCATTTTAATTTTGTCTATTTTTTCCTTTTATTGGTGTTTATTTTCTCTTTTCAGAGAAAAGAGTTAAAGTTAATCATAAGTTGAAAGCATAATATTTATGTAATTTTTTTTAATTTTGAGCATTGTCTATCCAGAAGATTTACCGAGTTCGAATATAGAGTGGAGACCGTGCGGACGCAACTGTGGGACAACGAACTTCTAGCGGAAGTTGGAAAGAGGCCAAGAGTGCTTCTTCCTCCGCCCTAATAGGATGGTTTACACGACCTCTCATTGGAAACCCAGACAGCACCTAGTTTCCCCACCCCTCATCTTGAACCGAGAACTATACGACCTTGGCTAGCCTTGCCCTAACCCGCGAGTGATACCCTTTTGCCCCCCTTTTTTTAAAACATCGTATTGTCTTGATTGGATTATCTCGTACCGTTCAGTTTTTCTTTTCTTTTTTTTGCGCGCACATCGTTTGACCCAGTACCGATTGGTGTTATGGTACAATTCCTTTTTTTCTCTTCTCCCGTCGTAGGTTTTTTTTGTATTTTGTGTTTTTGATTGGGGAATTTTGGACTTGTTTTGAGGGGTGCTCACATTTTTTTTAATGTATATGTATATGTAATCATTTCATTCTCCCTCGGATTTTCACGTCCAATTTAGTGTAGGAAGCAGGTTGGATCGATTGAGAGTTAGAGTATCGATTTTTAGCCCACTACATTTGGCGCCTCAAATAGGGACGTGAGGTCTCGAAACCGTGAGCATTGCTAAGATTGGATTACAGCCCATCATCGGATTGGACGTAGTGATTGTTTTTTTCCTTTTTCTGTCCGATCTTATTAACCAGGGAGGATGGCATCTGTGGGACAGGGCCTCCATAATGAGATTATGAGATTGAGGCTGGAGCTGTTACAGAAAGAGGAGGAATGTACGATGTTGATGAGCATGATTGAGGGATTGAAGAATGACATGATGAGTATGGATGAGAAGACAGACAGGATGAGGAAACAAATGGACGAGAAGCAGAAGCAGGCCGACCAACGAATGAAGGACCTCTGTGACATGATGAAGGGGTCAGCTGCGGTCCCAAGACCTTTATCTCTGCTCCGACCGAGGGGGATAAGACTAATGGGATCAATGGAGGTGTGTGCGAGTCTAGAGAGGACAGAATGATTGTGAGTGATAAGAAACACGGAGAATGGAAGAGAGTAAAACGCAAGAAAGGAAGGAAAAATGGGTCAAAGGGGAAGGATATAAAGGTGAGAGGGAAGGGTGTGGACTCGTTGGACTCGGATGAAGGAGACAGTGATGGTATGATTGGCATGAGTGAGAGTGAGAGCAGCTCAAGTGAGAGTGAAATGAATGTGGGGAAATGTATTTTGATAAGGGAATTGCCAGAGATTGATAAGTTTAGATTGCATGGTTGGAAGAGTGTGGATTAATTCTTCGGGGAATTTGAGCTCAAGTACCCGGATAATAAGGAATATTGAGTGAATGTATTAGGAGATTGCTTGGGAGGGAAAGTGCTAGAGTTTTTCCGCGTGATCACGAGTGTGTGTGAGCCAAGGTATGAGGCGGTGAAGAAACGATTGAATAGGTAATGAAACGAATGAAAGAGAGTGTGAAGTATAAAACGGTGAATGAATTTGAGAAGGCTCGCATGGGGAAGAGTGAAAGTGTGAAGAAAGTGGCGAGAAAGAGGTATTGTGATGATCGGGTGAATGAGTGTAAGCAATTGATGAGAAAGTTCTTTGATGCAGTCACGCGAAAGATAAGTGAATGGCTGAGTGCGAAAAGAAAGGAGAGAATAAGGCTGACAGGTGAACGGTTGGTATAGGAGGATGTGTTGGAACTGTTGGAGGACGGGCAATTTGATGAGGAAAGTGACTTAGACAAGGATGGATGGTACAGTGTGAATGTTTTGGGTAAGTAGCCCAGGAGCTTTCCTCCACCGCCGCAGTTTGTCAGCTATCGGGATGCCCTGAGGGCTGTGCCAGCTGGGGCGATGTCGAGCTTCCTGGGACGGCAGACTGGATGGGTGAATGGAGGATAGGCAAATGGAAGGGGACAGATGAGTGGCAAGCGCATGAATGGGTATATGATGAAGCAACCGAGGTATGTCCGAGCGAATGAGAGGTCAAATGGTGTGAAAAAGATCGTAGAATGTGGTAATTGTGGAAGGAAGGGGCATATGTTGGCGGAATGTAGGTGGACGTCTGGTGCATGTTTTGGGTGGGGTAAGAAGGGGCATATGATAAAGGATTGCCAGGAAAGTGTGAAAGAGTGTTTCGAATGTAAAGAAAGAGGCCATTTGAAGAGAGACTGTCCAAGGTTGAATAGAGGAGCGACTGCTGGGGAGAAGTATGAAGTATGCTTGTGGTAATTGCGGAAAGGCTGGTCATTATGTGAGGATGTGTCGTGACCAGAGTAATGTATGTAGCTATTGTGCGATGGAAGGACATTCGAGTCAAAAGTGTTGGATTAGAGTGAGAGCGCGAGGTGTGAATGGAAAGTCTGAAGCGGGAAACTAAATTGTGAGAGGGTACACGGTAAAGTATCCTCTGGGTGCATGAGTGCGAGTAATATGTTAGTAAGTCTGTCTAGTGTGAAAGTGCTGTCTGGTAGGAAGTATGAGTGTCTGAGTGTGAAGTTTGAATTGAACGAGATTGAGTATTTGGCTTTGATATATTCTGGATGCAAGACGAGCTTGGTATATAAGGATGTGTATGACAAAGTGAGTGAAAAAGCCATCCTGTCTGAGTGTAAAGGTAGATTCATAGAGATTGGTAGTAGGAGAGTACCTGTGATTGGCATGATAAGGTCAGCTGTTCGAATGCATGGTATATTGATAAATGAGTGTGAGTGAGTATGGTGTGATTTGGGGGTATGATTTTAAGAAAGTGAACCGTATGGTTGTGCATCCTGCGAATGATCCGATTAAGAGAAAGATTTGTAAAAATCTAGTGTATAAGTTGCATGTAGGAAAAGATGGTAGTGTTTTGAGGAGTGCGTTTAGCGGTATTGAGGTGAGTGCTATGGAGAGTGTAAGGCTTGTGAAGAGAGAAAGGATGTATCTTAGAGTGAGTAGGAGTAAGGATGTGAGTTTGAATGTGGGTGAGAACACTGTGTTATTGGATTGATAGGGTGCGTGTTATAGAGTAAGCCGTGTTGCTAGTGTGTTGGATTGCTTGATGAGAATGAATCATCCCTTTTTATGTGTGCAGGTGGACCCCATGGTGAAACTTCAGGTGAGGGGGATCCAAGTCGGCGATGTGCTGGGTCACCTCTCCACTGTCAGTGAAGTAGGTGTGAATGATAGCACGGATGTCAGGGGAAATGTTGCAAATGAAAAGACGTGTGAATGGTCGTATAATGAAGTGGAAAGGATGATGAAACTAGATGAATGTCTGACTGAGTATGAAAAAGAGGATGTGTATCGAATGCTATTTGAGCGAAACGGGGTCCTCAGTAAGGGCGATCTGGATTTCGGGGTAGCGAACCTTCCGGAATTTAAGATTGTCCTGAAGAAGGACACCCCAATCTATCAGCGGCCAAGAGATTTCCCGCGCCCGGTCACTCATGAGATTGAGGAGCAGTGTGTGGAATTAGAACGATTGGGGGTGATTGGGAAAAGTGAGAGTGCATGGAATAGTGCGATTGTGCCTGTACGTCAGTCGGATGGAAGATTGCGTCTGTGTGTGGACTATCGAAAGGTGAACGAAAGGACTGCGAAAGAAAGGATTCTGATGTGTGCGGTATCTGAGACTGTGTATAGTATGCATGGGATGAAGTGGTTTACTAAGCTGGATCTGGTACGGGAGTATATAAGCCTCAGCTTTGTGTTGGCTAATGCTCCCGGTTTTTTCCAGTGGGTAATTAATGTTATGTTGAGTAAGTTTCCGAGTAAGAATGTGATTGTGTTTATAAATGATATTTTGATTATGACTGAAAGTCTTGAGGAAAATATGAGAGTGGTGAATGATGTGTTAAAAATGTTAGAGAGTGTCGGTGTGAAGGTGAAAGTAGTGAAGTGTTAATGGTTTATGGTTTGCGAAAGAAGTGGAATTCCTTGGGCATATGTTGAGTGAAAATGGGTTACGAAAGTCGCCGAAGTATGTTGAGAAGGTGCGAATGTTCCCGAAACCGGTGACTGTGAAGCATGCGAAGTCATTTCCGGGTTTGATTGAGTTTCAACGAGAGTTTATACGTGATTGTTCTAGTGTGACTAAGCCTCTGACTTAGTGGATGCGCAAAAAAGGTAGTGCGATTGTCAGGTGGGATGATAAGATGAATGAAGAGTATGAGAGACTGAAAGAGGCAGAGGCTGAAGATGTTGAATTGGCATACCCAGACTATAGTGTGAATGCTAAGATGCTTGAATTGTATCCGGATGCGAGTAGGTACTGTATGGGAGATTTTCTGATGCAAGAGCAGCATTTGAATAGAGTTGAATAGAGAGAATGTCAGGCTAATAATTGGGTATGTATCCAAAGTTGTAAATGCGGCAGAGCAAAAGTATTCGACTGTGGAGTGGAGTTGGCTGCGATAAGGTATTATTTGAAAGTGTTGCGTCCGTTTTTGTATGGTGTGAGTTTCGTGATTAAAACAGATCACCAACCTCTTGTGTATTTGCAACGTATGAATTGGGCTGATAGTAGGATTGTGAGGACTTTGGAAGATTTGAGTGATTTTGACTATGTGATTGAGTATGTACCTGATGAACGGAATGGAGTAGCTGATTTGCTTTCAAGGTATCCTGGTACGAATGATAAAAATGTGAAGAAAGGGATTATGAATGGAAAGGAGAGTAAGGGTGTTGTTGATTCCTTGTTTCAGAGTGTAGGGAATGGTTTGCAAGATTTGAAGAGTGATGAAGTAGATGTGAGAGTGCCAGATAGTGTGGATGACTTAAGGAAGGCGGTAATAAGTGAAGTACATAGGAAGCCTGAAATTATTGGTAGGGTGAGGGTGCGGAACTTTATGAAAGAATTGAGAGCGATGTGTATGCCAGGGGTCCCGCCGTTTCAGGAAGTGTTGATAGAAATGAGTTGTTTGTATTGATTGATTGTTTATTGCACTTTGATGGTGAGAGGCCGATTGTGTACAGGGATGTAAAAGTGAAGGGTTCGAATGCTAATGTGGTGTATCTGCAGTGTTTGAGCGGTGTGCATTAAAATTGGGTGATTGAAAAGTGTTCGTATATGAGAGAGAAGAATGATTGTCTGGATGGACATTAGTGTGTGGTAAATGGTGATGTGGGAGTTGATGACAGTGTGGATGTTAATGCTGATGGTGCTGTTGTTCCTTTTGCGTATTGCGAACATGTATAACCTGATATGATGGAAGCGAGAGTGAAAGTTGGTGAAAGGTTCTCCTGTGGTTTGATTGGTACTGGAGCGCAAGTGTCTTTAGTGAACGAGAGGATTCTGAATAAGTACGATTAGTTTAGATGTTGTGAAAGGGAAGCCTGTGAAGTTACGGACAAGTGAATTGGGGAATGTAATGATAGTGGCGTGCGAACAGGTTAGTCTGAGAGTGAGTTTGGGCCGTGGTGTGAATGTGAAGCATGACTTCGTGATTCTAAAAGATGAGCAAATGCCATGTTGTTTCTTGCTTGGTGTCGACTTTATGAGATTAATTGATTTGTCTTTGGATGCTGATAAGGATTGTGTTATGCAAGGTGAATGTGAGGTGATGAGGTTCAATGAGTGTGCGAAGAATGTTTTTAAATTTTTCGGTATTATTGAATTGGTCATGGATGATGAGAATAAGATTTTAAGTGATGAGGATATTCTAGAGATGCAAGAGATGTGTCCTTTTGTCAGTGAGTTCAAGAGATGTGTGATGATGCGTGTTGATTTGAATGAATGACCTGAGTGTTTGGGTGATTTTAAAAGGTATGCTAAGGATTTTGTTGTTTGTATGAATGTTGTATATTTTGTGAGGCATATGAAGGATGGGGATGATATGTATGTACATGTAATGCTCTTGGTTAGTATGATTGGTCTGGTGAAAGTTGTGCATGATAATTATGGGCATATGGGTAAGTTTAAGTTGTGGGAGTGTATGAAAGAGCGTGTGTTTCATCCGTTTCTTAGGACTGTTGAGAATGATGTTGCGACTACGTGTGAAAGGTGCAAGGTGTGTAAGTCAAGCCGCCGATGTTGAAAGTTGATGCGAAAGAACCGTTAGAATTGGTAGTGATTGATTGTGTGTCTTTGCCGCGTACAAGTGCTGGGAATGTTGGTATGGTTGTTATGGTTGATCATAAAAATAAGTTTGTGTATGCGGTGCCTGTGAGAGATAAAAAGAGCGTGACTGTTGCGGGTGTGGTTCGATCAGTTGTTTTTTCCTATGTGTGTATGGAAGCCTAGGAGATATCTGAGTGATAATGGGCCTGATTTTGCGAGTGAAGTGTTTGAGCGAATGTTGAGAGAGAATGGTGTGAAGCATGTGAGGACGATTCCATATGTACCTTCATCAAATGGGTTTGAATTAGTAGTGATTGATTGTGTGTCTTTGCCACGTACAAATGCTGGAAATGTTGGTATGGTTGTTATGGTTGATCATAAAATAGGTTTGTGTATGCGGCGCCTGTGAGAGATAAAAAGAGTGTGGATGTTGCGCGTGTGGTTCGAGCAGTTGTTTTTTCCTATGTGTGTATGGAAGCCTAGGAGATATCTGAGTGATAATGGGCCTGATTTTGCGAGTGAAGTGTTTGAGCGAATGTTGAGAGTGAATGGTGTGAAGCATGTGAGGACGATTCCGTATGTACCGTCATCGAATGGGTTGGCTAAACGTACAATTAGGACCCTGTGTGGTGTGAGATGTTGAGAATAATGAGAACGACTCTTTGAATAATTGGGATGTATGGTTGGGTAGAGTGTTATGTGCGTATAATTCGACGGGGCATAGTGCAACTGGGATGTCTCCGTGTCAGTTTGTTATGAATTTTGAAAGGCGAGTGAAAGATAGGTTTCGTTTGAGTGAAAGTGAGCAAAGTGTATGGCGTGAAGCACATGAAAGGTTTCCTTCGTTTTAACTAGGTGCGAAAGTATTAAAGGTGAGAGAAGTAAAGTGCAAGTTAAATTTATCAAAGAGAGTGAAAAGTTTGAGGGACCGTATAGAGTTGTAAGAGTTTGGGAGAAGTTGTGACGTATGAGTCAGTTACACTAATATTGACTACCTAGTGAGCCTTCCGGTGTATGAACTGTGCAGAGAGAGAGATAAGGTGCATGATGATGAGATGGATTGTGATAGTATGGATCTGTCTGGGAAAGAGCTTGTCTCGGTCTCGAGGAGTAGAAAGCGTACAAAGAAGAGTGAAAGGAAGAATGCAAGTAAGTACGAATGAAAGTAAGTCTGACCAGTCTTTCTTGTATGGGGGAGCTTGAGAGAGAGATTGAGTGTTTGCATAAGCAGGTGGGTGATTTGGCTGATGTAAGTAGACAAGTGAGTGAGCTACCTGTAGGCGATTTTTCTGGTTTTGGGAACAGTATGAATGATAGTGTGTTTGAGCAGAACGAACCTAGTGTGGCTGATTTTTCTCGTTTTGCGAATGGTAAGGGTAGAGCTGAGTTTGATGTGGAGAATGAGGAGGTTATTGACTTTTCTGGCTTATGGTGAGAATCATTTGAAGGGGTTTCTGGTATATCTGCTGAGAGTAGAGGGGATGTGAGTGATTTGTCTGTTTTGCAAGAGTGTACCTGAGTTGGATGAAAGCTGTGAGTGAGGAGCTGATGAATGGGGGTATGAAAAGTAAAGGTTCTGAATGGAAGAGTATGAAAGAGTTCCATCGAGAGATGGGAGAGTTAGTGATCTGGGCTAAGAGTATAGTGGACGACATGATCGATAGTGACGAGGAGATTGACAGGACGACTGACGAACGACCCCGACAGATTGCTACGCGTAGCCAGAGACCAGTAGACGAGTGTGACTGGGTGCAGAAGAGTGCGATTGAGTTTAAGTGGTACACTGAGTAGGGATTGAGAGAGCGTTGGGTGTGACTGCGGTCGAATGGCCTAAATAAGTAGGGGTGTGGTAGAGCAAATGTCAGTGTTAGTAGGGCCATTCTCCCACCCCTTTTCAAATACCATCTCCATCCCTCTGCGTGAGCGTATATGGGAATAAATGACATTTAAATTTTGTTTATTTTTTTTATTGATGTTTGTTTTCTCTTTTCAGAGAAAAGAGTTAAAGTTAATCATAAGTTGAAAGCATAATATTTATGTAAATTTTTTAAATTTTGAGCATTGTCTATCCAGAAGATTTACCGAGTTCGAATATAGAGTGGAGACCGTGCGTACGCAACTGTGGGACAACGAATTTCTAGCGGAAGTTGGAAAGAGGCCAAGAGTGCTTCCTCCTCCGCCCTAATAGGATGATTTACACGACCTCTCATTGGAAACCCCGACAGCACCTAGTTTCCCCACCCCTCGTTTTGAACCGAGAACTATACGACCTTGGCTAGCCTTGCCCTAATTCGCGAGTGATACCCTCGTACCCCCACTTTTTTAAAGCATCGTACGGTGTTGATCGGAGTATCTCGTACCGTTCAGTTTTTCTTTTCTTTTTTTGCGCGCACATCGTTTGACCCAGTACCGATTGGTGACTTTGTACAAATTTTTTCTCTTCGCCCGTTGTAGGTTTTTTTTGTATTTTGTTTTTGATTGGGAAATTTTGGCCTTGTTTTGTTGTGTGCACACAGTTTTTAAATTGAATTCTTATATGAAAATTTAATTATCTCTTGTAAATATACTTGTAATTTTTTTTTTTGGGGGGGAATACAGGATTTTATATCTAATAATTTCATTCTCCTTGGGGTTTTCACGTCCAATTTAGTGTAGGAAGCGGGTTGGGTTGATTAGGCGTTAGATTATAGATTTTCAGCCCACTATCACAACCTATAAATTAAGAAAAAAATATTGCAGTAACGCCATTAATTTTGCGGTTAAAAGGCTATTTTCGGCAGACGCAGTCTTCATCAAAGCCCTGGGAAGGAACTCTTATCACATACACAGGAAGGTAACACTTAAAATAAGCGTTCTCTCAGATAGCCAAAAAGCTATCTCTCGATTGGCTTTTTTAAGTGTCCCCCGTGCTTTTCGAAGAGAATGGACAATTTGTTTTCTTAATTTATAAGGTGTGGCGAAGATGGAGAAGAAAACAAATTTTCCATTTTCTTTGAAAAGCAAGGGTGATATTTAAAATAGCCAATCGAAAGATAGTTTTTTTTGGCTATCTGAGAGAACGCTTATTTTAAGTGTTACCTTCTCGTGCATGTGAGAAGAGCTCCTTCCGAGGGCTTTGATGAGGACTGTGTTTGCCAAAAATAGCCTTTTAACCGCATAATTAATTGCGTTACTGCAATAATTTATATATATATATATATATATATATATATATATATATATATATATATATATAGTATTGATTACTTTAATACTCTACTTTTATCTTATCTAAAAATAATCCTAATCTCATTTAGTAAATAGTGGCCTTTCAGAATGGACCAAAGGGAGTTAGAAAGAATGAAAGAGGCTGTAGAGAAATAAATAGACGAACCAAAAGGTTACCACGGGATGTCTGTTGAGTACTAATCAAACTTTAAAGTGACTTTTTCTTAAAGGACTTTTTCTTTCCCTCTCACGATAGAAGATGCATATCCAGTTTAGATCTTTAAATATTTTTTATAGTCTTTAAGACCTAATTACACGCACAAACAGGGAGTTTTAATGTAGATGATCAATTAAGACACAAACAAAATATAAGCCCGAGAAACAACACACCAAGAGCCATCAATTCGTAAGAAAGGTAAGCACAACCTTTGTAAATGATTTAAAATATTAAAAAAATAATATTAAATTCACAAAGTATCATATTTCAGGGAAAAGATAATGTGCTTTTAGCTGTGGCTAAATTAGTACACGCATTTCCTTTTTGATAAGATGCAGAAACTGTTGGTTTTGTCTCTTGCGATAATATCTCATGTAGATGGTACATTTACAAATGGCTTCTTCAATTTAAAGTTCCCTATACTCCTTCTAAGTACTCCAGTCGCTAATTTTATCATCACCAAGCAGAGCTTCTATTGCATTGGCTCCGAGTATAAATGCTAGGAACACGACACTCTTACAGCATGACCTTATGAGTCTATCTCTTCTTTACTTGGCGTAGTCTTGAACGCCACCTTGTGACTGACGCTTATGAGAGAACGTTCTATATAGGATTCATGTTACTGAAAATGATTAAAAATTTATGCCACTCAAAAGCACTGAATTATAGGTTAATACTAATTAATATTGGGCACCCAATAATATTGGAGAATTTCGAAATGCAACATTACCTACAAGGAAGAAGGAAACAAATATTCACGATTAAGGAATAATAATAGAAATTAAGCAAAAGTACTCTATAGAAAGAATAACTCCCATGCCTAGTTCACGAGGCAACGAATAATATGCAAAATTTAGTGTATAAATTGTGTGCGTGGATTAATGCTGGAAATTTTACTGAAAAACAGCAATCACTGTAATAGTTTCTTGATTCACTAATCCATTACTTGGGGATCTTTTCAGTTTTTGCTTACCGAGAATTGGAAGAAAATAATTTAAAGGCAATTTTCGAGCTTGGTCGATCGAAAGCATTGCAATTATATATCCCTGCATTTAATAGGCCAAATCTTACATTGCAGATTAACTTACCACTAACTCCATTTTAAATAAACTGATATGGATTTGCATTTCTCATTTCACTTACTAAGTTTTGTTCCATTAACTCTCTGTCTCTCTCTCTTCCCCCATCGCTTTTTACTCCACTGAAGGATCTTTGTTAACAGACAGCCACTGTAAGGCCTGTCATTCATTATGATTCTATGTTTCGTCTAGTTTATCAAATCTGTAGTACATGATTTTCTTTAGATTCGATTATATGACAGGAATCACAAACCGTTTGTTTAAGAAAACCTCTTTAAGGTCGCAACATTAAATGAAACAAAACAAATAACATTTTTCACGCAACTTTCTCTTCTTAAAGCCCTTAATTCAAGAAATATATTCGCAACAGTATACAAAGAAATTTGGGCGATTTTTAACTCATTTGTCCCAATCTAAAAATATTTGAAATTAGAATTCTAAATCCCTTAGACATATGTTGAAAATGAGCTTTCCCCTCCTTCAATTTACTTACATGATAGTATAACGGGCAGGAGGTACATTACGGCATTTGCATGAAAACAAGGTCTGCTGACCAAAACGTCGCGTGCCCTCACTTGTTCTGATTTATGACCTTACGACCTTCAAAACTTTCAATAATTCCAGGACTAACCTTGGGAGGACTTTGGCAATTCTCTCATTTGAAACAAAATGTAAACACCTTAAGGGTTTCAGATTTCTTTAGAATCGGCCGAATAGTTATGATGTTATTGGCAAAACAAAATAATTTCCAGGTTTAACCTTGGGAGGACTTTGGCAATTATATTTGTAAGAGAATGTAAAATAATATGGGATTTTAAAATTTCGTTAGAATCAGCCGAATAGTTATCATGTTATTGTCCCCCTCCCCAAATAATTCTCGGGTAGCTTTTTAATGGAATTTAAAGATATGGTTGGTATTTCTTATTCATTTTCTTCAGGAGATAAAATTATTTCACTTGCTGTCATTGAAGCATTGGCCTACCTATATTAAGCCACTCTTCTTCCTTCCCCTTATAGTCGCTTTTAGTTATTGACTTGTCTATTTTACTCAAGTTAATCTCAACACTAAACCTGATGTGATCCAAAAGAAGTAATCATTTCTCTTTGACCTTTAATGAAAGCAAATTCCTTCACAGAGATCTTCATCTCCGAAGGGGATTTAAATTAATTTGAGTTTCGTTTTTGCTCCAGGGCAGCCAAATTCCCAGCAAAAAAACAATTTTACGCTTGCGCCTGAGGATATCAACAAGTTGTCTACTTTTGTGATGAAAGTCTCTTAAGCCTACAGGATATGTTTACGGCCTGCTCCCATTTCTTTTGAATCTGTTTAAGTATGTGAGTTGAATTTACAACGCGGGCTAGAAAAGAACTGTTCCCTCGTGCCCACTTTTCAAGCATTTTAGGGTAAATATCCTTTGCAAGATTGGCTGCTGGGTAGTTTCTCACATCCACATTTCAGAACATCAACCAGAGTTTGCAATTGAGATGGAAACAACTCCGCTATTTTTAATTTAGGTGTTCAAATGTGTGAATGTCGCCAGTCTTGTCCTAATTTTAAAAGCAATTGTAGGTCAAATCCCACTGATGAATAGATTTAAACGGTGAACTAAGAATAAAAATGAAATAGATATAATTATTAATATAATAATAGTCATTTAATTCCCCAAGATGACAAAAATAAGTCAAAACTTTTAAGTAGCTATCCAAGTAGAACTAAAAGTTTCTTAAAATAAAAAAACAACTTTAGAATTCATAAGTAGGGTTGCAAATTTTGAGGACATCTCATTTATGTAATTAGAAAGTTGAAAAGATTGACACACTAATAGCACAGTATTCTAGACTATAGTATAATATACAAATAATATAATATACAAATTAGAGAATAACATATTATAGAATATTATTGCATATCATAGTAGAGCATAGCACATCATTGCATAATAAAGCACAGCATAGTATAACCAAACATAGTATAACATAGCATAGTATAGCATAGCACAGAATAGTATAGCATCGCATAGTCTAGCCTAGCCTAAAATAGTATAGTATAGCCACATACTTTAGCATACCATAGTAGAGAATAGCCTAGCCTAAAATAGCGCAGGATTGCCTAGCATTTCATTCTCCTGAAGTACGGGATGGAGGTCATGCGAGAACTTGCCCCGAATCCTTTTGAATCTCTTCCACACCTCTGCTATAGAGGGTCTTTCCGTTTAGTGAAGATACGTATGCCCGAACGAAAGAGCAGAGGGCGTGCTCCAAAACGTGCCGAAACCTAACTTAGCTCGACGAAATTTAGCGACAATGAAATCGTCGGGGGGCGCTTATAGCGCATATAGGCATAACTTCTGTTTGAGGGACGCCTCGCACTCGGCTGACCACCACGGAGCGGTCGACGTGAAAAACGGCCAGACGTTCTAGGAATAGTAGTTAAGCCCATGGTGATGAGCTTGCCGGAGATGAACTCACCCGTTTCATCCACTCACCTAAACTCATCGACTGAGACAAATAAATAAGTCATTTCCTGAAATACGGATCACAGCACTCGTGCCAACCACCACTTAAGGCGGGCTCTCAGTCGGCATTGGTCCTGAAAAATGATATTTGAATGGGAAAGTGATCACTACCATGGAGGTCATCGACCCCCCCCCCTTCCTACTCAAAATCAGGCTGTGCATCAGTAGAGCACATATATAAATTGAGGCAGGAAAATGAAGCGGTTCTCCAGCAGTGATACGTAAACTCATCGACATTTAGGATTCAAATCTTCAGGTCGGCAGGTCGATCAAGTTGACACGGACCTGACCCCTGGGATTGATCGAGTAGTCTCCTCAGAAAGGGTGTCTACCGTTCAGATTCGCGCGCAATAGAAGAGCCTGGGCAACCGTACCACGATGCGGCGGAAGTCCCCCTCATCGAAGTCGGCTGACGGTGGAAAGTAAGCAGAACTAACAGTATAACTTCTATCCACGTGCAGCTACAGATCTACTACCTGAAAGGAGGTATCTAAATCAAAGAGAAGAACTGAGTCATCATGCCGGGTGAAAATGACGCATCCTGCTGCTTGGCCCCCATACTGTGGTGGTGGGGTCGCAAAAACTCTTAAAGCCGGGGAAGGTGGGCAGTAGGCACGCACCCAACATGGTCCCCTACAGAAAGATAGCTAAGTATACACGGAATGAGACAAGCCTCCGCAGTTCCTCCCAGTTGGCACTAAGTCCACTGCAATTCCATTGAAGAAATATGCCCTCCATGTTCAGCTCGGAGGAGAGAAGAGCCTCACGCGAATGACCGTACCTTTCTCAGAGGCAGTACTCGGTTGTTGTTAGCCAGACAATGTGCTGAAGATGCTGTCGTATTCAAGGACTTATTTATGGAGATTTAACACGCCATGCGAGTCTTTTCCTCATTGCGCCTCGAAACCTTCGGTAGGTGGGTCAGCTTCTAAGACGGAGATCCCTCCTTTGGAGGATCCATCGCCTTTGAGTCACCCAGCCTAACACTCGGTCGGCGTAGGAGCCGAGGCTCCCTGACTGCTTTCCTCCTTTCTGAGAGCAGCATTAAGAACTCCGGGAGACGGCCTTACGAACAACTTCTGGTGTGTTTGCTTATGAGTCTAACGACTCGGTGGAGGCGCGCAGCCTTTTCGCCTTACCGGCAACGGTCACGCTGGAAGATGGCGGGGGAGCCCTGGTATTAGTCAGGCCTGGGTGTGAACACTTTGTGCCACCAGCTCTACCAGGACAGCTCCCAGGGTGGGTATAACCCGCAGTAGGGTTCCTAATGTGGGTGGAAACGACCGTGCTCGTAGGGCTAGAGGGTCCAGGAGCAGAGCGTGTCTTTTTTAACTTTGAGGCATAAGATGTCCCAGGCAGCGCCGGGCTCGGCAGGACCAGGTTCTTAGCCTAACGAAATTAGAGACAATCCTTGGCCTGAACAGGCAAGATTTCATTCTCAAGGAAATACGCACCACATTCCTTTTGAAGACCCAGGGTGCGGTTCTCCGCAATTGATACACTTAGCCACACAGGATTTGTACTTATCATGTGCGACCTTGGAGCCACTTACACAGACTTTGGGAAGCCCCGACTTTGCGCGTCTACAGGAGCAATTCGTATGGCCGAAGCGATTCTGTTGCAGTAGTAGTACCTTCATGGAAGTGCCACGAATTCCTTGATGTGGTAGCGATACCAATCGACACGCACCGACTCAGGAAGCTTGTCACAGTTGATGAACGCGATGAAGAGTGTAGGGGTATATCTCGAGGCTCCTCCCTGTATTCTCATGACACGTTCGATCTTGATCACTCCATGGTCAGCCAGCTCTAAGGTGATGTCATCTATGGAGTAGTCGACGAGTTTCCTCGCGTAAACCAGTCCTTCCACGAAGTTCATGATATATTACAGCGTCACACTCACCGGCATGCCATCAAGTATCCGAAGGGATTTAATCATGGCCTTCTCTGAGGGATTCGACTCATTTCCCAAAAGGCTCCCGTTCAACAAACGCGTCACCTTCGGATCTCTAAAAATCACGATGGCTAGTGCTCCTTTGATGGATCCTGTTGCACTTGACCAACATAGGCCATCTGTGGACCGAATAATGAGAAAGCGTTTGAAGTCATCCGGCTCTAAAATGACAGGTAATCTATGAATAACAGGTCCCGACGTACTCGAAGCTCCGCTCTGCGCACTTGCAATTTTGGTCTTTGTCTTGAATTCCCAACCTGAGGGAGCACCCGGGCTGAACGTGCCGATCTTGGCTTGGTCGCTTACCAAAACGGCCGCTGACCCGTCCGTCCCCGTGGCTCTCACAGAGGGAGAGGAGCCCTTAGTATTTTTCCTCTTCCTTTTTTGTCTATTTTTAGGAGAGGAGGGTTTGGGAATATACTTTCTTATTCCATCGCCGGAAGGGGCCCTTAGGCCGGGTGTACCGGCCTCAGCAAGATCTTTCTCTGAAATCGAAAATGTCTTGGCTTTCAAAGTGGCACCAGCCGGGCGAGGAGGTCCCTTCTCTCCTTGTGAATCCATGGGGAGCTGAGCCGTCTGAGGAGAACCTTGCGCAACGGCGGACTTGGGTTATGTGCTTAGCACTGAGCCTTGGTTCAAAGCCATGAAAGATCCTACCGCCTGGGGCTGTGTCACTTTAGTGCCTATGTCCATCTCAGAGGGGGCCTCCATGTGGCCATTACCATCCCCTCCCAGACATCACGGATGCCATTCGATGTACATTTTGTCTACTCTTGGTCAGAAGAACAGGCATCCGTTCAGGAAGAGAGGAAGGCACGTACAATGACCTCCTGTAAACTAGATATGCACGCCAACATGACTTTATACGGCACCAACCGACAGGCCCTGTCATTCCTTGCCTGACTAAGGGGCTTGGCTGTATCGAACTGGGTAAATTATGGGGTGCTGGCGTGCTTTCTTTGCAGTCCCCTCTGAAACTTAACGTAGAACTGCCGCCGGTAAGATGAAGTCGCTTAAGGTGCCTTTAGAGAAGGGGATGAGGGGCACTGCTAAACCCGTATGCCTAGGAGCGGAGTAGCCACCTCTCCGGTCAGGGAAGTTTCGAGGGTCCCCTGAGGAAGCACAGGGGGCTGACCTCCTTTTCTTTAGTGGACCCAGAGTGGTTCCAACGGTAGTAAAGGGAAGTAAAAAGGGTATTTGTCAGATTTACATCATTAGGAAAGGTGACCCTATTAGTATCACGAGACGGAAACGCTAATCACCCCACGCAGTAGCCCGTTCTGCGAGGGGTTAATAAAGGGCCAGTAAAGCCCCGCCTTTCAAGTCAACTCCTCCATCCACTGGCCAGGCAGCCCTTCGGCACACCGGCTCCCCTGATCTTTCATTATAAATAAGCCGCTAGGAAAATGCATTATTATTAAATCGGCTTTCGTTAAGCAGGTTAAATATAATTTATTCTATTAGTATCATGCACATTTATCATAATTCAAATTATCTTTCTATCGTTTCTAAATATTATTCAGGATAAACTGATTATACCACAATATATTTTTCCAGTAACTTTTGTTAAAAAAATCTATAGCTTTTAAAAATAAATAAAACATCCGCACCTTTACCTAATACTACAATTTTTCGCCATATTTTTATGAATCGCTTTAATAGACACAACCCAAAAATTCCACAAGATTTATACGCTTATATAAAAGTAATATCACTACAAAAATATTTTGGTAGTTATTATGACCTATTTATAATTCTAGTTATTCAGAAATAGTGTAGAACGTTCTAACAACCCTTTCGTCATTCTACCAGCAATGGCCATGGCGAAAGGTAGATAACTGTCTTCAGACATCAAATCGAGAATTACCACAAAGTTCAGGTCTAAGATGAGCTACAAGAATAACTAAATGTTCCTAAATCTGCAGTGCGTAATAAGGAAGTTTAAGGAAATGGGGCGGGGCACAAGTGCAAATTTTCTTCCGGTCGTCCTTTGAAAGTTTCACGCTATACGTTTCGGAGGATCCTTAGATCCATTAAAATAACCCAAGGATGGCTAGAAGGGAGATGATCGATCAGTTATGAGAAGAAGATGTCGATGATATTTTAAACACAAGTCAATATATTTCATAGGGCGGAAACACATGGACGTCTTCCGAGGGAAACGCCCTTATTAAAAAACATTCTTTGAAAACGTCTGAAATGCGCCACCGATCATTTGAAGAAAAACAATTTGCTCTGGTCAGATGAAACCAAGATTGATTTGTTCGGTATAAATGATGATAGGTATGTTTGGCATAAAAATAGTGAGGTTGATCTTCCAGACAACAATGTTCTCACCTTAAATATAGAAGTAATCTATAATATTATGTGGTCGTTTCCCTGCAATAAGCGTTGGTGTATTTCATTAAATGAATGAAACTATGAATAATAAATACTACAGGAAGATTCTTGAAGATTATTTGAAGAGTGATGCTCGATAGCAGTGCTTAGGAAGATGATCAGTCTTTTCAAAGACAACGACTTCAACACACATCGAAATTGGGTTCTTCCTGGATTAAGGAAGCTGAAAAAAGCGTTTTGGAATGGCTATCACAGTCACAAGACGTCAAACTAATAGAAAATTTATGACATGAACTGAAGTTCTGAGTGCTTGAAGGATATCTTCCCAAACATCGATGAATTAGAGACGTTTTGCCATTAAGAGTTGGATAAAATTCCATCCAAAGTTTGTTGGAACACCCAGTT
Organism: Ceratothoa steindachneri; assembly: GCA_963969495.1. Lineage (NCBI taxonomy): Eukaryota > Metazoa > Arthropoda > Malacostraca > Isopoda > Cymothoidae > Ceratothoa > Ceratothoa steindachneri. The sequence continues at coordinate 104,061,243 of OZ018325.1, forward strand.
CAAATCTATATATTATAGTTTGAGTGGGGTCAGTAAGGAGAAAAGTTATACTATTGACTATTAGTTAATAAATTATATATACTATGAATAATTTTTAGATGTAATTTTGTAAAACGTGTTATTGTTCATTTATTACTGTATCGAACTTATTAAAACTTTGTAGGTGTGTCTAAAAATATATTAATCTCACTGATTCAAATTGCGCTCCTCTGTAATAAACGCTTCATGAACTATGGTGAAAAGATTTGATATTGGGTAGAAGCATGAATAACTTTTGTAGCAACGTTATATGAGTTAAAAAAATCTAGTAAGCTAGGCAATAGTTAGAATATGTAGGTAGCTAACTGAAATCTAGGTCTTTTAGGGCTGATAAATATATATATATATATATATATATATATATATATATATATATATATATATATATATATATATATATATATTTCATAATATTCAAATAAAGTCTATTATTTTGAATATATTATATTTATTATTTCATCAGATAAATTTAACTAAGTGGGATAGTTATTAACTTCTTACATGATGAAACAGTTATTTTAATTATACATGTTTATATATTTCAAGGAACCGTGGGTTTTTAATTTAATAATATTAAAAATAAATGTTTTTTTAACTGATTCATTAAATTTATTTTTATGTGCAGTGCTCACAAAGTTGTGATTTGCCGAAATGATAAATGGTTCTTTTCAAAGACGATTAATGGTAGAATAAGTAGTTACATGGTTGGCTTAACTTAGCATTCAGGCATAGGAGATAGCTACACTACTTCAAAAGAAGAGGATAGTTATAAAGATACTCGTACCACTAGCCTCTCACCTCTACCAAACAAAGTATGAAGCTACTCAATCAAACAAATAATGGATTTTCCAAAATGAAAAAAATGATATTGAGTAACATTTGGGGAGGATAAATTACCAGTTGATTTCCTTAAGTTTGAAGATTAGAATGAGTACATTATTCGTAAAATTAGATGCTACAATGTATTCAGCCAAGCTCAATAGGTTGAACATTCTGATAAAATTTTAAAGCAGGAATCGCACCTATTTGATGTTACAGGGAACAGGACTTAAAATAATTGATGTCTTCAATTCAATTCTGCCTAATTGAATCGAAGCTGAAATAATTTTTCGGTTGCAGGTCAATTCATCACCAAATTAAGAGCGAACCTTAGTGTAATAGAACATCTAAACCGCAATCCTTTTAAAATGCCATAATCAAAATAATTAGTTGTTTATTTTCGAAAGAAAAATAATAGTTTATAAATGTAATTTTTTTTACATTATGAAAATTTTTACTTTAGTTTCCAAATGTTACTTTTTATCTTAAATAATAATGCTTAATTTATTATCATTAATAAAACTTTATTTATATAGTTACTTATTTATCCAAACCATATCCATGAGAAATTTGAGAATTCAATTAGTAGAAAAAGGCGTGCAAACTTGAAGAGGGCACTTATGGAGCATGACTATCAGAGTAATTTGATTGATACTTACATAGGGATCTCTACGATATTATTCAATAATTCTAGGTTTAACTCAATTGTATTGCCTATTATACTCAAAGCTTATAATTGTTTTATGTAAAAATAATCAATTATATAGTCACCATTTGGTTCTACAACCTTTTCCCATCGTGATACTAAATTATATATTGTATCGTGGGAGACATTTTTGGTCTTGTTGTTGAAGAAAGGAACAAAATGATGTTTCTGTTGTAATGTTATCAGAGATTTTCCAGTGAGTAAATTTCTCAGGTTTCTCAAAAGGTGGAAGTCCGAAGGTGCTAATATAAAATTTAGTATAAAGATGGGAAGAAGTTGTAGAACAAATGGTGAATACAATAGAATTTCGTAACTCTCCCTCCCCCCCCCCCTAATTCTATCTTTTAAAGAGGCACGAACTTTCCGGATAAACTCCTATAAATGCCAAATCAATTCTCTTTTGATTTGTTGAAAAAAATAAATTTAATGGGATTCAATTTTCTTAACCCGGAATATCTGCGGCGACATAAATGTCGTAAAACTAGAAACCCTAGTTACAATTGTTGGTGTGCAGCCTGTTATGAGTATATTGGCTCCATCAGTGACTCTTATTCTGATCTTTATGTGCAGTTCAGTAACGGTCGGGGATATTTTCCTCAATGTGAAGGACAAATAGAGTTAACTTCCTACATTTTTACCTACTGTAAGCAAATATACCTTCCAAAATACAGACTATAATATAAATTCAAATCATTTAGTATTAAGCCTTATTATGAATTAGTGGTTCATTTTTCACACCTTCTTAATTGCGGATTATAATTCTCTATTGTATTTTTTTGTACAATTTTACAACTGAATTTTTTTTATCTATGTGTAAATTATGGCGGGGAAAATTATCCCTAGATTTATTATTGTTCGAATTGAATTTAACTCGTGTGATTCACTGCAATGAAAATGTTTGTATCCTCCGTCTAGTAAGAAAATTCTACAATTTAATTGATGTGAAGAATGGTTCGTTCTGTGCCTCCTCTTCCATTTTGTGAATTTAAGTAATTATTGAGTTAAATTCCTGAACTTTATAAAACTTGGGATAACAACCGTTTAGGAATGGATAAATTACTGCTCGATTCGAAAATAGATTGAGTGGAAAAAGATTGTCGATTGATTGCAGCATTCCTGGCAGTGAACAAAAATTCATCACAGGGATCAGATTATACAATCATTATGGATACCCCTTTTTTGCCTGAGCTTTATAATCGATACGGATCAAAACTGTTATGCGAAGATCAACTCATAAGAAGTGCCAATCACTTTGTATGGATTTTAAATAAGGGGGAAAGTAATCCTGGGGAATTTTTACAAATAATAATTAATAACGATGAGACCTCGGTGTATCCGTATGGCTCTAAAGATATTTAGGGACTCAAAGCAATGTCTATAATGATGTTCAGCTGCAAAATTTATTGCGGATTTTCATTTTAGATTGTAAAGGCTTGTTATTTATAGACATCTTTGAAGGGCAAAGAACGATTCATCGTCATCGCTACTATTATCTACATCATCGCTATTCTTTAAGTTTATCTGCAGTTCTTAAGCTAATTGCAAGAGGAATCTGCGGCGGGGAATTTTCTGTCCAGTAACTTCTCTGTACAGAACTACTGCATTGATGCCAGCTAGATCCAACATGTTGTAAAAAACTTGCACTGTCCATCTCCGTGAAGCACATTTTGTGCTGTACTTTCGAGCCATTTGATCTACACCATATTTTTTAGAGTTATAAAACTTCACAGTTTCAGGAATTTTCTTTCTACCATCCCCAATTGCAACAGTTTTATAAATGGAGCTCAGTAAGAGTACATTTTTGGTAGGTTTACCTTGATACACTGTAAGTGTGCATTGATTTTTCTTCAGTATGTGTGAATTGTACCGGTTTTCACGAGTTTTTATAATGGTAACTGGAATTTCTCTTCTAATACAATTTACTGTACCCACGATACTTATACTTCTTGCCAGTATTTTTTCAGCTAGTTTTACTGACGTGAAAAAGTTAGTCGTCACATTTCTACCTTTTACCATGTATGGTTCTATTAAACAGAGAATCACGTATTCAGAGAGTTGTTGATTTGGAGGATGAGCTTGATATTTTCCAATGTACGGGAATCCATTCACCAGGTAGTTAGACTTTACATCAGCTGCTAACCAAAATTTGATACCAAACTTATCAGGCTTGCTGGCAATATATTGTGTGAATGGGCACCTGGTCTTACATGGGAACAAATGCTCATCCACTGCTATATTGCTGCTTGGTTTATAGTAAGCAATGAATCTTTCACAAATTTGAGATACCATAGCAAATTTATCTGTTTTCCATCGAGCAGATCGTGTTGATCGTATATCGAATCTGATGAATTTCATGATTTGTTTGAAACGCATTCGTGTCATTGATTTGCGGAAGTATGGAACACCCCATTGTGTTGATCAGAGATGTTACACTGATTGTCCTTTAGCTAGAACTCCTCGTGCAATCATGATGCCTATAGTAGCAAAAGCTTCTTCAAATGATATAGTCCAAAAGTCACATTGCAATTGTCTGCGAGCTTCAGTTTCAGTACAGTTTTGTATGTGCTTGATAATGAAACCATCAATCATCAACCTAAAAGAACTCAGAACATTACCTTCAATAATTTGTCGTTTTGCAAGTGGTGTAGGCCCAGGTAATTCCCGAAGAATATTTTGAGCTCCAAATCTTCCTGTGTCATTTTTATTTAGTTCAATAATTTCCCACTGTGTACCATCCTTGCCGGTGAGAACTGTCCCAATTTCTCCTAATCCTACTGTTGCAGCAAGTTGAATGCTTTCATTCGTTTCACGTCTTCTTTTCTTCTCTGAAAGTAACATGGCAATGATTCTATCAGTCTAAAATTATAATTCAGAATATTTATATATTATAGTAAAAGAGAAGCTGTAATAATAGCAGTAAAATATATGAAAAGTCAAGTTTTTAGAACTGTATAGGAATAAAGTATCGAAACAAACAAATAAATCTTATTTTCATAAAATAAAGTTTATTACTATCAATTATAATAACTAGTGGATGCTGCCTTACTGGCTCGATCTGCTAACTTGGGGGTAATGCCCTATTATATAATATATACGTACCGTATAATATATTATATACACTATATATATACCTATATACTGTATATGCTTGACTGGATCTGCTGGTATATATATATATATATATATATATATATATATATATATATATATATATATATATATATATATATATATATATAGGTACCTATATATTACTAAATACACGTATATGTACAGATAAGTTTGTATATATGGCAAAAGGCGGACAGACCGACAAACAAATATCTGCTCACTCTGTATAGGTGTGAGCTGCTATTGAATAGAATATATTTTACTCACCCAAAACATCAGTAACTAGTGACGAAGGTCCTACGTGCACAGGAGTATTTGAAAATATTCCACGTCTTTTTAAACTTTCACTATTTGGCATTGCATCATCTTCAGAAAAAGACGATGAACTTTGAATATTATATGGAGTATACTTCTCCTCACTGGTGTGAGATAAATTATCAGCTTCAGAGTCAGATTGAGGAATTGTTCTCAAAACATTCAGAATTTCACCCTCAGTAAAAGTTATTTTTTTAGACTTGTTTGCAGCACGAGAGTAGAGCAAGCAATGACTGAGAATTTATCACGTAACCCTTTGTATCAGCGTTGACGCGTTTCAACAGGAATTAGCATGTACCTACAAGTCTCTGTACCGAAAAAGAACATGCGGTCAAATTGACCGCTCGGTCGTTTCAGGTATACCATGTCAAATAACAAAAGCTATTGGAGTAATTTTTTAAATATTTCAGCTCAATACACTTCATCATATATTAGGAAAAGTCAGTTAATCTCAATATTGTTGATGAAAAAATATATGAGATACGTGCATTTAAAAATCAAAATTCGGTCAAATTGACTGCAAAAACGTTCTAGTGTTAACATTTGAAGATGCTTCCTTTTATATCAGATACTGTTAATATAGTTCAAACCTAATTTGGCTGAAGATCCTGGACGTAAGAGGAAGAAAGGAAAGTCATTTAGATAAATATTTTGATCTTTACACTTGACTGATTTTTGTAGTCCTTGCCCCTGATATTATATGAGAAAAATGAGGTAGAAATAATCGTCTGAAAAGGAAACTTCTTAAAGAAGCAATTCCTGGATTAGTCCATTGTTTAATTGTTGATCAAACATTTCATGGTATTTATCAATTAAATTTACTTTTGTTAGAAATTTAGAAAGAGACCTGCCTGAGGTAGGCATAACTAAAATTGGGTGTAAGATCTTCAACACTATTTACCCTCCATCTAAATCATTTACCCCCCATTAAAGGCATATTAACGAAATCTGTATTACAATTAACTCTGATTTCATTTTGAAAAATTTAAATTATTCTTTGTTTATTAATAGTGAAAGTTGCATCTTTTATACTCGTAAGCCCCAGGGTTTCCAAAATGCTAAATTTGGTTTATCTCAAAGCATTTTTGTTTCAACTACGGTCTCATCAATTATTTTCGATCCCCTTTATAAAATCCTAAATAAACCCTGCAATGCAGTATAGAGGAGTACAGATGGTTACCAGTTGTGGGTGATTAGGATTACTCCTTATATGTAGGTGATTGAAGACCCAGTTACGGTGTACAAGCTTATTCAATGGAATGTAGCGCGTTTTGAAGTAATTGGTTACTGAGCGCTAACCTTGGGCTGACTCCAATTTGGGATATTTATCCTCTTGTTTTATTTTAGTATTGTAGGCTGGGTAAAAGGACCTGTTGATTATCCGTAGGAGAAGGAAATCCCGGAAGGGGGAATTTAAGGACTCTCTATAGGACGGAGACTCGGTAGGCTTAGGCGCAATGAGTTCGTTTATTTATATATCGGGTATATGAGCCTGTCCTAGTAATGTTTAGGTCTTCTTTGGATATGTTTCCTCGAAACTTCTTACTGTGTTACTGCCTTACTCTTCTTCTAATATTACTGTCCTTTCTGCTCTCACTCTCTCTGCCGTGGGGTTCTACTTTGGATGGTATTTAATGTGTCGAAAAATGCAGACGTGGCCGACTGTTAGCCAATCATGCGGTTTGGGCAGAGCTTACTCGGATCGAAGTTTATTTGTGTATGCCAGGGGATAGAGAGAAAGTAAGCAGGGAGTTTTGATTCAAGCCTCTGCTAGATAATTTTATCTTGGAGACAAGGATAATTTTAGGATATAAGATTTCGTGTTTCACTGCTCTGTGAGGGTAAACAAAAGCCAGCGCCTCGCTGTTTCTCAGCTTGGAGCGATTTGATAATTATGTCTACACAGCTGTTTCGGCGTCTCTCAAAATTTTTTCGCGGCCCAAATAGTTTGCAAAGATAGCGCCAGAAGCGTCATTTGGTCCTGTGGGCGTGTGATCATTTGTTTGCGTGTAAGTGTGTATGAGTCTGAGTATGTAGGCTTGTAAAAGCGTCTCTAATTCATTTTTGCCTATCTAGCCCGTACAAGTATATATGTAGTATATATTATTATTTACATGAATAAATTTTATATATTATTATTTAGATGATTAAATGTTATATATTATTATTTATATGACAAAATGTTATACACTTTAAGAGGATTAATTGCTTGTGCCTAATTATGTGAGTGCCCATCACAAGACTTCAAAAAACTTCCATGACGCTCATTTATGAGGCTTCATTGTTGATCCTAATCCACCTTGTTATGAGACATTACAGGACTCCCCTCCGAAAAAACGGAGTTTTACAAATTATATTGAACTCCGAGTCTCAAAATGTTTTATACACCTTAATAATGAAATCGGAGTCTTACAATATTTTATATTTATATCTATCCATACCCACGGAGTTAGCTGTTCTTAGGAGTGCTCGGACGTGGGAGCTGCAACTCTTTAATGGCCCCAGAAAATCTTTGAGTTTGTGTATGTGTGTGCGTGTGCTTCACAACTTTATTATTGTTACTTTTATCTTGACTTCCTCCTCTTTTATTATTGTCTGTAGAATAACATCCAATTCTAAGCGATTCAGAAGGTTTTGTTTTATTTTATTTTTTTATGCATACAGCTTTGTGCGCGTGCACAACAACATTATATTTACTTTCTTATTTCATTTTTGTTATTCTTGACTGCAAAACATAGATTTCAGAGAGCTCAGCAATCCCGATAATCTTTGTTTAACCTATGTAATGCCAATCGATTAAACATTTAAGCGTCCGCACGTCGTAGCTCCAGTTCCTACTTGCGAATAAAACTTTCTATATGTACAGTCCTTCGTGTGGATGCACCACGCCACTTTACTTAAGCTAACGAAACTTAGGAATACGGAGTTACCTTCAAATTCATAATTACACGGATTTTGTATACTAAGTTTGTTTAATAAAATTAATATTATTCTTCTTACCACCGGACACTGGATTTTTCACTATTTACCCTTTTTTAAATAACAAACACTGAATTTACGCTGTTAAACCGATTTGCACTGGAAATTTGACACACATTATTGGAATCCGGAACACTTTTTAGGAATGTTATTATTATTGTTATAATTCTGCCCGAACGTATGGCGTGAGTTTGTGCGTTGATTTTATAATGTTCCAGTGTTGTCCTTTTTGAGCTGCGAAGATGGGTGCTGTGTTCGTATATAGCGACTGGACAAACTTTTGCCCGGTTAGGTTCCAACCTACGTCAACTTGTAGCGATTAATCGTAGTTCATCCATGTTGGTTGAGGTAGTCCGGTGCGGAGGAAATGAGATTTTCTACCATTCTAACGGCCGCTTCGTTGAAAGGGGAGGGGATGGGGATGGAATTCGCCAGGTCTTCTTCTTCTTGAGCTGACACTAGGCTTGATGGTGATTGCGTTGGCGACTTCTGCTTCTCCATACTACGTTAGTTGCTCATTATGTGAGGCCACTATTTGATCATTGTTCTCATCCAAACAAAAGGGGCACCACTCATAGTAACTCAGGGGTTAATACTGACTCTTTATTTGACAGTAAAAGGTAGACTTATACGCAATGAATTCGTTTATGCGTTTTTTCGGTTATTTGAGGCTGGCCTACTAATGTTTGGCTCTACTTTTGCCTACGCTTCCTCCAAACTGCTAACTGTCTTGCTGCCTCAAAGATTCTTCTAACCTTACTGTCCTTCTTCCTTTCACTCTCTCTACGTTGGGGGTCTAATTCAAATGGTATTTAATGTGAGCCACTGCTAGTCAATCATGCGGTTTGGGGAGAGCTTACTCGGATCGAAGTTTATTTGTTTGTGCCAGAGGATAGAGAGAAAATGGACAGGAAGGTTTGATTCAAGCCTCTGGTAGATAATTTTTATCTTAGACCGAGATAATTTTAGGAAATAAGATTTCGTGTTTCAAGGCTCTGTGAGAGTAAACAAAAGCCAGCGCCTCGCTGTTTCTAAGCTGGGTGCGATTTGATAAGTATGTCTGCACAGCTGTTTCGGTGTCTCTCAAAATTTTCTCGCGGCCAAATTGATTTGCAAAGATAGCGCGAGAAACATCCTTTGGTCCTGTGTGCGTGTAACCATGTGTATGCGCGTGAGAGTGCATGCTTGTCAAAAGCATCTCAAATTAATTTTTGCCTATCTAGCCTGTACAAGTATATATGTAGTATATAATATTATTTACATGACTAAATGTCATATATTATTATTTTCCTGAAAAAATGTTATACCCTTTTAGTAGATTAATTGCATGTAAATAATTATGTGGGTGCCAATTTCAAGACTTTATAAGACTCCCATGACGCTCATTTGTGACGCTTCATTGTTGATTCTAATACCTTGCAATGGGGCACTACAGCAGCACCATAAGGAGTTTCAAATGCTTGCTGATTATTAATTTTAGTTGTTTAAAAAATTTAATCTCGAATGTTAGATTTAGTAATAACAAATGAAAGTTAGTTTTTGTGTCAATAGAAAACTCATCTCCCACTGTATATATATATATATATATATATATATATATATATATATATAACCTATAAAAATTAAGAACCAAATGAGAGAGTTTAGACCTTCTCTTTTTAAGGAGATAAAATTTATTAGTAATTTGATTGTTGTTCCAATATTAGAGTTACACCTAAGGTTTTTTCTATTTGAATTTGAATAAATTTATTATTTTTTTATCTCTTTAGTATTTTTCATTATTTTGTTCTAATTTTTCTTGTCAGATATTTGATCATCATGCTGAGTTATGTAGGATCTAATTTTGGTTGAAGTTTCCTTATATATGAAGCCTTGTAATCAATTGTAAGTTTCTCTATTTTTTTATTTAAGATATTTATGAGCTAGGCTGCCTCAGCTTCTTTACCCTCCATCCTTTTAATTAGAATCACAACATCCTAATATTTGAAGGAGGGAGTTTTAGTAAATTGGGTAACAATAGATATTTTTTCATTAATATAACATAAATCCATTTTAATTTATATTTAAAGTCACAAAGAACTTTAAGTTTCAAAATGAATTGGACTTGAGTACAGGATTTTGGAAAGATTCTATAAATATTTCTAAGTTCAATTTAATTAACCTATATCAGGTAACCAAACTATATATAGTAGTTGTTTATCAGATTTGAATAAAAGTAATTTCCAGGTAATATCAAGTGCTGTACTTCTGTAGTGTTAATTAAACAGAACTAAATATGTTAGAACACCTAAGGGGCTGAAAACTATCTTCATTGCTGTGATTTGATTCAGTTTGTCATCAGCAGACACACAAGCAAGATAGTGTCGTGCAATTGGTAAGTCCTATTATTAAATTAAAATGTTTTTTGCCTCAAATATTGCGTATACCATTGATATTTATCTATAGCTGTATGATTGAACAAGTTACTTTATATAAATAATATATTTGTTAGATTTATATATAATTTATTCTCACATGCTATATATAGTATGTTGGGCAGATAAGACGGCTTTAATACCTCTATGTTCTATTTTGTTTTTATTCAACCATGTAGAGGAATCTCCTTTGAATAATATTATTCCCCCACCTCCTAAGACGTGAATCCAAACCCCCATTCCGACCTCTCAATCGTTTGAACCGCCAACAGGTTCCCGTGAAATTCACACCAAAGCTTCTCCCGGGCGTCTCCCACTTCCTCCCACTCAGGTCGGGAGACTGCTTTGTAGACTCGCCGTGAACCGCGTTGATGGCTCCGCCGTAGGCGCCCGTCTGGCTGCTGATCCCAGCCGTTTACACTTCCTCGTAAGGAGTCGCTCGATTCATCGCGCCCGATAACGAAGGTTAAGATGGCTCAATCTCTCTCTCTGTTTTCAATAGCTCCGGGTCTATATGCCCCCGCTCCAGGCTGGCGGACAGATTTGGTTAGACGGGGCTTACCCGAAAGGAATGCAAAGCAACGAACCCTCTCCCAAGAAGTGTGAGTGACGGTCGCAAGCCGCGGAAGAGCTTTACATCACCCCCAGTATCTTCGAAGCAGGGAGAAGAGTCTCGTGCGGCAACGTCAGCCTTTCTCACCCGCCTTCGGATCAAGGATTGGAGAGGCCGTCCTTCGAAGTTCTTCCGGTGACCTCTTACGACAAGAGGCCCATTAGCTCGCGCAAGCCGAGTGTGGAGAAGTCATCTCCCCCCCTCCTCTTCGAATTTCGTTCGGTGACCTCCTGAGGACAGGAGGCCCGCATCTCGCAAACGCGAGTTCGAGAAAAGTAGCCCCACCCGCTGTGGGTTCTGTGGCTACCACCCGTCAGTAATCAAGGTCACCAAGACCTTCCTCGAGTTGCCCCAGCTTAACCTCGAGTTTCAAAGGAAGTAAAATCTTCATTACCCTCAATCTCCTATTGTAAACATTCCCTAACCACGGTTATCTAATTAGTATTCGGAGCTTAAGTCCGTCTCATTTATGTACCATTTATATATATATTCAAATTATTGTTATCCCCGTTTATTTCGTGTGTATTAAAAGTCTATTTTTGTCATTGTGTTTGTTATATTCCTTGGTTACGCAGCTGCTGCTATCTACAAAAAAAAGCACTCTTAGAAACAATAACAGTTGTCGCCTTGCTTGGCCTTCCTTAGAGCCTGTGTACGCATATTCACGTACAATTGGCCATACCTCGACAAACCAGTTGGCTTATTATAAGCTTTTTGATTCTTTTTTGTGTGTGCGCCATATGTCTAAGCTTATTTTGATTATGTGATATCCTTCATTCTCAGTATATCCTTGACACGTGCTGAGCTAATGGAAGTTCTGTAATAAAAGGACGAATACTCAGATGGTATTTACATTTCATCTCCTGCTACAAACGAAAATTATGATGAGGATTCTGATGAAGAGGATGGTGGAGGTCTATTAGATAATTCAAATTATTCTTAACAATTACAAGCGCCAGTAGAAGCTGTTTTTAATAATAACGATCAAGTTTCCAAAGAAGAGGAAAGTGATAGCATACAAAAGCCTCAAGCTAAGAAATGAGAAAAAACAAACAAATAAAAGTTTTCAATATAAAGGAAAGAATGACCATTCATTTTTCTGTTGATTCAGATAACAGTGAAAACACATCTCCAAAAATCAGTCTGAAAAAGAAATCTCCAGTTGGGAAGTTGGAATTTTTCTTTCCTGATGAATTGCTGCAGAGAATTACTGATGTATCAATATGTGAACTACGCACTGTAATAGGCATACTCATTCTTTCAGCTTATCTTCTAAATGGACGTTTCGGGATTTTCAGAAGCTCTGGCTAGAAACTAATTTTAATAAATACTTAGATATCTGCATTTTAGTGATAATCAAAAACTAAATAAAGGTGACAGGCTAGCTAAACTTCGCCCCCGTATGGAATATTTGAACAAGCAGTATGCATGAACATATCAAATGGACTAAAATTTACGTTGGGACGAATGCATGATGGAATACCTGGGTTGACATGGTTGTAAGCCGTATATACGCAATAAACCAGTATGATTTGTATTTGAAGCATGGTGCTCCAATTCTAGATTAAGATTATGTGTGCTTTTGATGTTTATCAGGACTCATCAAAGGGAATCAATGAAAAGTATGAGATTGGTTATGGAAAAGGAGGAGGAACCCTTTTGTATCACCTTGACCATTTATTTAATGCATAAAAGTAAACTTCAACTCAAGTTCTACTTTGATAATTATATTAAAAGTCTCCCACTTATCAATCAACTGCGAATGATGAATTAAGAAACAACTGGAACAATAAGAAATAACAGATTGTTATAATTTGTCCCCTGGAACCTCAAAGGCAAAAAAAAAGAAAAAGAGGCTCCATGAATATTCAGTGTGATTATTATAATAAAATCGAACTTGCTCGGTTGATTGATAATGCAGTTGTTACACTAGTTTCAAACTTAAACTCAGCTACTCCTACTGTAAAAGTTCCCCGATGGTCTGCAAGAGATAAGAAAACAATTTTAATTGATCAACCAAACATAATCCATGAATGCAATACCTTCATGGGTGTGAGAGTCCGCATGGACCAAAATGTTAATTGTGACAGAATGTAAATTAGAATGAAAAATGGTGGTGGGCATTTTTTTCGTCGACAATTGGCTCATACCTGCAAAACTGCTGGACATTGCACATACAAGAACATTCAGACATTTCAATGTTAGCATTTTTGCGCTATATTGCCATAACAAATTCACAGCAAGCAAAACAAGAAACCCGGCCTGGAAGGCCACGACAATCTGCTAGAGTAATTCCTTGTAGGAGAATAGCATAATGCACCCATATTTTCCCACCTCCCTTCCCGGCGAACTGGTTATCAAACTTTTCCCTTCCGGCCCGATATCTGATGGTCTCTCGCCGGAAGAACCCGCCTACCATTTTAGCTAATCAACGTGTTCCATCCTCAACTGGTTATCGATAGATGGGAGCCCATCTTGGTTTCCGGTAGTTCCTGGAAGTTTGCAAAGGACGAAATGAAGGAGATAATCAAGCAGCTCTTACCCGAAGAAGGGCGCTTGATATCAAATCTACTTCCGGAGCCATGTGAACCTCTCCCAAGTTTCAAGTATAAAAGATGAATTCTTTTAACCCTCGGTAGTAGAGCTTGCACTGCGTCTGGCGGGGCAGGAATTACCATCTATCTCAGTGTTGTGGTAAATCGTTCAAGCAACAAGTCTTCAGAGAGGAGATCGGTCCCAGTTAGGGAGGCTACTTACCCGGTTGGTCTGCTAGTCAGTGCGGACCCAGGCTCGTACTCACATTTTCAGAGCCGACGCTAATAACGGCCTCAAACGGCCTTTCACATTTCCCAACTTCACCGCGAAGCTTACCAACATTACAAGTGTATAGGGATTTACATAATGAATAGGTAAATATTTATAAGCCAAGTGAGATATCCGAGCTTCACTTATTAATTTATCTCTCAAAGCACCTTATTTCTATATTATATATATATATATATATATATATATATATATATATATATATATATATATAAGAGTCGGGGAAAACTCCAACCATCCCTCGGCCTATTCCTCGACATTCCTGATGTGCCATATGACCAATCTGAGCATTATGTTTTGCCATTGGGTAAAAAGGCTTAGAAATGCGCTGTCAAAAAATGCAAGTCACGCCCTTCACAACGATTCTCCAAGTACAAAGTTTCTCCGTGTGTAAGATGTTGCTTGCCTTACCATACGATGAATAAAACATTAAATAGTAAATATAGTGAACTTCAAAATGTATTTCTATATACTTTAGTATAGGCACGTATTTTTAACTTCAATAGAAGGATGAAAAATAAACATAGTAATGTGAATCTACATAATGTAATGTGTATAATTGTTTTTTTATTGCGGCGAAGCGCCAGGTAAAAGGAGCAAAGTTCTATTGTACCGATTTAGAGCCATGAACTGACCCATATAACCATGGGACATAGGGTTATTAACCCTGAAGATTTCAAATCTGCAAGCAGATTTGTTGCTGGGTGGCGCCATCTAGTGGCCAAAGCCTCATCTAGCCATTTAGCAATTCAAAGGCACTTGTAAGTGATTTGAACCATGGGAAACCATATATGCAATAACCATTTATCATCTTATCACAAAACGCCGCAATTCATTTGAAGGACTTTCTCTCTTGTTTATTTTCAATAAAAGGATTAAATAATAAATGTAGTGAATTTCAGAATTTATTTATCTATGATGTAATGTGTACCAAGCATCTTTTCTTAAAAAATAAACAATGAACTATTTTCATAATCATAAATAGGAACCGAACCGTACCCCTTACCTGCTCAGCCTATTAAATATAGTAGTTGCGAAATATAAGTGAACGCGCACAGAAAATTGAAAAAACCCACCAAAAGTATTTATAAGTATCCTTATACAGCCATAAACTTCATTAAAAGTTATTAAAAAAATTGGGCATTAACGGGTTAAGTTTTGTCAAGGGCAAAATTCTTATTTTAATTATTTTTCTCCTGATTTTCTTCCGGAGCTATCGACCAGTCTTTTGTCGACCAGAGTTCTCTCTTTTTCCCTGTCGCGGAAATTCTCCACACTCAGACACGTTTAATAATAAGTTGTGGTTTTCGTTTGTGTTTTTATTGTATCATAATGTTGTTGTTTTTTGTGTTCTTGCATATTTTAAGATAAACCAGTGATTAGTGTTTTCATTTAATATTAATATCAGGTGTGAATTAAAATGCATATCCCAGTTTTGTGAATTAGATTGTTCCAAAGGTGAGTCCTAAGCATATTCTCACCAGCTCAAATACGCTTGAGCTTAGCCGTGCGCCAATTTCACTAGAAAATTGAACAGCTCAAATTCTGTCTCTACCAACAGTTTTGGTAATTGATGTTCGCAAATACCGTATAAATCAGGGGTCCTCGAACATTTTATCCCATTGACTCCTTCATGGAATCTTTGACTCCCCATCGACTCCCAGACATGTACTACTTGAAAATAAATAAATACAAATTAAGTTCATGGGCCAATTCCGATTATATCAATAAGATAACTGCATACCAAACCTCACGAAACTGTTGTTCTGTGTCCCCCTCCTCTGTAAATATCGCCCATTAAATATGAGGGAAATTAAGAAAAACTGTTTACTGTCATTGTGGAGATCATGGAAAATTATGAACGTAATGTTGAAATATACTCAGAGGTTTTCAGACGTATCGAAATACGTGAAAATACAGTATGATAAATGAATATGTCGTGTATTAAATATTAGATGAGGTAATAAAAGAAGGGAGAAGCTGTTTGCTGTCATTTAGCGTATAATATTAACTACATTAACATATCTTTTATTGAGGTATTTAACATCATTAATGGGAAGGATGTGCTTGATGTACAGCAGAAAGATTACACTGATCTGCGTCAAAAATGTACCTTAGGTTTTCTATAGTGTTTCTTAATAAAATTGACCTCCTAAATCCGAATCTGTCATCCGTTTTTCTCTATCACCTCCAGTTTTTTGCGATACAGAGGGTGATAATAATTTTATAGTTTATACATCTCCTATATTACATCAAATTTCAATAGTTTTTGCACTGCTCTATTCGCAGTAAATTTTGTGTACATTTTAAGTAATTATGCAAATAGGTTTATATTTTGCAGGTTAAAAATTCCTTAGCATTATAATAATAAGAATAATAATAATAATAGTGGTTGAGTTAAAAATGAACAGAAAATGTAAGAATAGCTCCGACAGATTTTGCTATGTTTGCGGCAAAGTGACTTTTCCCGAGCAGCAAAGTACAATCCATCCTGTAATTAAATCTTTGTATCATGCATATTTTGGAGTAAGGCTAAGAGATCAAGATAAAAGTTTTGCACCACATATCTGCTGCAAGGAATGCTACATAAGTTTAAGACGCTGGAGTCAGGGCGAACAGAAGTCCCTCTCTTTTGGTGTTCCCATGGTGTGGAGAGATGGCAAGGGCCACACTACGGACTGCTATTTTTGCATGACAAATCTTAAAGGTGAGCATTGTATCAAGTATTTAAGCTTTCTGTATTATACTGGCTCCTGAAAATTTCATTATTATGCAAAGACTTAGCATAAAACTAAAAACTAACATAGTTCACTTCAGCATGAACATATCCTTTACTAAACATTTATGTACTATCTGCAACTCCAAATCAATTCCTTTATGTAATATGCAATTATATTTTCCACAGGTATAAATAAGAAGAATAAACATAGTGTGGCATATCCGGATGTTCCTTCTGCCATCAAACTTCTGCCCCATGGCCCAGGAATTCCTATACCTTCTGCCCCTCAACATATAGAGGTACATGAAGAGATTAATATGGAAGTTGACCAAGATTATGACACATCTGAGTCTTATCAGGTTTCCACACATGATATGGTCGCAAGACCATTCACTCAAGTTCAGTTAAATGACCTGACCAGGGATCTGGGGGTTTCAAAGGCGAATACACAACTTCTTGGCTCTCGACTTCGTGAAAGTAATCTTCTCGCTTAAGAAACAACATTTAGGGGGGGTACAGAAATAGAGAACAAGAGTTTCGAAGCTATTTTTTACAGCATTCTTCCAGCTCTTTAGTATACTGCGCCAATATTAAAGGACTTGTTGAGGCCCTTGGAATTCCCTACAACCCATTAGAATGGAGACTGTTCATAGATTCTTCCAGTATTGGTAACGAGATAGCTTCCGTTCCTATAGGCCATTCAATCCATAACTTACTGAAAGTTATGAAAATATGAAAAAACTGCTGGATGCAATAAATTACTCTAGCTATAAGTGGAGGATATGTGGTGACTTAAAGGTAAGATCATTTTACACTTAGCATTTATAAGCTTTTTGATATTGACATTTTCATTTTTAATTGTTAATACTTGTATACACTTTTTGGTCAACTTACATTTTACAAGAATGCAAATCTGGAAATCATGAGTCATTTTTGAGTTATATTTTTTGTTGAAGTGTGTCCCTATAGTAACCTATTGGGTTATTGGGGAACTTATCCTTATTGAGAAGGTATACAACACAACTCAATAAACTCAAAATAAGATGTACATATATCCAATTAGTTCCAATACGATGATTTAATGCATCGGCATACAGGATTTTTCAGTACATATTCATATTCTTATTGTTTTAAGAAATATTACTTTGAATTTGTTTTTAGAAATATTACACTGAATTTACATACCATGCTAAATTTTTTTCAGGTAGTGTCTCTTACGCTTGGGACGCAAACAGGCTACACGAAGCATCCCTGTTTCCTATGTTTATAGGACAGTCGTGCAGATAGTATGCAGTATGAGAAGAAGGTTTGGCCTCCACGAGAAGCATTTAGAATTAGATCAAACAATGTGATAGCTGAACCTTTAGTGCCTCCTCAAAAAATACTCCTCCCTCCACTGCATATAAAGCTTGGCATAATGAAAAATTATGTCAAAACCCTTAATAAAGTAGGCCAAGCTTTTAAATTTCTTCTTCAAAAATTTCCACAAATCAGTGACGCTAAGCTCCATGGGGGAATTTTTGATGGACTTCAAATCAGGAACTTGATCAGCAATTTGATGCATCAATGAAGGACATAGAAAAAGATGCCTGGAAAGCTTTCAAAGCTCTAGTTAACAATTTTCTAGGCAATAAAAGAAGCCTAGAAGAATATGTTGCCCTGGTCAATCAGCTCTTAACAAGTCTCAAACATTTGCGAGCTCGAATGTCTAAAAAGATAAACTTTTTACAGTACCATCTGGATTATTTTCCCGACAACTGCGGGGATTACAGTAAAGAACAGGGGCAAAGATTCAACCAGGACATAAAAACAATGGAATCCAGGTACCAGTGTAAATGGAACGGAAACATGCTTGCTGACTACTGTTGGTGTTTGAAGCGTGATGCACCAGATGACAGGTGCAAACGAAAATCGTCAAGGGCGTCTGTTCTTCGAAATTATAATTATTTTCTTTATTATGTTGCATTCTTTTATTTTTTGTTTATTAAAAGAATTATAGTTTACATACGTGTATTCCTGTTTATATGATATAACAGTAATAATGCATTATTAGATAGGGAAAGTTTTTTTTTTTTTAAATTCAGAAAAAAATGAGGTAATCTCAATGAAAATGGTGTATGCTGTTACTGAGAAAATCTGACCTGATTGAACAAATATACATTCATTTTTGAGCTCAGGAGGTTGGATTCATTGAGAAACCACAAAGAAATCCTGCGGAACATAAAAAAATCTTCAAACGCAGGCCTGTGTTATTGATATTTGGTAGAAATTTGGTGAGTTTTAATAGTAAATCACCGCGTTCTTCCAGGTTCCGCATGTTTCTCTCTTTTGATAAATTGCATTTGCGTGGCTAAAACCAGCTTCAACTATATATGAATTTGGGAATGTAACTCAAAAAGGTTCAGCCGCTTCTCTAAGCTTAGGCTATTTAGTAGTAGTATTTACATTGCTCCAATAATCACTGAGGCTTTTACGTTTGAACAACGATTTAGCTTCGAGCTACACACACATTTCAACAAGTTCATCTTCAAAGTAAGATTTAATGTCTTCAGTTTTTTTTTCCAAATCAAACGGTGTAACAATTCAGTCGGTTACATGCATTTTCTTTAGGTCATCGAAACGTCTTACCTTAATTTTTCAAGTTGGCCTATATATATATATATCTCTATAATCATTTTCTGAAATGTTTTCATTTTGTTCCAATTGTCGCAATTTTAAAAAATATTTAAAATCTCTACGTGCCAGTGAAGATTTAAATAGCTCTATTTTGACTTGAAATCCTATTAGACTTGTTTGAGCTTGAATAATTGTAACATCTTTTCCTTGCAAACGTTTCTGTACTCCATTAAATTTTGAACAGAGGTCTGCCAAATAGA
Organism: Ceratothoa steindachneri; assembly: GCA_963969495.1. NCBI lineage: Eukaryota > Metazoa > Arthropoda > Malacostraca > Isopoda > Cymothoidae > Ceratothoa > Ceratothoa steindachneri. Next base: position 104,080,657 of record OZ018325.1, read on the forward strand.
GCAGAGAGTTCTTACGCATTTTTAACTTGTCACATAGTAATGGATCGACATTAGTAAAAAATCCACAATTAAGTCATACAAGTCAACAGGTCTTTGCAAGCTATCACTTGTTGATAACCAGCATACCTCAGTGTGCAAAAGCAATTGGTTGAAAGTTTCATTTTCTTCATATAACATTGCAAACATTCATGAATTAAGAGGATGAGCTTTAATTCTATTTATTGACCTGATCCACATTTTTAAGGCATTATGACGTTCACCACTGAGCTTCTTGGCTACAAGATGGTTTCTGTGTAAGAAAAGAGTGAACAGTACGTACATTAGGAACCATTTCCTTCAGAAAAACGGCAAATCCTCTGTAACAGCCAACCATTGCTGGTGAACCATCAGTAGCCACTGCAGTAATATTCCGGAGGGGAACATTGTGTTTCTTCAAATAATATTCCAAACATACAAAAATTGTCTCACCTTTTGCATCACCTTTAAGGTATTTAGCAAATAAAAATTCGTTAACAATGCACTTCATGCTTAGACTATAATGCGTCACAAAGGCCATGAGAATATTTGAACTGACAAAAGTTGATTCATCGAGATGAATAGAAAACTTGCAATGCTGAAGCTCAAAGGGACAAAGTTCTCTAAACATCATCGGCCATCTCATCAATACGTCGTTGCACTGTATTCTTACTTAATGGTATACATCTTAGAACAAGTTGAGAGTCTTTCTTCATAACATTTTCAACTTTATATTTATTGCTGGTATTATGATCTCTTTACCAATAGTATACGGTTTTCCTTTCTTTGCTATATTCAGAGAGAGCTTTTAAAACAAATTCTTTAAATTTGTCTGATTATTAATTTCTCTTTCAGCATTTTAAAATAATCAAGATCTATGTTTTTCTTATCAGAATGAATCTTTTCAAGGTGGTCTTTCATTTTCGCGGGTTTCATGGCATCATTAGTGAAAGTCTATTCGCATAACAAAGCATAGGCATGGTTTCATTAGTAAACGAAGGTACGAAACCAAATTTCAAATACTCCTAGAAACAATAACAGTTGTCGCCTTGCTTGGCCTTCCTTAGAGCCTGTGTACGCATATTCACGTACAATTGGCCATACCTCGACAAACCAGTTGGCTTATTATAAGCTTTTTGATTCTTTTTTGTGTGTGCGCCATATGTCTAAGCTTATTTTGATTATGTGATATCCTTCATTCTCAGTATATCCTTGACACGTGCTGAGCTAATGGAAGTTCTGTAATAAAAGGACGAATACTCAGATGGTATTTACATTTCATCTCCTGCTACAAACGAAAATTATGATGAGGATTCTGATGAAGAAGATGGTGGAGGTCTATTAGATAATTCAAATTATTCTTAACAATTACAAGCGCCAGAATGAATCTTTTCAAGGTGGTCTTTCATTTTCGCGGGTTTCATGGCATCATTAGTGAAAGTCTATTCGCATAACAAAGCATAGGCATGGTTTCATTAGTAAACGAAGGTACGAAACCAAATTTCAAATACTCCTGTGAATATTGTGTGTACTTCTTCTTAACATTAGTGGCCGCCACTGTGCTAATTAGAAATAGGAAAATTTAAATAGTAATACGAACGTCTCCTTTCGACCCCCCAGAGTTCAATTGACCCTCCTTAGCAGTAATCGACCCCCTTTCGATCCTAATGTACTCATTGATCACTTTAGAGACCCCTGGTTTAAATCCATACCTGTCCCAGGTCGTTATTGCGACATTTCGGTTACGTTACTGTTAACTCTGCCTTTCGAGTTATATCGTTTTACGATGATCTCTAATCCAACTTAGTAACTCGCCTTTTCTGGTCACAGAGCAGACTCCACTTTTAGTTATTTTCAGCGGATTCTGCAATTCTTGGACGTATTTCTTTCACAAGAGGGCAGGCCTCTAATGTCGGTTGAAGAAATACTAAAACCTGGGGGAAACACCTGTTGGTAAACCCACGACGCAGAATCTGTATTAAGTAAACACACCAAGAGATTCATCCAAAACAACCATTGCGCTGACGCTTACTTTGTGGCCGTATTTTCCAGGGAGGTCTCCTTGGTTGTAAATATCGCGATCTATTATAATTAAATAGCCAGTAAGTTTATCGCCAACTCCGAAGAAATTAATTTGGTTAGGTTGACTATTGTTGGGCGAGTAGAATTTTTTACCAATAAAAGAGGCCCTTCGATTGGATACAAGCACAAAAAAGATCGCATCCATAACAAGTTCAAATGAAAAAAATGATTTAAATGATTAAGATATCAAAGATTACAACTTTAACAACCAAGATTCCAGAATAGAGCTTCACGAATCATCATATAGAGCATTTGTATTTTTTACATATTTTGCACACACATACACACACACACACACTCTCTCTGTGATTGCTCAGTGTCATTCTGAGGACGCCACAGAAGATAAGGGAAGAGTTGGAATGGGTGAGGCTGTGATTACTAGGGTACAACGGCTTGAATACCTCACTCTAAGCGTGCTGAAACGTAATGATCCTATGAATTTGTTGTGGAGATCCAGGCCATTATTGAAAACGATCTCAGAAAGATAATGAGGTCCATAGCCATCGAAAATTGACTGTCATACTCTCTCACTAAGCACTTAGTTGCTTAGTGGACTTTCGTTGCTACTCATGCAAGATGAGAAAAAGGCCATCTTATCTCGCAGTAAATCAAGGATAAGCGGAAAATCTTGCAGCCAAACTGAATCATCCCCTCATGCCTGGCATGCTTTGTTTCTTCTCAGAGGAGACAAATTTCTTCCAGGATCAGGTGGTGCTCCCGGCCCACAGTAAGGGAAACAAGAAATCTGCCTTTCACCTTCATCTCTAGGATACATATTTACATATGTATATGTTGATAGCTAGATAGATAGACAGACATAAATAAAAAGTTTGAGTGCTACATGAATGCCTAAAAACTGGTGTTGCATTACCTGAATATACATTCTATTGCATTATTTCTCTTTTATTACTGGCTCATTTCCTTTCTTATGAATTGCTTATAAACTTGTTGATTTAATAAAATATTTTGAAATAAAAATGCATTATCTGTTTTCTGTGAATCTAAGTATTCAGCTATGTAGACAAAACATTTTTTTTAGAAGAATATGACTTCCGAAATGTAGCACTCACATTTATGATAGGCTAAAAAAAACAAGTGGTCGGAGAAAAGGCACATTCAATTGAGTATATATAAAAAACGTCAATTAAAGCGTTCAATTAATGGTTGAAATAGCCATAACTCCTCTCACGAAAACTATGTGGAGAGAGACGAGTAATATATAAATCAAAGAATCTTCTCCCTATATAATTTGTATAAAAGTTCCGACCAATAGCGTTTAAAGGGAGAATAGAGGGCCATACGACAGAATTGCTACTGTAAGCCCTTAAAAGAGCTTCCAACCACAAGCCTTTTGATCTTTATTATTGCTTCGTCAAGTCTTCATCAGAGAAGAGCAAGCACACACAGCAGGTGCTGTTGCCACTCAGGGCCACACGCTCTCCTCCTACGAGATGTCATTTTTCTGCAAGGAGCTGTCAAGCTTGACGTCAGATTTCATGGTGCATCATGATGTCAGGTAATCCTCATGCTAACACGAGGAAATTCGTTGCAAAAAATTGCTTGGTTACCTACGTTCGTTATGTGCACAGTACAATCACTGTGACCAGAGAGTGGGCACGCAAACAATACTAGAACTTTACAAAAAATTTTCCTTCTAATAAATTTCAATACCTTATTAAGCAATATGATTCCATTTATGGGGAGGTTAATCCTCAAATAATTATGGTCCCCTTTTTAGTAGGTCCCTCTTCATGGTATTTGAGGATATCTTCAGTTGTTGATTCAAGACAAACTTTTTATTTTTCATTTCTAGTCAGTATAACGGCAACTCTCAGACTAGCAGTCGTTGCCAGGGCTATCAACCGATGATTTTAAATAAATCAAGGTAGCACATGAAAACAACCAATATTCCTACAAAAAAAGCCTAGAAAAATTATTTTACCTAAAATAATATAAATATACTTACACGAGTTGAAATAAAGATAAAAATATAGTCTTTATTACAGCTTATCTTCCGAATTTACTTCTGCAGAGCAAACATTTACTTCAAGAAGATTTTTCTGATGTTTGAGACATTTTTCCTCACGCTGGTGAGAAGCGCCTTCCACTACATCTCTCACCAATTGTGGTTTAGGTGTCCACGTGTAGCAGTTTTGCTGACCCCTCGAAAATGTCTGTTTTGCCAACAGCCTTTCCTTAACAGTGTCCGTTTTTAGCGAGTTTGTTTGTTTTGTCTTGACATGATTAATAAGTGAGAATATCCTTTCAACACATGCTGAAGAATGTGGTAAAACAGTAAGGTGGGTCATGAAGTGAGAAAGAATTCCAAACTTTGAATTGTTTAAGCCATCTTTGACGTTACGCAGAGAATACCAGAAATCAGGAATAGATTTATAGAACAATCTTTGAACTGTCGAAATAGCCTTCATTCATCATACAAACTATCAAGTTGATCTTCGGGAACAAGATGGGGAAAATGCACTGCTACGTTCATTATTGAACTAGGAGATTTGTCATATCTTTTGCTGCAGCGGGATCTAAAACTCCTAAACTGGCAACAATTCCTTCTTCTCCTAGTAGAAATTGTTTTTTTAATTTGCATGCATAGGACAACCAAGAAATTTAAACAATCAGTCCTAAACCTTGTGTCACCACTTTCTCCAATTGGCGTCAAGGAAAATAGCCTCGTGCAACGTCCACCCAAATATAAATCGTTTAATTGTTTATGTAGCTGTTTGTCACTTGGGTCAATTTCAGATATTCTTGCAGAATTACTGACTTCTTCCTTAATGAAACAACTTAGTTTTTTTTTTATTCCGAATAGACCATTGAATGCATCACATGGTGTAGAGATATAAGAGGTTAACGAAAGTTGGGGTGAAATAGCAACCGTATATATGTATCGAGGCTGCCCTCCCAGCGAGGAGAACTAAAGTTATAATAACAAAACGGCATCTGGTTTTAACTTTTTCTGTTCGATAGTTCTCGGGTAACATACGAAAACGGTAAAATTTATAAACACTAAAAGCAATAGTGCAAACGGGCGACCTCGTATTACATCCTCCCCTTGGATTCAAAATGCCGATTAGGCAAACGAGCCTCCAAAAAGGGAAATTCCAGTTACGTACCATCTGGGAGGCCCCCACACCTCCATTTACCCTGTAGGGTTAATTGAGGTATAAAACAGGTTGACACGAGGAAACCAGGCTTTTTGTTAGTTCTAACAAAAGAGACAAGAAAGGCACTGGTTGAGAGAAGATTTTCGAGTTCGAGAAGAAACAGAAAAATCACCGGTAGAAAGTTATCTGCAAGTTAAGGAAAACTGGCAGTGCATAGACAATACCAGATTGTTCCAAGGAAGCTCGGCGCAGTTGGAGCACCAAGATTATTGAGTATTAATCTACCCAGCTTGAGGACTCCAATTCTTACTCAATCTGAGTTGGACAAACCCCAAGTAGATAGAAAAGAAAGAAGACGATTTCATCTCGTCTGCAATATAACGAGGTCAAGGTCACCCCGAGTGCCTAAAACTAGAAGGACTAAGCTTTTACTTAAATTCGCCTCCACCCAACCTAGATCTCTCGTGACGTCACCCGTCAAATGTCAGGCTGGTCGACGAACGCCACCTATTGAGAAAACAACCTGCTACTCGAGCATCTCAGGGCCAAAAAAATCCACAAGATACTCTAACTGGAATCGGGTATTAATCTCCATTACCTTATGTAAGTACAGAATAATCCTGTTGTTTATGTCCCCGTGCATTAAAAATAATTTATTGGGTGTTTGGCTAATGACCAAGATATTAAGTTAAATTGTTCGCCCGTAAAATTTTTCCTAGAATTGAGTCTCGAGAGCTCGTCAAGTAATCCCATTTTATTTTTATACGTATATTAGATCAATATGTTTTAATGTTATTTAGTGAGAGGGTTTATGTTCATTAAAGTCTATTTTTTTAGTAAAAGCTCTGTTTCAATTATCCTCGAACGAGTTGAAGTGGCAATATTTGGTAAAGTAAAAAAAAAAAAAACTCCTTGTTATTCATTTCCTTAGAAAAAAAATATTAGTATCGCACTCTTAGAGAAGGATCCACGAGCGATCAACGAGAACGAACCGACGCTTCAAGGCCCCCAATTTTAGTTGTTTTATTAAATATAACAAAACAAATATATATCTATATATATATATATATATATATATATATAATATAATCTCAGCTAACCCATGACACATGGAGGCTGAAGTGTTCAGATTGAAATTCATATTCAAAGAGTTAACTTTTTCTAATATATAGTTTACAAAGAGAAGCAAGTGCTTTGTTCTCCTATTTTTCATAGTTTCGTAAAGAGCATTTGGCCCACTAATCTTGTCAACCTTAGATTCAGATTGAAAATAAAGCAGTAATGCATCCCATTGCTCAAGCACAAGTTTTATTACATTTCCACGAGATAAACAACGAGTCTGAGCTAGCTTGGGTATCTTGTGATTTTCTGTATTTGTAACATCTTGCATAGCAGTAAAATCTGCCAATCGCTTGCTGCTGCGTGAGAAATAAGAAGAAATATCCTTTATGAAAGTTGCAAGATAGGACGGTATCACCTTGACAGCATGACTAGCACACAATGACATACACAACCCATCGTCAAAAGTGATGGAATATCTTTTTTAAATATTGCTTGAAATCCGCTCTTATTTCCCTTCATGGTTGGACAATTATCGCTACCAAAACCTATAATATTGCACATGAGGATTCCTTTCTCATTGAGTTTTTTTAACAATCTCGTATAATTCTTTAGCCGTTCCATCTTCAACAGAAACTGTATCAAGTAAAATATCAATTACATAACCCCTTTGAACGTCAAAATACCTAATAACGATAGCTAATAACTGTGATACTGATATGTCAGTACTCTCATCGAGGATTAATGAGAATTTTACTTTTTTACATATATCAGCAATTTCCATTTTTTCATGGTAAGCAATTCCTTCTTGGATAAGATAAGAAGCTTTTGTTGCTCGCATAGTTACTGCTTTTGCAATATTGCTGTCGTGAAAGGCTTTCTTGCACACTTCTATGAGATGATCTGTTTGAGCAAATGGCATATGATGCTCGGCAATCAAAGCAGATAGCATTAGTTCTGCCTTCGCTACCTCTTCATTTTCTATAGGCTTCTTTTTTTAACAAATATATCTAAGTTTGTTTTTGACTTCGCAGTTTTCATGTTGTTCTCATGTTTAGCCGTTTAACTTTGCGATAATAACATCGATTTATTAGCATTCCTTATTTTTGTATTACAGCACATGCAGTAACTACATCCCTTTTCAGTCGGATCTTCTTTTAGCCACTCTTTCAGATTTTCATCTTTTAACCATTCTTCTTTAAAAGATTGTTTATACCACTTCTCAGACACTTTTTTTAGGATGGCTTGCCATGTTGTTATCAGTATTTCTAAAGTATGAAGAAAAACTATTATATATATATATATATATATATATATATATATATATATATATATATATATATATATATATATATATATATTACATATATGACAAAAAATGCATGGTTATTGAATGCACAAAAAACGCATCACGGCACTGCCGTGTTTTTAAATTTAGTCTTTTTTATTAGGCAAATTACAAAAAAAGGTGCTTTTAGGTTGTTTTATTGCGTTTATTGGAATCCCATCATATTGTATTATGGATTTTGAATGGAATTGGGAAATGGGGGGGGCCCCTTAATTGTGAGGGTTGCACTCCCCACTCCCCGCCATTTTTAATAATCTAGCATTAGACTGGAATTCAAAGGTGTTTGCTTGCGTCGTTATAGGTAAGCCTACAAAAACTTAAGGAAATGAAGGGAAAGTAGCTAGAAAGATAACCAACAAAATCTCTAAAAAATCGTGTGCCACTAATCTTAAAAATTACCAGGTCCAGAATACCACTCCACGCCTCCAAAAAAAAATCAACCCTCCCTCCCCATATAATCATCCAATCTGCGCTTGAAAACATATTGGTGAAAAAATATTTTCTAACATAACATAACTTCACGGATGACAAAAGCCATAAGTGCCTATCAAAGGTCATCCGCATCTGTCAAAACCCACCCACAAAATGCATCCATCGAATTGCGTCAGATCAACATCTAACCTGTACCTGTTTTTTTAATTTTCAACTAGTGACCCCTTGTCCTATTACTACCGTCTACTTTCCAATTCAAATAACTTGCTAAAATCCAACTTATCAATCCCAGAACAGATTTAAAAGCATCAATCATATCTGCCCTCACACACCTTCTTTCAAATGAGAACATATTTATTACCCTCAGTCTATCTTCATATCCAAGGTGCTTCAGGGAACTATTATTTTTGTTGCCCTCTTTTGTACTGACTCCAGCAGTTAATATCATCTCTAAAATGTGATGCCCATTCTTGTATAGAGTACTCTAAATGTGGCCTGACATACGAGTGGTAGGGTTTAAGAATAACCTCTTTACTAACGACACAGCGCCGCCAGCGCGTCACTCATCAGCGTGGCGTTGGAACGGCGAACTCACTCAAATAGGAGTGCGGCAATGGTGCAACGCGCTGCCTGTATAAACCTGTTCAATACTTGTTTAATACGGCTGTTTTATCTGACATACGTTTTTACGTGCAATGTAATAGTATAAATTTATATTAATAGGATATAAATTATTGTAGTTATTAATAAATCGTCGTAAATTTTCCTGAAAACCCCCAGGTTTTACGAGATTTTTCAAAATTAAACCTAGAAACCGAGGTGGAACCTAAAAACCCAGATCTGGGTGGAAAAACCCAGCCGTGGGAGCCCTGGCAAGAACCAGTCCCGAGTACAAGGGGCAAGCGGCAGCGACCCTCTCGTCTCGGTATCGGGAGAGGTAAAGTGCAAGAAGATCAACCAGACTGGGACATTCCACAAGAATGTGCCGAACAACCTGAGGGAAAACGCCGTCGTCAAAATAATGCGCAGGCGAGCGCTTCATCTAATGTCGATGAGTCCCGCGAGTGTGACCAATTCGGAGACGACAGAAGCAACCCGAAACCGTCGCGGCATTGGTGGGTATGTTGAGGGCAACATTAGCGGTCCAATGGCATGTAACCTTAAGTTCACTTCGGCCCGTATTCCTACCATGTAATCATTGTAAGTAAGAGCGAAAGGCTGATCAGGTCGCCCAGTCGTCGAGAACTCTTAGGCACCCTCGTCGGTGCGCTCATAGTCCGCAGTTCCCACATGGCTCGGAACCTAGCAAAAAATCATTTCGATATTCAGCCGGCTCTCCAAAACCGTGGCGTAACGGATATCGCAAAACAGGGAATGCGGAGATTCCAATGCCCCAAGAGCAATCAGAGCGATTTGTGAGTCGTTATAAATCACAATCCGCTCTTCGAATCGGGCAGGTTGCGCTTTCTCCCGAACCGAGCTGTGTGCTGCACCCAGCTCGGCCGTGAAGACAGATGCAGCGCCTGACATAGCACCGCTGATTTCAAACAAAGGGGATACGGTGTGAAAACCGACAACCTCTTGGTACTTGGAGCCATTCGTATACACTGTCACAGTTCTAGCGTGACACGAAGTGAGTTTCAAAAAGGCCGAACGCAATACTTCCGCAATACTGCTTTGAAAGCAGAAGCGTGGTGGCAAATAGTTAAATTTGGTACCATCAAGGGTGGTGTCGTGGGCAGAACCAGGGGCGCTAGCGGTTCGAGAACTATACCGTGCTCTCGAAGGAGTTTCATAGCCCTAACCTAAAGGGCTTAGATTATGACTTGCGTCTCTCAACGGCATAGGAACCGTCAAGATCAGCTGCGGACGCAGTGAGAGCTTTTGGCGACTGAGGGAGGCCCATGGCTTGCATGAACAGGCAAATAAGGCACGGTGCACGGCGCATAGCACGTGTCATCTCCCCCTATTGAAAAGTAGGCTTTCAATTAGGACGTGCGGAAGGCATTAGTCGCTAGGCAAAGGCCAATGAAGTGGATCGAGTTCACCTTCCGCAATGCACACTCAACTGCAGATGCGTAAAAATCTCATTCGTATTCGAGCTTCGAATGAACAAAGGATCGATAAAAAAGTAAGTCAGTAGCTCTATCAGCGCCCCAGGTGCTGAACATCACGGAATGAAGAATATCCATGGCGCCGGTACAAGAGACCCTAAGGCTGTGAATATGAGCCTCTCATGTGAGGCTCAAAGAAACGGTCCGAGTACACCACTTAAGGGCAAACCCCATTTAAATACAAGTCAGAGTGAGGGTAGAGCCACATGGGACGACAGAATTGCACTACCTTAGTATAGACCAAGGAAAAACAAAGCCTGTGCGCTTTCGCATAGCCAGAAACGCGATTCAATGCTTGTTGGAGTCGAGGCTCCAGAGTTGGCATCTGGGCCACGCCAAAAGAGATGGAAAGGTCGTCCACGTAGAGTGTAGCAAGAACATCTCACTCGCAGCACTGAGGTAATGCCCTTAATGCTCAGATCAAAGAGTGTGACACTGCGGTACACCCTCCTCGCGCTCTATTCCCGCCCCCCCCATCTCCCAGACGCAGAATCGACGATCTCGCAAAAAATTCAGATATAAAGGTTGGAAAGCGCCCCCCACCCCCATCGTGATGAGAGTTTCCATAATACCGTATCGCCATGTGATATCATAGCCCTTATCCGCGAAGGAATGCTTTGCAGACGGCATTTTACATTCGGAGCATAGCATCCAACGAGGAGTGTAACTTGCAGATGCTGCACTGTGCAAAAAACATGTGGCCTCTGCTGTCCAGAAAAAAATATAGTGATTTCTCCCCGGTTTGTCAAAATCGAGCACAGTAGCGATTCGCCAGGAGTCAGGGAGGATACACCTTACCCAGATCATGTTGAACATATCTAACAGAAAGGCCATGCTTCACTCACCCAGGTGTCGAAGCATGGCGCACGGGATATCGTTCCGATCAGGAGCGGTGTCTGCCCACGAAGCAAGAGCTGAAGGCAACTCACTCATTGTAAACCTGTCGTTGAATGGGTCTCTACCTTCTGTAAGTAACCTCTTGTAGGCGGCCTTCTGCGACACCACGAGGCACAATTAATTTTGCGGCAGATGCATCCAGGTTAGAGAATTCGGAGAAATCAGTTGCGAAAGCTTCTGCTACGGACACGGGGTCCGAGATTGTGGTTCTCTTCTCGAAGAGAACCGGAGAGGGGTCTTCCGGAACTCACTCCGAATCCTTTTGACTCGCTTCCACACCACCTCTGCCTTAGGAGTCTTTCCCGTTAAGTGACAAAACGTATGCCCACTATGAAGAGCGGATGGGCGTGCATTGAAACTTACTGGAACCTATATAGCTCTTGCACGCCGAAATTCACAGGGAGTAATATCGTTCGGGCAGCGCCTATAGCGCATGTAGGCATATCACTTCTGTTTGAGGGCCGTCTTACACTCGGCTGACTACCACGGAAGCGGTCGGCGTGCAAAACAGCGAGACTTTATAGGAATAGTAGTCAGGCCCACAGTGATGTGGTTGACGGAGAACAACTCCAAGGACTCATCAACCGACCTAAACTACTCAGGTGAGACAGATAAATCAGTCATCTCCTAAAATATGGACCACCACACCTGCGCTAAACGCCACCGGGGCAGACTCTCAGGCGGCACGGGCCCACAAAATGATATTTGAATGGGAAAGTGATCACTTTATTGGAGCTTATCGACTACACCACACCACAAATTAGTCTGTGCATCTGGAGAGCCCATAGGTAGAGCAAGAAGGAAAATGAAGTAGTTATCGGGCATTGATGCGTAAACTTATTCACATGTAGGACACCTATCTCCAGCTCGTCGATCAGGTCGGCAAAAACCTAACCCCTGTGATTGATCGAGTAGTCTCCCTAGAGGCAGTGTCTGCTGTTCACATCCTTGAGCTTGAGAAAGTCCCTCGATAACCGTGCTACGTCGCAGAGGAGGTCACCAGCGTCGAAGTCAGCTGAAAGTGGAATGTACGCAGAAAGTAGAGCATACCTCCTATCCAGATGCAGCTACACAGCTACTGCCCTAAAGGAGGTATTCAAAGTAAAGAAAAGAACGGAGACATCATGCTGGGTGTAAATGCCGGGCAGCATGATGCGCCATCCTCCTGCCCGGTCCCATCAAGTAATGGTGGGGTCGCTAAACCCTTATACCCTGGGAGGGTGTGTAGGAGACAAGCGCCCAGCATGGTTTCCTAAAAAAGAATAGCTAAAGGAAAACGGGAGGAGACGAGTCTCCCTAGCTTCTCCCCGTTGGCCCGGAGGCCACTGCAATTTCGTTGAATGAATATTCTCCCCCAGTCATATCCCGAAGGAGATATGGTGGACTTTTTCGAAGAAAAGACCCTCACGGGCATGTCCGTACCCTTTCCGGAGGCGGAACTCCGGGCACTGTTGGCCCGGCAATGCCTTGAAGGCGTTGTAGCCTTCGAGGATTTATCAGGGGAAGTTGGGCTCGCCATGTGAGCCTTTTTCTCCCTCCACCTTGAAACCTTAGGCAGGCGGGAGTCCCTCCTTTGGAGGGACCCATTGCCTAGCAATGGGTGTGGGCGTAGGAGCCGAAGCTACTTTGGTGCTATCCTCCTTTCGGAGAGTAGCTTTATGAACCCCGCAAGACGGCCTTATGACCAACTTCTGGAGTGTTGCCTCATGTGAGTCTACCGACTAGGTGGAGGTGTGCAGCCATTTCTCCTTCCAGGAAACGATCACGCTAGGAGGAGGGCGGGAGTAGCTTTGGTTTTGGCCAGGGTTTGTTGTGAAACATTTGTGCCGTTCGTTGTACAAGGAGAGTACCCGGGTTGGAAAGAACCCGCAGAAGGGTTCTGAATAGGCGCGGAATCGACCGTGCTCGTAGGCCTGGAGAGGCCAGGAGCAGAGAGTGTCATTTTTAACATTGAGTCATAAGACGTCCCAGGCCGTGCCGTGCACGCCAGGAGCCAGTCTTAACCTCGCGAAATGAGAGAGGATCCTGGGTTTTAATGGCCACGATTTCCTTCTCAAAAAAATACGTACCACATTGCTTTTAAAAAGCGGGGTGCAGCTCTCCGCAATTGACACACTTTGCTACACACGATTTGGACTTATCGTTTTGCGGCCTTGGAGCAACTTACACATACTTCGGGTAAACACGCTTCTACGAGTCTACACGAACTATTCAGATGGCAGTAGTAGCAAGGACCATGTCCATCTCATGGGGCGGTGGCTCCATGTGGCCACCCCACCAATACACACGGATCCTATTAGAGGTACTTTTCGTCTCTTCTAAGTCCGGCATCCATCCGGTAAGAGAGGGGGTCAGGCAGGTAAGCTGGCCCCCTGTAACTTCAGGATGCATAAGTGCAAGAGGTTTGGGGGAACGGGGCGTGCCATCCCTTGCCCCCTTAAAAAGGGTTGGCCCTATCTTGCCGCGGGAGCGGTCAATTTTGGACGCCTCCATGCTTTCTTAGTAGTGGTTGTCTATGAAGGAAATTTCCTTAAATCCTATTTATTTGGGTGTTTATTGGAAAGTTAGTTAGTTTCTTGAATTATAACTAGTTGCTACGAAGGTTTTGGCAGGATACTTTACCTTTTCCAAGATGGATGATCAAATGCTTTTTTCACCTTTCGTTTACCGACATTTCAATTTACAGACGTCCTAAACATCGAGAAAGCGGCTGCACCAAATGAAATAAACCTGTAGAAGCTTTCCCTTCCCTGGTTCGAGTATTTTTGCAGAATTTTACGTTGAACCTGATGATTTTAGGTGGTTAGTAGTGTTTTTCTGCGGCTTTCCTCCTTGCGAGGCTATTATGCAAATGTTTGCTTGCCATTAGGTGCGCAGCACACTAACATTCATTCACCATGATTATTTTTATTTTTCCATTCATTAAAAATATGAGTCCATGTGGCTCTATGGATACCACTCAATCTTATCGGTAACCAGAATGAATTCCTTTTCCATTTCGTTAATCATTTAGCCAACTATTTTATTATAACAGTGTTGAAAAAGATTACTGGGGTTAGTTTATCACGAGTGCGATGATGAGAATCAACAAATTAAAAAAAATAATCTTTTAACGAGCCCATATATACTCGGGTAAACGATTTAGAGTCGGGCACTTAATTCCCCAGTATATGAGCGTAAATTTGTTTAGTAGTTAAAAGAGACTACAATCAGACTGAGATTAAGTGAGCCTAACAAATCAGAGATCCTCTTTTTTCTGATTAAATATTTACCCTTGAAGGTAGTATTAATGATCACTAAATGCCTTAGACTACATTTCTCAGTGGGGTAATGACTGGAATTTAGCAAAGTTCTCCTACTAGTATATTCCCGATTCTATATCTAAAGGCCGCGAATAACCAAGAAGATTGATGAGTGAAAGCAACTAATAAGGAACAAAAGCAAAAGAACACGAGATAAAGTTCAGTAATTGGCAAAGATTTACTTTTACAGAAAACTTCATCTACCATTCACAAGAATAGAATTTTAAAATCTATTGAATTCGTGATCATCATCATCATCATCATCATCATCATCATCATCATCATCATCACTAACTCTATATTTTAGGAAGGGGATTTTTTTCAATATTTGAATAATAATTTCATCTTAGTTTGGTTATGACTTATGATTTTTTATCAAAGTTATTTTTAATAATTCTTTTATAATATCAAAAAACAAAATTGTGAGGTTCAGAAATAAATATTACGGCCGTATGTTTAAATACAAAATGTGTCACTTCACAATTGTGTTACCGGTGCACACCACATGTGGCTTACACAAATTTTTCGTATGCTTAAAGCTGAGAATTGTGTCGCGTGAACTTTCCACAATTGTGTAGTCCACAATTGTGACATGCGGCAAAGTTGATAGTACTGTTCGTGATTTTTTTACATTTATATTCAGTTCCACGTGATGCCTCAGCATTTTCAGCAGTCATGGAAATGGAGAAAATGGTGCCAAGTTCATGTCACGCTTCAAGAAGAGAGCAGGAGTTGTTGGTTGAATTATATGAAGCCAGAAAAGACATCCTGGAGGATAAAAAGACTGAGTTTTCCATGAAGGAGAAAATATAAAAAGCAGAGGCTTGGCTGTCCATTGAAAAGCAAAGCAATCTTGCTGCACTTGGACCACACAAGAATATTGTCCGACTGGAGAGGATGTGGCAACACATGAAAGGTGAGGTGAATCGCTCGATTGACAGAGTCCTTATTCAGTCTGAACCTCATGATGAAGTCTTGATCAGGCAGTTCAAACAAATTCATACGATCCACAATTATTTTTCGTGGAGGCCTCCTCACCAAGAACTCCAGGTCACGAAGCTCTCAGATCGCGCGAAGTTCAGGGAACATATTAACATATTGCTGTAATAAAAATCATATGTAGTATCGAGCAACACACCGAAAATTTGTTTTTATAGCATATATATATATATATATATATATATATATATATATATATATATATATATATATATATATATATATATATATATGAAAAAACTCACACGTGGCACATGAGGAAAGTAATAATATAGAAATTAACCCACAGGAAAATAAAGAGATGAATTCAAACACTTTCGAGCTATATTTGCCAATATAGTTCGAAAGTGCTTGGATTCATCTTTTCATTTTCCTGTGGGTTAATTTCATATATATATATATATATATATATATATATATATATATATATATATATATATATATATATATATATATAAATATATATATCGTATAATCGCAGTGTATTTGTTGTTTTAAGGAAGCCGGTCTGATCTTATTAATTATATAAGACAACGATACTTCAATATTGGCTGAGTGGACTTTTTAATTACCTTATTTTTGAGAGAGTGTCACAGCGTTTAATCCGTTTTAAGGAGAGAGCCCGTTAAACACGTAAAGGATCCATTGAAACACTCAGGAATAATAAAAAAAATAAATATATATTTTAAATTTATCAAATATCTAAAAAAAAAACAGTAAAATATTTATATTCACCTAATAAGTTTAACGAGGTTAACCATACTTAAAACTGGGCCTATTACAGAATCTATTCTTGACCAAATAATAAAAAATGTAGGCTCCACGTAAACAAACCAATTGCCGATTAGTTATTTTATAGTGACCCTTTTAGATTAGCATTAAACATCAAATAAAATTTCACTCTTCTACTTGTAAATATGACGGGGTTCACTAACAATTGTTTATACTTCAGTTAATTTGTGTACCGTAATAAACTCATACTAAAGCAATACGAATATAAATGGTCATTCTAACTTACATGATAGAAAGGATCCGGGGTTGCCGGATGTCACTAGATGGCTTTTCTCGCGCTTCGGTGTGTTGGAGCGGCCGATGGTAGATTTTTCTCGAGATGGGTCTTAAGATCGCAATTTGAGAGTTACTCGAGGGTGACTGGTTCTTCTATTATCTTACTTGCGAAATTCCTGTTTGGCCTAGGTATATTGGTCCTGCTAAGCTTCTTACTAAGCCTGTGTAGGATGCTTCGGGCTGGAACCGAAATAATCCTTCTTCTCTTGCTGCCAAAATTCCTGGTTTGGCACTAGGAATACTTATCAAGGCAGACTCCATCTAAGTCTGTAAGGGCTAGTTCGATCTGGTACCGATACAAAACGTGACGTTTTATGTTAATTCAGCACTGAGAGAAGGATCGATCTTCTTGAACTGATCCTTTATCGTCTCTCCTCAAATTAATCTTTTCTCTTTCCTTCAGGGGCGTATTTATAGCCTGGCGATCGCCCCATCTAAGGGGGAAGGGGTGAGGCCGCAGAGACGAGAACAAAGGGTGAGGCTGCAATGGGGAGAGCGAGGGGTGAGACCGCATCGTGGAGAGCGAGGGGTGAGGAGGGTAAAACCTCGCTGCCCAAGTCGGCTAGTTAATTAGAGACACCGCCAACAGTCACTCTCCTTGGTGTTCCTTTTGACTGGCACCGCCTTTTGGCGATTTAACTACGGCCTCCGGATCTCGTATGTAATTGGATCCTTTGAACGCTGCTTAAGGGCCTTTGGTGGTCAACTTAGCACAGCGGCTCGCTCCGGCTACCTATGAGGTGGGGAGATCAAACAGGCTGCGCAGTTAGACGGTTATTCACCGGATAACGTTCACACGACTCTCTTCATGTGGCTCGATTCTCTTGCTTTCTCCGCAAGGGGAGGGGCGACTTTAATGTATACGTCCATCTGGCCCTCCGAGAGGCTTTATGTTTTAATTCCTCTACAATATATATATATATATATATATATATATATATATATATATATATATATATATATGCACTCATTTACAAGATGCAACCCACAGACATTAGCTGCCAAATATGATTTTAACTGCATATTTTGTTATTGTCCGAAAACTTAACAAAACATAGCCTAACCTAATTAAGCTATTAACTTAAGCTTTTATGAAAAATAAACGAATGAATCGGTAAAACTATATAGGTAAACAGTTATGTACCTTTTAACCTAATAAGAAAAGATTGTGAGATGTTTGTCATCTACTCATCGTGCTGGAAGTTGTTGTTTTCTTTGTATTTTGATGAGTATATTCACGATGTTTAACGGATATTATTTGGGCTATCACTTTTAACCCATAAAGGCATTAATTTTTTTGTTTGAACCATCCACACACTAACTGAGTCATATACCATTGGAATCAGAATCTTTAATGCAACGTGCAACGCAATTATAAAATGTGTAACGCAAAGTGAACAGAGTCGGAGCGATTCACTTTGCTCCCCACATTTCTCCATGTTTGTTCCAATAATGTGAACAGCTACGCGTCGACATTGTGTAGCGCGTCACAAATATGCAATCCACTTTTCGTTTAAGTACTTTGTGCTCTACATATTTGTCTAAGCATACGGCCGTAAGTATCGAAATTTTGTGAAGTTTTAAAACCCAAAGTATTACAAATAGTGAAATTGAGAAAATTTATAAAAATTTAACCATGGCTGCTTTTTTTTTAGATTTTAAATTTTAATCTTAGTAGCGAAGCGCATGCTACCCCCGTAGGGGGGAGTGGCGAAGCCATTGCCTGGTTTCTAGATATAACATGAATATTCAAAACTTAACGGTGGGGAATTGGGGGCGTGGCCAATGAAGAAGGGATCTGACGTCATTCCGTTTCTTCAATCTCTGAGGTCAATCAATCCCTTATGGGCAAAGCCTCGATCAACTTCGCCGACCCAAAGTCGTTCTCCTAGAGATCCCGCGGTTATGTTTGCGTTGGGCATGTGGTGAATGTGTGGCGAACTACGTCTCATTCCTAGTTGCAACGAAAGCACATGCCCGTAATGGTCATACCTATGCATTATAATTTTAATTTGGGTGATGATTGTACCCGAGCCTTAACTGGGTGGTTTGTGTGTGAAATAGGATGGCTATTTCTTCTGATTCGATATCTGGTAGAGCGACGTTCAGGTAGTTTAGACCAAAGGATTGGATGCTACGCTTTGTTTGTGTGTGAGGTATGGTTATTATTAAATAGTAGGCAATTGTACTTAAAAGCGGTATTTTAAAACTCTAACTTTAATTCATAATATTTTTCTCCATTTAATTAAAATTTCCTATAATGCAATTTAAATGTTATAATTACAATAGATATACAAGTGAAAGTGAATGTACAAAACATCCAAGATTGGCTAAAGATACCTTTTCTTTTTTGAAGAAAAATAATGTAAAGCTTAACAAAATGGCTTAAAGCCAGTCAGAAAGCCAGGTGGCAGACACATGACTAGGAAAACACCAACGATCAGGGCTTCCACTGCTGGGGTTTTCCACCCAGATCTGGGTTTTTTAGGTTCCACCTGGGTTTTTAGGTTTAATTTTGAAAAATCTAGTAAAACCTGGGGGTTTTTTTAGGAAAATATACGACGATTTATTAATAATTACAATAATTTATATCCTATTAATATAAATTTATACTATTACAGTGCACGTAAATACGCATGTCAGAGGAAACAACGTATTCAATTGGTGTCAACCATATAAAAAAGTATTGAACAAGTTTATACAGGCTGAGTCGTCGCACCATTGCCGCACTCCCAATTGAGTGGGTTACGACCATGTTCATTACTTGTACGCCGTTCCAACGCCACGCTGATGAGTGACGCGCTGGCGGCGCTGTGTCGTTAGTAAGAGGTTACTTTTAAACTCTACCACTCGTATGTCAGGCCACATTTAGAGTACTCTATACAAGAATGGGCATCACATTTTAGAGATGATATTAACTGCTGGAGTCAGTACAAAAGAGGGCAACAAAAATAATAGTTCCCTGAAGCACCTTGGATATGAAGATAGACTGAGGGTAATAAATATGTTCTCATTTGAAAGAAGGTGTGTGAGGGCAGATATGATTGATGCTTTTAAATCTGTTCTGGGATTGATAAGGTGGATTTTAGCAAGTTATTTGAATTGGAAAGTAGACGGTAGTAATAGGACAAGGGGTCACTAGTTGAAAATTAAAAAAACAGGTACAGGTTAGATGTTGATCTGACGCAATTCGATGGATGCATTTTGTGGGTGGGTTTTGACAGATGCGGATGACCTTTGATAGGCACTTATGGCTTTTGTCATCCGTGAAGTTATGTTAGGTTAGAAAATATTTTTTCACCAATATGTTTTCGAGCACAGATTGGATGATTATATGGGGATGGAGGGTGGAGTGGCATTCTGGACCTGGTAATTGTTAAGATTAGTGGCGCACAATTTTTTAGAGATTTTTGTTGATTACTTTTCTAGCTACTTTCCCTCCATTCCCTAAATTTTTTGTAGGCTTACCTATAACGACGCCGGCAATCGCCTTTGAATTCCAGTCTAATGCTAGCCTTTTGCATTGGGAATATTACTAGATTATTAAAAATAGCGGGAAGTGGGGAGTGCAACCCTCACAATTAAATGGCCCCCCCATTTCCCAATTCCCTTCAAAATCCATAATACAATATGATGGGATTCCAATAAACGCAATAAAACAACCCCAAAGCACCTTTTTTGTAATTTGTCTAAGAAAAACACTAAATAAAAAAACACGGCAGTGCCGTGATGCGTTTTTTGTGCATTCAATAACCATGCATTTTTGTCATATATGTAATATATATATATATATATATATATATATATATATATATATATATATATATATATATATATAAATAATTTTTCTTCAGATTTTAGAAATACTGATATCAACATGGCAAGCCATCCTAAACAAGTGTCTAAAGAGTGGTAGAAACAATCTTTTAAAGAAAAATGGTCAAAAGATGAAAATCTGAAAGAGTGGCTAAAAGAAGATCCGACTGAAAAGGGATGTAGTTAATGCATGTGCTGTAATAAAAAAAATAAGGAATGCTAATAAATCGATGTTATTATCGCAAAGTTAAACGGCTAAACATGAGAACAACATGAAAACTGCGAAGTCAAAAACAAACTTAGATATATTTTTAAAAAAAAGAAGCCTATAGAAAATGAAGAGGTAGCGAAGGCAGAACTAATGCTATCTGCTTTGATTGCCGAGCATCATATGCCATTTGCTCAAACAGATCATCTCATAGAAGTGTGCAAGAAAGCCTTTCACGACAGCAATATTGCAAAAGCAGTAACTATGGGAGCAACAAAAGCTTCTTATCTTATCCAAGAAGGAATTGCTTACCATGAAAAAATGGAAATTGCTGATATATGTAAAAAAGTAAAATTCTCATTAATCCTCGATGAGAGTACTGACATATCAGTATCACAGTTATTAGCTATCGTTATTAGGTATTTTGACGTTCAAAGGGGTTATGTAATTGATATTTTACTTGATACAGTTTCTGTTGAAGATGGAACGGCTAAAGAATTATACGAGATTGTTAAAAAAACTCAATGAGAAAGGAATCCCCATGTGCAATATTATAGGTTTTGGTAGCGATAATTGTTCAACCATGAAGGGAAATAAGAGCAGATTTCAAGCAATATTTAAAAAAGATATTCCATCACTTTTGACAATGGGTTGTGTATGTCATTGTGTGTTAGTCATGCAGTCAAGGTGATGCCGTCCTATCTTGCAACTTTCATAAAGGATATTTCTTCTTATTTCTCACGCAGCAGCAAGCGATTGGAAGATTTTACTGCTATGCAAGATGTTACAAATACAGAGAATAACAAGATACCCAAGCTAGCTCAGACTCGTTGGTTATCTCGCGGAAATGTAATAAAACTTGTGCTTGAGCAATGGGATGCATTACTGCTTTATTTTCAATCTGAATCTAAGGTTGACAAGATTAGTGGGCCAAATGCTCTTTATGAAACTATGAAAAATAGGGGAACAAAGCACTTGTTTCTCTTTTTTAACTATATATTAGAAAAAGTTAACTCTTTGAATATTGAATTTCAATCTGAACACTTCAGACTCCATGTGTCATGGGTTAGCTGAGATTATATTCTATATATATATATATATATATATATATATATATATATATATATATATATATATATATATATATATATTTATTTGTTTTATTATATTTAATTTTATCAACTAAAATTTTGAACCTTGAAGCGTCGGTTCGTATCTCGTTGATCCTTCTCTAAGAGTGCGATACTAATATTTTTTTCTAGGGAAATGAAAACCAAGGAGTTTCTTTCTTGACTTTACAAAATATTGCCACTTTAACTCTTTCCAGGATAATTAAAACAGAGCTTTTACTAAAAAATAGACCTAAATGAATATAAAACCTCTCACTAAATAACATTAAAACATACTGATCTTATACACAATAAAAAGAAAATTGGATAACTTGACAACCTCAAGAGG
The DNA here is from genome assembly GCA_963969495.1 of Ceratothoa steindachneri. Lineage (NCBI taxonomy): Eukaryota > Metazoa > Arthropoda > Malacostraca > Isopoda > Cymothoidae > Ceratothoa > Ceratothoa steindachneri. The sequence goes on from OZ018325.1 coordinate 104,102,574, forward strand.
CTCAATTCTAGATAGAATTTTACGGGCGAACAATTTAAGTTAATATCTTAGCCATTAGCCAAACACCCAATAAACTATTTTTAATGCACGGGGACAAAAACAACAGGATTATTCTGTACTTACATAAGGTAAAGGAGATTAATACCAGATTCCAGTTAGAGTATCTTCGTGGATTTTTTTGGCCCTGAGATGCGTAACTCGAGTAGCAGGTTGTTTTCTCAATAGGTGGCGTTCGTCGACCAGCCTGAAATTTGACGGGTGACGTCACAAGAGATCTAGGTTGGGTGGAGGAGAATTCAAGCGAAAGCTTAGTCCTTCTAGTTTTAGGCACTCGGGGTGACCTTGACCTCGTTATATTGCAGACGAGATGAAATCGTCTTCTTTTTTTTCTATCTAGTTGGGGTTTGTCCAACTCAGATAGAGTAAGATTTCGAGTCCTCAAGCTGGGTAGATTGGTAATCAATAATCTTAATGCTACAACTGCGCGGAGCTTCCTTCGAACAATCTGGTATTGTCCAAGCACTGCAAGTTCTCCTTAACTTGCAGAAAACCTTCTACCGGTGATTTTATGTTTTCTTCTCAAACTCGAAAATCTTCTCTCAACCGGTGCCTTTCTTGTCTCTTCTGTTAGAACTAACAAAAAGCCTGGTTTCCTCGCGTCAACCTGTTTTATACCTCAATTAACCCCACGGGGTAAATGGAGGTGTGGGGGCCTCCCAGATGGTACGTAACTGGAGTTTCCCTTTTTGGAGGCTCGTTTGCCTAATCGGCATTTTGAATCCAAGGGGAGGATGTAATACGAGGTCGCCCGTTTGCACTATTGCTTTTAGTGTTTATAAATTTTACCGTTTTCGTATGTTACCCGAGAACTATCGAACAGAAAAAGTTAAAACCAGATGCCGTTTTGTTATTATAACTTTAGTTCTCCTCGCTGGGAGGGCAGCCTCGATACATATATACGGTTGCTATTTCACCCCAACTTTCGTTAACCTCTTATATCTCTACACCATGTGATGCATTCAAGGGTCTATTCTGAATACAAAAACATTCTAAGTTGTTTCATCAAGGAAGAAGTGAGTAATTCTGCAAGAATATCTGAAATTGACCCAAGTGACAAACAGCTACATAAACAATTAAACGATTTATATTTGGGTGGACGTTGCACGAGGCTATTTTCTTTGACGCCAATTGGAGAAAGTGGTGACACAAGGTTTAGGACTGATTGCATAAATTTCTTGGTTGTCCTATACATGCAAATTAAAATAACAATTTCCACTAGAAGAAGAAGGAATTGTTGCCAGTTTAGGAGTTTTAGATCCCGCTGCAGCAAAAGATATGACAAATCTCCTAGTTCAATAATGAACGTAGCAGTGCATTTTACCCATCTTGTTCCCGAAGATCAACTTGATAGTTTGTATGATGAATGAAGGCTATTTCGACAGTTCAAAGATTGTTCTATAAATCTATTCCTGATTTCTGGTATTCTCTGCGTAACATCAAAGATGGCCTAAACAATTCAAAGTTTGGAATTCTTTCTCACTTCATGACCCACCTTACTGTTTTACCACATTCTTCAGCATGTGTCGAAAGGATATTCTCACTTATTAATCATTTCAAGACAAAACAAACAAACTCGCTAAAAACGGACACTGTTAAGGAAAGGCTGTTGGCAAAACAAACATTTTCGAGGGGTCAGCAAAACTGCTACACGTGGACACCTAAACCACAATTGGTGAGAGATGTAGTGGAAGGCGCTTCTCACCAGCGTGAGGAAAAATGTCTCAAACATCAGAAAAATCTTCTTGAAGTAAATGTTTGCTCGGTAGAAGTAAATTCGGAAGAGGAAATGTAATAAAGCCTATATTTTTATCTTTATTTCAACTCGTGTAAGTATATTTATATTATTTTATGTAAAATAATGTTTCTAGGTTTTTTTTGTAAGAATTTGGGTTGTTTTCATGTGCTACCCTGGTTTATTTAAAATCATCGAGGGGAAGCCCTGGTTCCTGCACAGAGATGAGTGGGCTATATGACTTTATGCAGGAGCCTGGCCTACTCGACTTTAGTTGACTCTTTGTTGTCGGTCGCCTGCTACCGTACTGGGGAGGCGAGCCTACCTACGACGCCGGGGCGCATTTCTTTCTTGTTGCCTTTTTTGCTGATCTTGTTTTATTTGTTGTTTTTTCGCCTCTGTCTTACCCTTTATTCCCTTTTTATCTTTATTTTCCCCATTTGTTTTTTTAATCTAGCCTTGTATTGGGCTGTATTGTGAGTATGTCGACTTTTTTCCTAGTAGGCAGTCGCCAAATGAGCTCTTAATATTAAAAACACAAAAACAAAACAGAATGAATATTTAAACAACAAAAAAGGTCTAAACAACCTTGAATCTTGTTAATTCGAAGTTAAACGTTGTTTAAAAACATGGTATTTAAAAGTGGGTATTAAATAAATTATTTTCGAGTTGTTTGATTTCTATTTATAAAATAATGATAAACCTAAAAATAATGCCGCATTCTTTATAGATTGAGCAAATATTTTTTGGCGTTGGTGCCTCGGCTTGAACAAAATAGCTGATTTCCACGTTTGATTTGAGTCCTAACATACATTTTGAGGTAAAGCATGGTGCAGATGAAGGTTGTGTTAAGGAAAAGAGCACAACTAGAAATTTTATAGTAATGTTGAAAAGCTATTATATGGCTTAAGAATTCACTATGAAATATTTACGTATGAAAAACAAGTCTGTAAATCCTGTTCACTAATTGCTCAAAGCTTGAACTATGTATTGACTACCTGCGTAGATATGTAGCTTATTCTATGTCGGGCAAGCTGGATATGGGAAGTGGTTTCTAAGCAGAGTAGTCTTGAAACGCGAAAGTTCAAGTCCACAGGAGTGGCTGTTAGTCCTCTTCTGATTAAGGCTAAATAACTTCAGGTAATTAATATTCTCGAAGTCTCAAAGAATTTTAAACACTTCAAGCAGTTGAATGTGCTGTTTCCTGGTGTCTCGCGAGAAGAAACCAAGCTCTTTCAGACCCTATGTGTGTGGGGTGGGGGGGCGCGATGGAACCTCGTATTCTAAATGAGGTCGCATTCTCTAGTTATACATAGGCAGCACAATTTCCTCGTTTCAATAAGTATAGTGCCCTTTTATATAACCTAACAGTCTCTGAACCTTTTCTCTTTGCCTTATCGCACTTGTCTGGAGAGTCAGTCGGTGCGAATCAGCATTAATGTCTTTCTCCATGCTGGTGACCCTTAGACTGCTCTGCCTTTGTAGAGTGTCCAATAAATAGTGCGATTGCGTACTTGATGTGCATCACCTTACACTTGTCTAAGTTGAAGGACATTTGTCACCTGTCCGACCACTTTCCATTTCGGGGCAGGTGAGTCCTCAATCTCTCGATGTTTTTGGCTGCTGTTGCGCTTATAGCCAATTTGGTGTCGTCTTTAAATTTGAATATTTTTCTAAATAATTCATCCTCTCTATTGTTTATATGCATAGATAATAAATAACCGAGTCTAACCCGCAGATCTAATGGACTCCCCTCGTCTAGTAAACTACTATTCGATCCAATGACCTCTGTTACATTAATTCACAAAGCTCATCCGTTGGTAATCTATCTATGGCGGTGCATATTGTCAAATGCCTTTTAGAAATCTAAGCATAGTCTGCTTATATCGTACTTTCTCATGAAGGAACGCTAGCAAGTTAGTCAGACATGACCTCTTCCTACGGAATCCGTGTTGGGTGTGTTTTAGTGCTTCATGGCTTTCTAAGTGCTCTGCAGTAGGCAATCTCTTTCTTTATGATGATATATGCCAGGCGGGACCGATCTATGGCTGTTAACGTTAATCCTTCCAAATGAGTCTATTTACTCATCTTCTTTCCCATTATGTATATAGTTTGATCGCGAGGGTAGTGACTCACTTTCCACTCTTTACGTTCGATCATGTATTTGATTGCATTAGCTAGGAGGGAAGGACAGGGGGAGAAAAGGAAGAGTATAAGAGAGTGAGAAAGTGAGAGTATAAGAGTGAAAGTGTGTAAGAGAGTAACAAGGAGTAACAAGGAAAGGAAGTACCCTAGGAGACCTTACGGTCCATTCAAAGAGGGTACCTTTAGACTTAGCAATCGAGCGGGCACATGGCTGCTTAATTGTTTTGCGTCCCTAAACAGCCACTTTTCAAGACTTTGTCTAGTCTTTACTTAAACTGGTCAACAGATTCACTGTTAACAACTTCCACTGGAAGTGCGTTCCACTTACCGCAGATACTGTAGGTGAAAAAATTTCCACATAGATTGCGGTTGTAACGCTTCAGTTCAAGTTTGAAACCGTGATTCCGCGTTCTGTTCTCATTCAGTGTGAAAATATCCCGGAAGTCAACATTGTCGAACCCTCGAAGTATTTTGAAAACTTCGATGAGCTGACCACGAAGTCTACAGGTTTCCAGTGAGAACAGATCTAATTCCCTTAGTCTATCCCCATAACCTTTATGTCGGATAGAGGGAATCAACTTGGTTGCCCTGGCTTGTACGCGTTCCAACCTTGCGATGTCATTTCGAAACGAAGGACTCCAAAATTGTACGGTATACTCCAGGTGCGGCCGAACGAGGGATTTATACAGACAAAGTACTATCTCCTTGTTACGGTATCAAAACTGGCGCTTTATGTAGCATAACATCCTTTGGGCTTTCTTCTCCGCCTCAATAGACTGCTTCGAGAACTTGAAGTCGCTAGTGATAGTTACACCCAAGTCCTTCTCAGTGTCACTCGATTCAAGAGCAGTGCCCTTAAAGATGTAATGAGATTTGGGGTTTCAAAGGCCAAAATGCATTACTTTGCATTTCCCCACGTTTAAAGGCATTTGACACGTGTCCGACCACTCACCAATTCTTTGAAGGCCCTCTTGGAGGCGAGCGGTGTTCCCCTGCTTTGCCACATTGATACCAACCTTGGTGTGTTCGGCAAATTTTAAGATTTTGGCAACGATGTCACCGTCCATGTCGTTGACATAGATAATAAACAGTAGTGGTCCCAGGACGGAACCTTGAGGGACACCGCTAGTTACGGGCGCCCATTCAGAGGCCTGTCCATTCACCACTACTCGTTGCCGTCTGTCACTTAGCCAGATCTCTATCTAACCTGCTACCTTGCCGTCTATGTCCTGGGCACGCACTTTCCGGAGAAGGCGGCGGTGTGATACCTTTTCAAAGGCCTTTTGAAAGTCCAGGTACACAACATCCACCGCTTTATCCCGATCATGCTCACTGAACACGAAGTGGAAGAATTCCACATGGTTCGTCAGGCATGACCGTTGCCTTCGAAAGCCGTGCTGATAACTCTTCAGTAGCAGGTTTGACTCTAAATAAGACGTAATATTGTCTACTATCATGCTTTCCATGAGTTTACCGACTATCAAAGTTAAACTGATGGGTCAGTAGTTTAACGGATGGCTGGGGTCTACTTTCTTAAAGATCAGAGTCACCTCTGCCTCACGCCAGTCTCTAGGAACGCATCCGGTTCGGATTGACATGTTAAAGATTGCGCACAGATGTCGTGATACTTCATCGCACACTTCCTTCAACACCTTGGGTAGAAACCCATCCGGTCCAGGGGACTTATTCGTCTTTAGGTCAGCGATCGTTTTTTTTATTTCTCCTTCGGTGAAGTTCATTTCCTCCAGCTTTTCCCCCGAATAGGAATCCGTAGGCTGGGGGATGGGACCACACTCTTCAGTAAACACTGAAGAGAAGTAGTCATTGAGCAGGTTAGAATTTTCTACATCTGAGTGAGTTAATGCACCCTCCTCGTCCACTAAGGGCCCAATCCTATGATGGATTGGTTTACGGCTATTTACATAGCCGAAGAACTCTTTGGGATTCTCCTTGCAGAGTCTCGCCACTCGGAATTTCTCAGTACGCTTAGCTGCCCTTATGCTGGACTTCACTCTTCTGGCTAGCCTCCGATACTCCTCAAAGGCCCCGGAGATCTTTGATCGCCGGTACGCATTTCTCTTCTCCCTAAGCAGTTGGCCGATTTCTTGATTAGACCACTTTGGTTAAACAGAAGACCGACGGAGGCATTTCAGAGGGATGCAACTTAATTGAAGACTCATGAACATATTTTGAAATTGTTCCACGAATCCTCAACATCTCTGCATACCGCTAGCCTTACATAAGTCAGCCCAGCACGAAGGCTTGCAAAGTCTGCTCTTCTCAAGTCAAGTTTCCTTGATTTACTGGCAATAGACCTTACCTTCGGGATATTGACGGTAAATCTAACTAGCTGGTGATCACTGCCACCGAGCTCATCGCCTACAGAGAGATCCTCAACGATATCATCCTCAGAGGTGAAGACCAAGTCGAGGATATTGTCTCCTCTCATCGGTTCTCTGACCCATTGAGTCAGGAACTCGTTGTTGGCGAACTCCAAGAGTAGCGCACTCTCGCCACAGGCTGGTCTGGTTTTCTAGTCAACTTGGCTGTTGAAGTTGCCCATAGGGATGCACACTAGGTCTTGAACAAGCTCACCCAGCAGCTAGTACATTTCCCTGTCCTTCTCAACGGGTTGCAAAGGGGGCCTGTAGAGCAGCAGCGTCCTGTATCTGACAGGAGTTATCTCTAGGTCAACGCCTAGGAGCTCGTGGTCGGATATAATGTTGCAGTTCATAGATTCGATTGTATCGTTGACATACAACATTACACCGCCACCCTCTCTGTCTGTCCTATCTTTGTGGAAGAGTTGGTATCCAGAAACCGTGAATTCGCCCTTAAAGTCTCGGTTTGGGGTTTTTATCCACGATTCTGTTATGGCTACCATTTCGGGTTCTTTCGTCGCTACGAGGCCACGGAGCTCAGTAAACTTGTTCCTGATTGACCTCGCATTGAACAGAAGAACTTTCAGTGAGTCCCCGATTGTAGGACTCCCTACGCTCTTCCGTTTCCCGGCTTGTTTATTGGCAAGGAGGCACCCCTCTTTGCGACCTCTGAGAAGGCCGTTCCAGGAGTGACACGGGCGTACTGGCATACGTCCACCCTCACTCTTGGCCGGATACTCCTTTGGGTCCTCTCTAAGACATCCTGAATCATCTTCAACAGAAAGGCCTTTCCTTAAAGGAAAGATGTACCCCATTCCTTTGGTAGAGATCATTTCTAATATAAAAGGTGCGGTACGGGTCCACAAAAAAGACCCCCTCTGACCTACACAAATCTGCCAGGCGCTGGTTTAAAGAGATTGCCATCGAGTGAGCGGTCCGTTTTGGACCTCTCCTCGGGAGCATCCCGACTACAACACCCTTGCGGGTTTTCAGCCCACAGTCGTTTACAGCACCCATGATCGTGTGGAGGATTTTATCTGTAGGGCCTTCCCTACCTCCTCTCAGATAGAGGTCGTTTCCTCTGACGTCAGAGCAACGACTGAGCTCTCAGAAATCTGTGATTTCTCAGCCTCTACTCTGATGTGGTGGTTACCACATCCTGGCAGGCAGCTTACCTTCACACTAGTGCAAAGGCGGGCCACTAGCAAGCGCTGCAGACCACGTGCTTGAGAATCACCAATAAGGGGGACTCTTGAACATTTGTCTGCGGACGACTTAGTCTTTCCTTTTGGAAGCGACTTGCCGCTTTCCTCTTGTATCTCTACATTTTTCATTTTCTTCTTCTTATTTTTCTTGTCTTCCTTTGTTTTCTCTTCTTCACTTTCTCTTTTCTCTTCTTCTCTTTTCAATTTTCCTTGCGCTCCAGTAACGCTAGAATCCTCTCCCCTGGGGTGAGCTGCATTAAGCTCATTTTTCTTCTTTTTATTTTTTCTCTTTTTCTCATTGGCTATTCCGCATGGCTGAAGTGGGACTGCCAATGCAGTTTCACCTCCTTGAGCTGAAGTCACATCGGCGGAACCACCAAAGTCAGTGGGACTTTCGTCTCGAGCTTGAGCTGACTGGGCCTCTAGTTTAGAGGCTAGCTAGAGGATTTTCTCCTCGAGACGCCAAATCTGAGGCGCGTGCTGCGTTTCTGGGGTCTGTATTTTACTTTCCTGCGCCCTAGATTTTTCTTCAGAGGTTTTGAAGAGATCCTTGAGTTCATTGTAGTATGTCACTGCCTCTCGGACCTCGCATTTAAGGGTAAAATCGGTGCCTATACTTCCCGGGTGGCATTTCGAAAAACATCCTTCCGGGAAGTCCACGCACCACTTATCCTTCTGGCATATCTCACATGTATATTTGAGTGCAGCTGGACCATTTTTCCTGTCATTTTGAACACTTTCTCTCTCTCAAAACTTTGCAACCATTCAATAGTAAAAAAGGGGCGTGGTGAGTTCTCTCCGCGTGAGTCTCTCCCGCCTATCGATCGGAGAGGTTTTGGATCTTTCAGAAGGCACGCTCCATGTGCTGCTGTTCGTCCAACCGAATCGTCAAACCTCGGCGTGCCGTGGCTACCAACTAAGCAGCACTGACGGTCCCTGAAAGGGCCATCGATTTCTCACCAGGTGAACAACATGGCACGCCCCGTACTAAACTCCTACTAGTTCCCTTTACAACGGCCAAGATCTAGGAGCAGCGTTTAATGGATATCCCGCCACACAAATAGACTCGACCTAAGGCTTTTATTGGCCTGGCAACCAACCTGGGAACAAAGGGCCGTCACCTCGGACCGATGCTACCAGAGGCACCCATCAACGGTCACTGGGAATGGTCAATAATTACGCGCCAGGGAAGGGGTTAACGGGGCACTACTCTCATCCTATTCCTCGTGCCCCAACGCCTAGGACACCTCTAGTCCTATTCTCTCGCAACTAGTGAGCGTCGATTGGCGTTGTTTATAGAGGTTCCAAAGCCTCTCTCCTGACGCGTGAGGTAGCTGCCAGGTCCTTATATTTAGAAAGATTGAAAAAAGGGTGTGAATGACTTGATAGTAGTAGGGTTTTGTTTGTTTTTTTTTGTTTTTTTTCTTTTATATAATAAGTTGAAGAGATAGGATAAAAGTAAAAAAGGAGAAGGATAGAGTAGAAAAAAGAAAAACGCACTTAGTCTAGAACCTCGTTTCTGACCAAATCGACAAGGGAAGCCGGACCAGGTGTACCCAAAAGAGAGGTACCCCCGCTAACATAGCTCGAAAAGTCAAAGGTACACACAACTCTCTACCCGCGACAAGGGGGCGTCACCTCTCCTTCTACTTGAGAGAGAGAGGCTCAAGTTAATGGCATATTCTTATTGGTTTATTTCATCGTTGAATTCAATTTGAGATTAATTAAATTACCGATAAAAGTTGACTTCTGGTATGCAGAGTAAATTTGTATATTTTCTTTTCTTCCTCCATTTGCTTATGTATAGTCGATGAATGGCATGTTTACATACTCACTTGCGATTTACACACGTAGCCTACTTTATAGACTACTCGAATACTACTAATAATAATAATCTAAATTTTAAGGGAGGTAACTATGTATTTATGACACTGCCTCTACATTCTAAATTATGGCAGCCCTAAGAATTGAGATAGGAATATCTCTTCTCTCTTGAATCAGTATATTAACTTGCCATGTACATATTCTTGCGTGGGAAGAAGAAAACAAAATACTTTCTTGGCGTTTGGAGAAAGGGGAAAAGCAAGTTTTAATGAAACATTAAAATATTGATGGCAGCTTGAGGGAAAACTTTGCTAAAATCAATCCTCAAAGGTGCAATAAATTAATGGGGGGGCAAAAACTTTGTCGACCATTAATGACCTGTTCTTCTGACCTTTCCGGATAATGGATAATGCGGAAAATTCCGCATATCCTGGCAATAGAAAGTGCACATTTGCATCTATGAGGCTTCACTGTTCATATTTGTTGGTGGGGGCACTTAAATGCGCCATTCTTTCCCCAGAATTCCGGTATTATGATGCTTGCCATGAAAATCCTTTCAACATTCACTTATTTCATTCTGTTCTCTTTGTTTGTTTCATAGTTTTTCATACCCAACTCTTCTCCACTCGTAAGTAAGTCGGAGTCAAGATGCGCAAATATTAATTTTCTTCTAAAAAATTACAAACGACAAATTTATTTATACATTTTAGTAGAATTTTGTCAGTTTTCGGGAATCTATGTTGATATGGTTAAATTTCAAATGAAAGAGGAAGCTTGGGATATTTTTTTAAGTATCTAAGAAATAAAATATGGTAATATATTACACGCAAAAGAATTGTAAAATATATTTTAAAGATGGTGGATTATACTTAGTGTCAGTTTAGAGGGAGTTTAGAGGAAGTTTTAATACGCGAAAGACTCCATATAAAATTGCATTCTTGCCATAATATCAATATTTAGGAAACCTAAAAAAACGTTCTGGTGGACAGATCAGTACGAAATGAAGATGTTATTCCGCAAATTTTAATCAGTTTCGAAAAGAAGAACCAAGAAAGGTCCAGATTGCTAGGAATTTCTCGAAGATCGTTAAGGCGTATTCTGACTCAAAATTTAAATTTTATCCATATGAAATTCAATAAGCCGAGCAATTACTCTTGGCACACCCCTCAAAACATGTAGAGTTTGTAAGTACATTTCTGGAGCGAACAAATGATCAGACATTTATCTATCACCTTAATATGTATGATGAAGATCAATTTACCTCACTGGACACGTCAATAAAAAAAATGCAGAATATGGAGCGTTCAAAATCCAAGGCTAATCCACTAGCTTCCACGTCATACGCAGAAAGTTAGAGTCTGGTGTGGCGTAACAAGTTTAAGAATGATTGGTCTCTACATATTTGAGAATTCTAATGGCACAGCAGATACAATTACAGGAGACAACCACAGAAAAATGATCCAATAATAGTTATTATCACCACTGCAAGATATGCATGATATGTGGTTCAAACAAAATGGGGCCACATCACATATATACAGCAAAAGAAACAATGGCTTAGAACTGCATTACATGGTCGATTGATTTATGATTTAGTGACGTTTCTTGGCCACAGCGATTTCCTGATTTCACCACTCCTGTTTTTTTTTTTGCTGGGTTGGGAAAATCTAAAAAAGGGTATACATTAACATATATAACATAACATAACATAATTACACGGATGACAAAAGCCACAAGGGCCTATCAAAGGTCATCCGCCTCCGTCAAAACCCACCCACAAAAAGCACCATCACCAGGGAAAGACAAAATCAAAGTCCCCCACAATATAATATAACAGATGACAAAAGCCACAAGGGCTCATCATAGGTCATCCAAGTCAAACGGCCTCTTTTTTAAGGCACCCAAACTCCCAGGAAAACTACATCCAGAGGATTGCATCCAAGAACAAGGGTATCACCCATCAAGGCTTGTCAAGAACTAAATCATGCAGCTATAGATATATGCAAACAATATTAATATATACAAAACTTAGGAACCATCACAACCTTCCCTTCCCATAAACTCATCCAACCTACTCTTAAATACATTTAGATTTGGACTACCTACTACCCTCTGCGGCAATTTGTTCCAGAAGTCTACCACTCTATTGGTGAAAAAATATTTTCTTAAATCCAACCTACACCCTTGCTTTTTAATTTTCAAGTGGTGACCTCTAGTCCGATTTCCATCATCTAACTCAAAAAACTTGCTAACATCCAATTTATCTATCCCGGAAAAAATTGTAAAGAGCTCAATCATATCCCCTCTCACACACCTCCTTTCGAACGAGAACATATTTAATACCCTCAGTCTATCTTCATATTCAAGGTGCCTCAGGGAAGAAATAATCTTTGTTGCCCTCCGTTGCACTGACTCAAGAAGGTTAATATCGTGTCTAAAATGTGGGGACCATGCCTGTATACAGTACTCTAGATGTGGCCTAACATAAGAGTTATAGAGTTTAAGAATAACCTCCTTACTTTTGTAACTGACATTTCTCTTAATAAAACCCAGCACTCTATTTGCCCTATTTCTTGCTTCAATACACTGCTTAGAAAACCTTAATGACTTATCTATTACTACTCCTAGATCTTTCTCATCCTCTACTGAGCTCAGCCAATGCCCATCCATTTCATAGTTAAATTCTCTATTATCTTTTCCCATGTTAATAACTTTGCACTTATCAAGGTTGAAAGTCATTTGCCACTTATGTGCCCAGGATAACAATACATTTAAGTCCCCCTGCACTTTAAAATTATCATCAATATCTTTAACTACAGCTGCTAATTTGGTATCATCCGCAAAAATTGACACTTTATTATTAACTGCCTTCCCAAGATCATTTATATAGATGACAAATAATAATGGACCGAGAACTGATCCCTGAGGAACCCCACTGATAACATCCCTCCACTCTGACTTTACACCATTTAGCACTACCCTTTGCTTCCTGTCTTTCAGCCACTCAGCTATCCAATTTGAAACACCCCCACATATCCTAATCATTTTTAATTTATGAACTAGTCTCCTGTGTGGTACCTTATCAAATGCTTTACTAAAATCTAAGTAAATTATATCTACATTCTCTCCCTTATCTACTTGATCTGTTACAAACTCCAGAAATTCTAGTAAGTTAGTCAAACATGATCTACCTGATCTAAACCCATGCTGAGCATCGCTGATTAACCCCTCCCTCTCTAGATGTTGGCAAATCCCTTTTTTAACTATTTTCTCAAGAATTTTACAGACTACAGGAGTTAGGCTAACTGGTCTAAAGTTATTTGGATTCTCTTTACTACCCTTCTTGAAAATGGGGACTACATTCGCTCTCTTCCAATCATCGGGTATTTCTCCATATTCCAATGACCTAGTATATAACTTGTCCAGAGCTATTGAGATACTTTCTACCCCTTCTTTAAGTATCCTAGAATGAATATTATCAGGGCCGGAGGCCTTGGTAGTATCTAAATCACCTATTAGTCCTTTTATCATCCTCCGATCCACACTAATGTTAGTAAACAGCTCTTTTCCTGACCCATGAGTACTATACATAGGACTATTTAGTTTCTCCTTTGTAAATACTGATGCAAAATGACCATTTAGTACCTCAACTATTTCCTCATCAGTTTCTCTCACAACCCCTTCATATTTGATAGGTCCTATTTTAACTCTGCCAGACTTGTTATTAATTTTATAGTAACTAAAAAACTTTCTAGGATCTTTGTTGCTATCCTGAGCTAATTTAATTTCTGACACCCTTTTGTTCTTCTTTATAATCTTATTTAACTCATTCCTAGCCATTCTATAATCACTTAAATTTTGAATATTATTTTGTACCTGTAATTTTTTGTATGCCCTTTTCTTCTCTGAAATTTTTCTAGCTATCTCCTGATTCCACCATAATGGTTTCCTACTTTTGTTCCTAATGGCCTTCATTGGGATACATTGTTCTTGGACTACATTTATTATATGCTTGAAAGTATCCCACATCCCATAAGCATTTTTACCTCTGAATTCTATATCCCAGTCTACCAAATTTAGCAAGCTTCGAAGTTTTACATAATCTCCCTTATGAAAATTTGGAACTTTTTCAGCATTCTTAGTTATTTTACCCTTCTCAATTCCCAAGTTAAAACGAACTATCTGATGGTCACTATTTCCCAATGCTTCCCCAACAGTCAATTCTTGAACTAAATGATCACTGTTGGAAAGTACTAAATCTAATATATTGTCCCCTCTCGTTGGCTCATTAACAAATTGTTTCAAAAAATTATCCTCAAAGCATTCTATGAACCTGCCACTTGTTCTATCCCTACCTATCATATTTTCCCAGTCCACAGAGTTTAAGTTGAAGTCCCCAATAATAACTGCATCTGTTTCACATCCCTTACTTATTTCTCTTATCATTAGTTCATCCATATCATCAGTCTGCCCAGGTGGCCTGTAAAAAGCTCCCAAATGCACCATTCTATTTTTACTGAACCTAATATCTATCCAAAGTGACTCAACTCCATCCTGCTTTATTGAAGTATTTAAACTTGAAACAATGTTGTTTTTTATATAGATAATTATTCCTCCACCAATCCTACCTGTCTTTTGACTAATGTACATATTATAGCCCTGTAAATCAAATTCACTTATAGTGTCACTAAATTCTATTTCATTAACCCATGATTCAGTAACGCATAATATATCTATATCCTCATTGCTAATATAACTGAATAGCTCATCCTTCTTGTTTCTAAGACTACGAGCATTTGTATAAAAACAATTTAACCCCCCTATCCCTGAAGCACCTCTTGAAACTTGAATGACCTCACCTCTATCGCTTTGGAACCTATTTCTGTTATCTGCCAAGTCCATTCTACTTTCAGTACTATAATGTCCTCTCATAATTCCCTGACCACTATTAGTATCTAGTTTCCCGCCCGCAAAGACCTAATAACACGATCATACTCCTCCCACAACACATCTACCCCTCTCCTACTCAAATGCAGTCCATCCATCGCATACATTTCTTTCATTCCAACAAACCTATCCCACACATCCACAAACATGACACCTTCCATCTCACACATTCTCCTCACATAATCATTTAGCCCAATTGCACGAGACATCCATTCTACCCCAACATCCATTCTTGGAAGCACACCTGTCACAACACCTTTCATTCTACTTTCTTTCACCTTTTCAATCAACCTCTTGTACCTCTCACGTAACTCACATGCACCTACTTTTTTCACATCATTCACTCCTACATGTGTAATCACAACCGCATCCCTTGCACAGCCAGACACCAGCTCCTCATACCTATCAGACAGATCTCTCACTCCTGCACCCGGCAAACACACCCTCAAACCATTCAATCTACTTGCATTCAACTTCCTATCTAAATATCTAACTCGCGAATCACCCATCATAAGCACTTCAGTCAGACTCCTATTCCTAACCCCCACAGACCTAACTCCATCCCCACTCCTATTCTCATTCAAACTACCAGTCACTCTACCTCCACCCCCACCCCCATCAGTCATATCACTTCCAGTTACTTCCTCTCTTAGGGCACTGAATCTATTAGTCAAGCTAATAGGTTCTGTGTCCCTCTGACTCACACACCTATTCTCCCCCTGGCTAACAACCTCAACAGAGGCAACCCTATTCTCACAAAGAACAGGAGAAGCCTCCCTAGCTTCATGTTTCCTAACCACTCTCCACTGTCCCCCATCCCCACTAGGCCTATTTCTAACTAATCTAAGGGGGCTAACTTCACTATCACTAGAACTATCATATCCTACCTCCTCCACCAATCGCACCGCTTTAAAAGATAAGATGGATCTAGAAATTCGAAGAATAACCCCCGATGTTTTGAGCAAAATGATGAATAATGCTGCCGAAAGGGCAGGATTGTGTATGAACATCAATGGTGGGCATTTGAAAGATATATTCAAATAATAAAATGTGTAGATATTATATTTTTTTAATAAAACTCAAGAACTTCCTTTTTTATTTGAAATTTACCTTGCGTTTTGTCTCTCGTAGTTTTTATTTTGTGATTTTTTAAATGGTTAATTTACTTTCGTGCCACCCATTTAAGAACAATGTTCATCCATTCAGGATGGTTACCAATTAGGATGGTTACCATCGAAGGTGGTTACACATTATGTATTGTTACTAATTGTATGTTATTATTATTTATATGAAGTTAGAAATTATTAGTGTGAAGGAATAGAGTCAAGGAAGCCCCACGTGCACCCTAAAAACTCGCGTGGCTATCATACACGTGATTAAAGGACGAGAGAACGGGCCTAAAGACTACGGGAAGAGGCTTCGGAACTCAGATGTATTTACTTATGGAGGTTGTTCCCCCAAGCCTTGAGGCAATCTTGCCTCCCGCCTACCCTCTGGAAGCATGCAAAAGTGAGGAAAGACATCCGTTATCACAAATTCCTGGCTGGAAGAACTCCTCTCCCAGCTCTGTGTTTACCTTGAGAGAATCACCTCCGTTGTCGAAAGCGATTTTACCCCAATGTCAGCCAGTATTTAACGCTAGACTAAGCAGGGTCAAAGCAGTACAGGCTCACAATCCGACACGAGACACGTTTCTTCTTGATTTGGCTCCACTTTCGTCTCCACGAGCGCAAAAGCAAGAAGCTTTCCCGTCGGAATTCCGCTCCAGTCAATTAGCGATTTCTCAGTAACGGCCGTTCTCGTTCACCAGCGCAAGTAATCCCTCGTCAAGGTATTCCAAGGTAAATCTCAACCTTCTGCAATTCTCCTCCTCGAATTACCCGCCCCCTTCCCTTTGTCGTCCAAGCATTTACTTCTGCAAGACATCGTCGCGTCAGACCCCTTTAATCCGGTCATCCCCTCAATATTTATTTGTATTTCGGCTTAGCGCAGCCTTTGAAGACTCAATCTGAGTTTGCTCATTTACCTGCCTTAAGTTCATTAGCTTGTCCCTTTTGCCCAACTATCGAGCCCCAAAGTTCAGGATAATCCAGTTTCATTTTATTTGTGTAAATATTTATTTATTTCTTATGTTATTAAATATTATTTTTCTATTTCTCTTTTTGATAACCCAGAACAGCATTCAGCCATAGCTAATAATTAAAGGCCAATCTGCACTCGCATTAGTTATTTACCTCCGTACTCGGGGAACAGTTTCCCTCCATTTATTCACCCTCATTATCTTACCCCATCATCTAGTAACGGAGCCGAGGTCAGGTCTCTTGGGTGCCCTTTCTCTCTATTCCTCACCACTCGGCTAATCTAATCCCCCTCCATAGATAGATATATATCGGCTATACCTCCACAATTGTATTTACCAGTTAAGGACACTTACCAATTAGTGGAACTTAACCGTTAAGGATAGTTACGTATTAAGTTAAGTTACCCGTTAAGGGTGGTTACGCATTAAAGGCTGTTAGTTATTCATTGAGGGTAGTTAGCAATTAGGGATTGTGAACCATTAGGCGTAATTACCAATAAGGTGTAGTTTCACACTAAGGATAGTTCCTCATTAGGGGTAGTTGCTCATTAGGGGAAGTTAGTTACCTTGTAGGTGTAGTTACTCATTCCGGGTGGTTACTCAGCAGCGATTGTTACTCTTTATAGATGGCTACTCATTAGAAAAACTTACACATTAGAAGTGGTTACTCACAGGCGAGAGTAAACCCTTGGAGATAGTTACTGGCTGGAACTGTTACTCATGCATAGTGGTTACTCAATGAAGGTTGTTACCTATTTGATTCCAAATAAAAGGCCTGCTTGGCAGTACCAACTCCACAACTCGAATGTCCGGTAATCCTGAAGCTAAGCTTTGATCCCTCAATCTTTTGCGGGTCGAAGAAAACAAGAATATTGCTTCCCATCAAGGGGCCTTATAAACCCAGGGTCGGTACATTTATATCCCTTGCGGATGTAGATAAAACCTATGCTAATGTCACTAAACCTCTGCGAATGTAGGTAAAACCTATGCTGATGTTGACAAAACCTGCCGATGTAGATAAATCCATGTTGATAGATAAAGTCAGGTGGATGTAGATAAAGCATTCGGATGTAGTTAAAGCCCATTCGGATGTAAGTGAAAAGAGGGAAATAGATACGAAGAAAGAAGACTACAAATGGGCAAGAAGTAGATCTGGAAGTAATTAGAAATGTCAAGGACCTTAGGCTAATTCTAAAGATGGATATCAGGAACTAATTATTAAAATATGTGATCATGGACTAATTAGTTAAAGGAGGAAAACAGCAACTAACCAAAATCGATTAACCTCAAAAACTAAGCTTCGGTCGGGGTTCGGGAAATAACAAACACAAGATCAGGACTGATTAAAACAGACGGGAACGGAAACTATTTAGCAAATTATGTGATTTGTGACAAATTCAGAATACATGAAGAGCTTGAACTAATTAGCAAAGACGCAGATCTGGGACTAGGTTGTAAAACATGGAAACCCGGAACTCATTTTAAAGTTCGGGACAAGTGACGGAGAAACGGGCTAGTAATCGATAAAGGCTAATAAACTAAAGAAAGGGATCGAGAACTAATTAGGGAAAGATAAGGGGGCGAACTTGCAAAATGGAGTTAGGTGTGTTGATCGATATCACTTTTCCAGTAAAGGTGTGGTTACCATCGATCAGAACTCTGTTTTTTGCTCTTTAGAGGGCTTTAATTTTATCGTGGGATCAGAGCCATGGGTATGTACACAGTACAACGTACTGCAGCCGCCGTCGGTAGCCCATCCGGTTATTAGCCACACCCTATGTAGCTTAACTTTACTGTAATCTGAACCGGTGCTTTAATTCTGCTATGGCGTTGACCCCAGAGCCCAGACCCCGGTGAATCAAGCTTTCCGCAATGAACTGTCATTAAAAACGAAATTTTGGTCCATGGAGTATCCATACAGCAGGGCGGAGATCAGAAAGAGACAAATAATAATATTAAATGAGAAAAAAACAGGAAACTTGTATAACCATGAGGAATAATGTGATGTATTAAAGGACGTACATATGAAGGATAAAAGGATGGATAGGAATTTAAATCGAATAAAGAAACGGCTAATAACTCTAGACTTCAAACAACGAAATTCTTCACCCATAATTACTCGTACTCTTTCCAGTAAAACATGGCGTTTACCCTCCTTTACCGGTGTGTCCCGGTGTCTCATGACTTGGAAGGATAAGAACAAGGTCCGCACTCTCGCTTATTCTGATTTATGACCTTACGACCTTCACAACTTTCAATAATTGCCGGACTAACCTTGGGAGGACATTGGCAAATACATCATTTAAAAGAGAATGTAAAATAACATAAAGGTTTTAAATTTGGTTAGAATCGACCTTAATAGTTACGATGTCATTACCAAAAGCAAAAAAAAAGCAAAACGCAACCGACGGACCGACCTACATAGTGAGATGCAGTCGCACGCGACTAAAAACCGTCTTGCTTTGGGACGACATATGTTAGTGGCGAAATTAGGAGAATGTTTAGCAAAGAGAAGAATTGTTAAAGTAAATTAGGTGATTTGAAATACTGTGGTTGGGAAAGCATGTAGAATTCACACGCAAATGTTAATAAACTGATGAACAACTATTGAGGTAATTAAGTCTCGTCGAGAATAAAGATATTACAATCTAACGCAACATTAAATTATACAATTAATAATAATCACGTGAGATCTTATCAGGAGTATTAATGATACAGAAATACGAGGAGGTCAATGCAAAATTTATAGAAATACTGGATTAATCTTGAATCCATAATTCTTTTTTAATGATACCGAATAAAATGTCAATGGATAATAATAATAATAATAATCAATAATGATGTATCGATCTATCTAAGTTTATAATGAATAAATATATTAATATAGAATATGGAAATATTTTCAATTCATCGAATATTTTAATTTTTTATTCAATAGGAATTTCAAAATAGCTTTGAAAAATCAACGTGATGGGCCGAGAATTTTCCACTCCACAATATGGTATCAGAAGCTGAGAACAGCGTCTACTATTGACACATGGCACTTGGATGCATAGGAGTTAATTATTGAGGAATTTTTATTATTTCAAAATATAAGTGTATGGCCAGAAATTCAGTTATTATTATGCAGGTTGAATATGAAGTAGAGAGTAATAGTGAACAAGCATTTTATATTGCTAAGAGATCATACAATGAAAATGTATGTTATAGTGAAAAAAATGTAAATAAAATGTTTACATGGTTCACTGAAATAATATAACACGGTAAGCGTTAATACTGTGCTTAAGATGAAGCAGTATTGACGATTTTATAATTAAATGTACTTTTTTATTTTTTTCCTTCAATTAAAGCATACCCAATTTCTATACTCTAAGAATACCCTATTTCTCTCGACATATTAATATTCTTACTTAAATTGTGATAAAGGATCAAATGAGTCAGAAATTGGTCAATATGTCTTTCTGAGTTGGTGGTGGGTGGTTACTTATAAGCTTTTTGTCGGAGGGGAAAGGGGGGCGAATGAAAACAAGCTGAATAAGTCATTTGATTGGTAATACTTCAGATTCGGGGCGCACGGTAGGTTGCGCTGTTAGTAGGCTACAATTTTGGGCTACAATTTTGGGCTCGTTTATAGTTTTTTCTAAGTTAGGTAAGGTTTCTTGATGTCTTTTATTGTTTTTTGTTTTGTTTTCGTATTTTTTGTTTGCCCTGAACGATAACAGCTTCTTACTGGCAACGTCGTAGCTTATAAATAGGACCCGTTTTGCAAATGTTTTTGTTTCGTTATTGCGTTTTCGTGCTCTCCATGTGCTTCTTCGTTATTCGAATTCGGCTTTATTTTGTATAATCGCGAAAAACTTTTAGATTATCTAGAGGCGCATAAACTAATTAAGAAACCTATAAAAGTAAGTATTGTTTGTTATTAGGTTAGGTTTTTCTGCCAGTAAAAAGCTGTTGGGGGGGAAAAACCCAGTAAATTCAAGGGGACTGCTCGTAGGGGAGATATCACTGCCGGACGACCAACCTGCGATGATCCTTAGTTTCAATCAATTGGGGGTGGTCTGGGGGCGCAGCCCCCCAGTATATACTCATATACAAAAAATTATAACGCTGTAATTGTTCACATCTGATGCTACCGTCTGACGTCATAAGACATATATTGCAGCCTATAAACAGCGCCACCTACCGTGCGCCCCGAAACTAAAGTGTTATCAATAATTCAGTTTAGGGTGCACGATACGGGGCGCTGGCCGTATAGGCCTTATGACGTCAGACGGTAACTTCTAAGGGGGCCAATCACAGCGTTGTAATTTGTTTTTTCCTTCTTTATTATTTAGTAAATGAATGCACTTCTACTTAATTATATTATTTAGTAATGCATTGAATTTTTATAATTACTAATGTATTAAACTTTGTATATTTCGTTTAACTATTTTTGTGAAACTAAACCATTAATTTAACACACTGGCAAGCCTTAATTCAACCTTATTTCAAACATTGGCAACCCTGAAACCGAGCAGTTAAAATAGCGCGATACCTATGAACACGGTTTGTTCGACTTCAATTCGACTTGTGTTAATTCCTCGGTCAATTTAATAGACTTTTTTATAGATCGTGGTCTCATTTAAAAGAAGCGCGGCTCAATTATAATAGTGAAAGGTGAAGATAGGGTAAACCTGAAGATCTGCGTAACGCGCTCCCTTCCGCTGTTCCCCGGTCCTGGCCACATAATATTTCAGCCAAATTTCCAATAAGTTTCACCTTTTTTGAGTAGATTCAAGGAGACTGCTTGTGAAAGGATATATCACTGCCCCCCCCCCCCTCCCTACGATGATCCTGAGTTTCAATCAATTGGGGGGTATGGGGGGCACAGCCCCCCCAGTATATACTCATATACTAAATTTTTTAAAATTTTTGGTGGCAATAGCCTAAATTAGGTGGCGCTATTGTCTTTGTTATTTTGATAAACGAGAGATCGGCTCTGCACGTTTATCAAAATAATAAAGACGATAGTGCTGCCTACTTTAGGCTATTTCCGTCAAAAATTATAATTTTTGTTACTTTTGAAATGAGGGGCTTCGCCTTATGATGTCTGATGCCTAAATTATAGCCCAAAATTGTAGCCCAGAAACAGTGACCCCTATCGTGCGACCCTAAACTGAAGTATTACCATTTGATGTAATGTATTTTTCGTTTGTCTCAAGAAAAAAATGAATTATGATAAATTTATGAAAATTGTGGAAGATAAGGACGACCGAGGATAGCTTCCATGATTAAATTATGAAAAGGTTGAAGACAAAGAATCAAGAGTAGTTAACAAATAAAGAAAGGTAAAAAAATAAAAAACAATTCAGAAGAAATAACTTTTGGCTATTGGGAATGCTTTATGGAATTGTCAAATTCAGGATCTAGAAATCATTAATTTTCCCAAATCATATGATTTATTCTAGCAATATTTTTCGATTTTAGACTCAAGTATTCAGGCGTGAAAATCAATCCCATTGTGAGGAAACTCATGAATTTTCGAAGCTAAATTCTTAGCGACCCTAAACCACATTATTTTGCGGGATAAATTTCATCCTCACAGTAAGCTAACCAATATGTGGATATAAGCTTTGTGTGGAGAACTTGCAGTTTTAAAAGGCATGTCTATTTCAATGAAGTGATACACTTCAGTAGTTACCTTTACAAACTTCGATAGCATTATATTTTATAGCAATCTAGTGTCTTTGATAAGCTACTGACTCTTGAGTCAACAAATAACTTTCATATACTTTGACATCATATAGGCAGTCTTCCACTTCATTTGTTTTCATACTCAGGACTTTTGAGGAAGTTATTAATTCTTTCATCAACATTGAATGGCACATATAACTACTCTATTAACTTTCCTATTTCATGTTATTGCGGTATATCTGAACACATAGTAAACACAATCTTTATCATGTTTTCAAGCACCCACTGATTATGTTTAATAGCAAAAAAATAAGAAAACCATTCATGAACCAAATACTGGTAATGTTGCCTTCAATGTCTTAAGCCTCGCATGAGACATATCACCATTTATTAAGAGTAAACCATTTGCGTACCAATTTTAACATTTATATTAGAGATAATATAAATTACTTGATTAATCAGTGCACCATATGCCGCTAAATTCGTAATAAATTTCAGCCTGAGTAAGATTTACTATCACCATGACATAGTGAATTAAAATATTTGTAAATAGTGGATGCAAATAAAAACAATCGGGTGCAAACAGACGATGACATCTCTCTGGCCATCGCCAACGAGCGCACAAATATGAATGAGAGGATGAGGTGGGCCATTAAAACAAGGACATTGCAACGCAGTCTAAACAAATGGCTAATTCTTGGATTTACATAAAAATTTGTTTCCCCGTCTAAAACCTTTTATTCCCTATACTAATACAAAGTTTTCGCTTAAATGGGCAATACTCTGAAGGTAGAATAAAGGTAATTATGAGCTAGAATACCAAATAATTTATAATAGTATAAGGTGATGGGTATGTTGCAATAATGCAGTCTAACGAACGTTCGTTCATGATTAGTTGGGCGCAAATCGGCTTTGACCCTCCGCTTTCCCTTCGTGCATATAAATTAGATTGCATTATCAATGATATCTCCGATTGCCAAATTGAATTCCTTTCTCCCTCTATGAAAGGAATACCGACCCACTGTATCCACTTAAAATGCAATTTATTTAGTTGAACATCAATAAAAAAAATAAATAAAATAGAAATATCTATATATATATATATATATATATATATATATATATATATATATATATATATATATATATATATATATATATATATATATATATATATATATATATATATATATATAAGTCTTCTCTTCTAACATTTTTCTGCTGAGAATTATTGCATGGTTTTGGCTGGTATGGTTTTTAAGGACGCCATTCGTCAGGTGGTCGGTCACTCTTCGTGATAATTTTGTTTCATTCATACAAATATATGAGTGGGGGAGGAGCTTGCAGTCTCCTAAGTTGCATTTATACTCATATATTACATGGGTTCTTTGCTTAGGTTAAGGTTTCGGCCTCAGATTGTTTTTCATGATAAGGGTGGCGGTTCGTCTAGTTTGTTAGTATATAGTAAGCGATATATTTTGTTCAGTATTCGTAGGTTGTATAGATCGGTTGATAATTTCCTTGATTATCCTTTCGTCTGTTCGGTACAATAACAGAGAAAACAACATAACACTCTTCTATGAAAATACCATGAACAGGGCGTACCGAACAGACGAAAGTATAATCAAGGAAATTATCAACCGATCTATGCATGTTCAGCATTCTCCACTTTCGCAATGTATGCATTGCCAACTACATCCAACGAGTTCACAATGTAGTCATCGTTTTTGATCAGGTCGATTACATCCTGGTCCGAACCACAGATGACCGTTTGCATTCCACGAATCCTCTGAGCGAATTTTCCCCAGAGACTGTAAAAGAAATAAATATGATCAGGATTAATGAGATGAGTTTTGATTTATTATTATAGTAGTATTATATCAACACAGAAAATAAATATATCACAGGAAGAAATCCTTACCTGTTTAGGCAGAGCTTCGCTCTTAAACGCTTTCCAGGATTCTTTTCGATGTTGTTTATTTGGATGTTCATCCCCTCAACATGATTCACCCTCTTCACGTATTCTCTTTTTTCATTCTCACCAATTACTCTTGGTGGGAAGCCAGAAGCTTCTATTTTTTTTCTAAAAAAGTTTTTATATATTCTGCGAACAAACTATCTCTCTTTCCAAACTCCCAAAATTTATAGATTTTCTTGATCTTATACATTTTTTCCAGTGCAAGTTTCAGTTCCGGGGTTGTGTACACTCTGTAAATCATACGTTGCTTTTCCGAGTGATCGCATTCGTGTGAGTTTTGTTGAGCACATGTGGTGCAGAGTGTGTAAGTAAGTTTACCATCTACAGATTAATGGAAAACTGGAATATACAGATCATTAGAAGGGAGAACATCAACTTTCACGATACCAAAATATGCCTCATTCACACCCTGAGTGAATTCTTGAATAGACGGAATTTCTCGCACATATACGCAACGTCTAGGTGATCCTACTGGATCGACATAATAGATTTTCACACCGTGGGTTGCTGGGTAGTATAATATAAATGGGTTACATTTGCCACCAAAATGTGCACTCCCCACATCCAATACACCATTCATTACATCGGCAGATATTCTATTAACTGTCTCACGTCAACTGGAATGGTTTGCATCATGGTTTCAAATTCCCACTCCCAGAGAATGATAACCTTGTATTTACTACTAAGAATTCGATGACTCACTACTGTCTGATAATATCGGTCCAACAACCCCTTTCCACCGATGGAAACATCCTGTTTTAGATTACAGTTTTCTTTGTGGCACCTAGGCCAATAACATCCATGAAAGAGAAACACAGTTCCTCCTCCTGGTGGTGAAAACCCGCGAAGGAAAATACTCTTCCACCAACAGAAAGGCTTCGCTTACCACCGTTTCCTGCATGGAAAATCGGGATTCCTCTAACATGTTCTTCAAACATAAGCCAACGTATGGCCTTATAAGAAAAAGCTTTTGATTTCTTCCTGTCAATGACTGCAATAAAATTTTCTGGTAAGAAGACATCTTTATAAACCTTGTAATATAATGAGGCTATTGTGATGAAAGACTGCATAGGATCAATGTTAAATCTTCTGATAAACGAACACCTAAACCTCGCAAAGCACAGGCGAAGGAGAGAAACATCCTGAATGCAATACTTAATATATTCTGTACGAATATTGTATACTTCTTTCTGGGAATTAGAATAATAATTACTGTCAAAGTGTAATTTTTCCTCGCTGTTCATTTTTTCATTGTTTAAATACCTTTTTTCAGGAACCGGTCCAGTATAATTCAAAGTTTCCTCTGGAAGAAAAGCGTAAGAAAAATAACTTATATCCATTTCGGGGATTCCCATTGTTTTGGGCAGTTTTTTCAGCGTAGAAGGCATGAATAGGAGTATGTCATTAAAAATTATGTCCTGAACGAGCTCTATCTTAAAAATCTTTCGTCCCCGCTAATTTGAATGCAAAGTAAAGAGAAATCGGATTAAAATGTTGAAGCAGTTCGTCATAGATGAATTGGGCATCCAATTTGGCATTTTTTGTCGATCCTTTGATTTGTATTAGCTCTTCTATAAAGGGTTTACAAAGCGAATTTTCACCATCTCTTTAAAAAACTTTGTTCGTGACTGCAGTTCTTACATTTGTCATATGTTTCATTTTCATAATCAAAACAGAGTTCACTGATTATTTGCATAACCAATAAAACCAGGTGTCCCAGAAAAAACTTAACCGTACTTTGAATTAATATAACTCAAAAACTATTGGAGATTTTGGGGTCCTGCAAAACGTATTTTATTTAAAAACTATTTATCTGTCGATTCTAAAAATATCATTAAATTCCCTTTTATGATATTGATACACTAATGGATTTAGTGGAGGCTATCAAAAATATGTTTGCGCAAGGGAGTAAAATAATGAAACGAAGCCTAGGAAGGCTAGGCCACCGTGCACTTTCAAGAGAAGCGTAGGGAGCCTAGGTAGCCTAGGTCACTGTGCGATTCTTCAAACAAAGCCTAGGCCATTTTACGGTGGTTTTTCAGCCACGTTGTGGTATGGTCTCGTCATTATTGCTTACTAAGCAAATCAAAGCGTTTCTCTGTACAAGTTTACTTCCATAGAACCTTTTTAATCATGTAGTTAATTAAATATCAACGCGTATTTTTAGTCACAAACTTTATTAAGACTGGCAGTATTAAACAAGTACAAGATTCATTTGAACAACGTTTTGCAGGTAGGCACCCACCAAGCAAGCCCACAATTTGAAAAAAACGTTTGCAAATACCAACATGAAGGAACATGCTTAAATCTAAATAAAGGTCGTTCGGGTCGTATGAGAACCATAAGAACAACAGAAAATATCGAAAATGTTCAGATGGAACTTCTTCAAAATCTACATGTATCAGTCAGAAAGAATGGGTTACAATTGTCAAAGTCATCATTTAGCCGCATTATTAAACATTACTTAAAATGGCATCCCTACAAAGATGCATGCAAGACACCAGCTTCTTGAAACTGATTTTCCTCGTCGTAGACAATTTGTCGAATGGCTTCTCCATAAACCTGTTCGTTTCTTGGAAAACATTGTGATTGGTGACGAGGCAGCCTTTTTCATGAATGGAAAGTTACATAGCCATAACATTCGGCAATATGCGCTGCTGAACCCCCTTCCCCCCCAGCATTCAACTTTGACACACGTATTTGTCAACAGAAAGTGTCTCTGTGGATCGGAATATGCGAGAATGGCTATCTTGTCAGCTCATTGTTTTCCGAGAATAACTTAATGGTGCTGCCTACCTGAGCATAATCAACGAAAGGATCTTCCCAGAACTCCCCCAGATTTACGGTAATCAATTCAATAGACTATGGTGGATTCAGGACGGCGCACCAGCAAATAGACAGCTTGCTGTAAGAACAAAATTAAGAGAAACGTTTGACAACCGCATTGTTACGCTGAATCATGCAATTGAATGGCCCCCAAGATCCTACCTAAAGAATAAAGTGTATTCTACTCCACCGCAAAGCATAAACCAGTTAAGAGATAGTATCATACGTGAAGTCAATTGTGATAGAACGGGTTGAGGCCGCGTTAATTTCAACCACTATCACATGTTATTTAAAACCCCGATGCTCCCCACGTGCATCTTCGCTTTGAAGCTGGGCGCCTTATCGCAGCCACCTGAGTCAATGTTTAAACAAGGAGGTTTATCACCCCCCATCCCGTTCACCCCATCCGCCGATCACGCCAGATTGAGTTAGGCTTATGGGCAGATAAGGCTTGTTCTCAGGCTCAGCTGTGCATTCCCTCGAAGCTCCCACTCCATTGTCCCCCACGCCATGAGGGTGTCTCAACTATTTAGATGGAAACTTTACAACTAAGATCAGATTGGAGATCCAGATTTTCGTCGCGAAACATCACTACGACCCTCTCTCACCTTGTGCGCCAAGAAACCTCGACCTCGAGATTCACCATCACTTGTCCAGAAGAAGGACAATATCCCTTGAGTGCCAAGGTTCGAGCCTTCGTGACGCCGAGTCCACAAGGCTTCCCCCTTGTTGTTCAGAAAGAGAACAACATTAGAACAGCCATTGTTCTTTTGAGCCCTTGACAAGAAACGGTTCCCCCCCCTCCTGTTGTTCAGAAGAGAACAATGTAGAACAGCCATTGTTCGTTTGAGCCCGTTCGCCAAGAAACGGTTCTCACCCTTCCCCTGTTGTTCAGAAAAAGAACATCGTAAAAATAGCCATTGTTCGTTCCAGCCCGTTGACAAGAAACGGTTCTCACCCCCCCTCCTTTTGTTCAGAAAAAAACAACGTAGAAAAACCATTGTTCGTTTGAACCCGTTCGCCAAGAAACGGTTCTCACCCTTCCCCTGTTGTTCAGAAGAGAACAACATTAGAACAGCCATTGTTCTTGAGCCCGTAGACAAGAGACGGTTCTCACCCCCCCTGTTGTTCAGAAGAGAACAAAGTAGAACAGCCATTGTTCTTCAAGCCGTTCGTCGAGAAACGGTTCTCATTCCCAAGACGCCACGTCAGGATCATTTTATTCATCCCCCGCCCTTCGGCTGGAACTCGCCAGCAGGTCAAAAATTCCTTCACGCCGCCTTCCTCTGCACAACAAGTATAAATTACGTAAGCCGAACGTTACCTTTGAGTATTTAACCCTGCATACATTAGTAGGCAAGCTCATAATAGCGGCGGCATACCAACCACCTCGACGCAGATACCTCCCTCTGACGAACTTCTACACCCTGTTTGGCCACGGCAGGATGGTTTTCCTTGGGGGAGACCTCAACGCCAGATGCCGAACGGCTGGCTACGGGAACCTTTTTAAATCTTTTAATCCTCGGATTAGCTCGAGTCCCCACGACCCTTTCCATTCTTTGTTTATGTCAATATTTTCCGTTTTGTGTGTTGTTGATAGTTATTATTAATAAAACTCTATTTTATTAATGATAGCAATATTATTATCCTTGAGCTCAGTTCCACTTCTTAAGCATATAGAGGATACATAATATCGGCCAGCCAGACATCCACGCACTCTAAAGATAATTAATAATGGTATATCGTCGAGAGTCCATTATACTACATCAATAGACTTAAGGAAAATCAAAAGTTAATCAAAAGAGTTGTTCAATCAATGCCATCAAAGCCGCAACTGTGCTTGGAAAGAAATGGAGGACATATGGAAGGAAACGTTGCTTAGAAAAAATTCGACAATGAATTTGTATTACCCATATGAAGAGGTGTTTTTGTTAAAAGTGGATTTAAATATATTTGTTGATTTTAAACTTCGAAGTTTCATTATTTTACTTCCTTGCGCAAACATAATTTTCATAGCCTCCACTAAACCCATTAGTGTATTAATATCGTAAAAGGGAATTTAATAAAATTCCCAGAATCGACAGATATATAGTTGGTAAATTTATTTCTTTTTGTAAGACTCAAAAATCTCGTAGGTTTTGATTTATACTAATTCAAAGTACAGTTAACTTTTTTCTGAGACACCTTGTATAAGGAAAATGTATAAATGATCCCACTTCTTTATTGGTTTCAATATCATAATATACGGCATTCCATTTCTTTCTATCGACTTCTTCGATCTCTTTATCCAGCACGTATGCTCTGCTCCATCCCCTTTATAGTATGTATACCATTTAGAACAGAGCACCTTCTCACACTCGTGACGTCTCATGCCATCTGCACCCTGCTTGGTTATATGGTTACATCTAAGACACATGCTAATCTTCACATAAGTATGAAGCTTTTTGTGCGTATCAAAACATGATTAGCTGTAGAATGAGCGATTACACTCATTACATAAAATCCCTCTAATTCTTTCTCCATCACAATGCCTAAGACACTGACTGCACACCCCTTCACAATCTTTTAGATGAACCGTTGCGTTGTCATGGAACGTATAGCAAGAAAAACACATCTCGTGATTAAAAGGAAGTTTCTTGTTTTTAACATATGTATCACTAATGTTTCGAATTGGATAGTAAGTTTCACCTTCAAGACCAATGAATAGGAGTGGGGCTGTTTTTTTTCAGGATAAGTTGGTCGATGGAGTAATTTGAATTTATGTTCATCGCCTGTAGCCGTTACTATGATGATCTTGCATCTCTGCTCTCGTTCTATCAAGGAGAATTGATATATAGTGGCAGACTCTTCGTACACAAGATTAAATTTTCTTGTCAACTCTTGAGACTCTTTTATTATTGTTGGAAGCCAAAAGATTTTGCGCGGAAATCTCCTTCATTTTTTTTCGCGAGGAATGAGGAAACAAATGCGCAGCCTGTAGAATTTATATGACCTCTATTACAGCATGCCCTGCAAGAATCCTATAAACACGAACTGCGAGATTGAAGGTACTAAACTCGATTGTGTCAGCAGATTGGAATGCTGTCTCGAATCGTCTCATGAAATAACCGAATAGTATTGACTCACGTAGTTGAATGAATGGAATGTGTAAATAAATTGTATCACCGGATACATCCACAATTTGAAAACTTATATTTATACGATAATCACTATCTCGAATTAATTGGAGATTTAATATATGTTGTAAAAGCTCACATACTACTCTACCAAGACCAGCTTCTTCTGGATTCTCCACGATTACATGATATATAATAATCAGAAGATTTCCATATGTTTTCTCTTAATGGCGTGATTTTTGCAGATGAACGATTTTCTCTTTGCTGTTCTTTTGATAATATAAAAGGAGGGAAAATGATGTAAATATTTATCTGAAAAAAGTTTACGTATTCAGCATATAGAAGGAGAGCATGAGTGACAAATATGTACTCGAACTCCACACCGATGACACCTTTGCTCGATGAGAGGTAGGAAAAAGAGAAGTGGGTTGGATCCTTTTGGTCTTTCGCTTTTTTTGCAGGGGGAGTAAACATCGTTTCTGATGATCTATAAAAGAAAGAAAACATTTTGTATATAGTTATAGGAAAGGTGTTGGCTCATTTATTATAGAAGAGGAAAACATGAGTGAAGGAGTTATGATAATTTTTTTTTGAGGGAGACTTTTGTATATAGTTATCTGAAAGAAGTTGTATCATTTATTGTACCTAAGAAAAGTATGAGTGAAGGAAGTGTGAAATTTTTTAAATTTATATCCCCATGTACTTCATCGATCATTGTGCCAAAGTCTAGTGGAAAAACCCACTTCCTATATCGTATAGTCTGGATAGAGATAATATGTTTACTCAACGTGTTGAGTATGGCCAAAAGATTATGAAGAATTTAAAAACGAAGTTATGTTTAATGAAGGTGTGTACGATGTTTCATCTCTAGATGAAAAAAAATCATTCACTCCTTATTTTAGATGACTTAATGAAGAAGATAGATGCAAGTATATCAGAGATATTTACAGTTACCTCCAACCATAAGAATATCTCCATATTCCTAGTGGCTCAAAATCTATTTTATAAAAATTCTTATATGCGAGATATAGACTTAATTTGTCACAATCTAGTTTTATTTAACCAGAGGAGAGACATCTCCCGGATGAATATGTTTGATAAACAAATACTGTACGATTTACCTTACAGACGGGTATATTTCCAAACGAAATCGGAACCGTATACTTTTTAGAATTAACTATAAAATGAAAAGATATGCGTATCTCTTCCATGCGTTTCCTACACTTTAAAAAGACGAAAAATCAATCATAGGAAGTATGGATAGTGATTTTATCAAATGTGTATGTGAAATGTGCCTTAATATAATAAAAGGTAATGTTCTGATGACAGCATCACAGAAACAAAAGATATCAGGATTCAAACGGTTGGTACGTATGTTAGCTCGGAAGCCAGGTCATATACGTCTAAAGAAAAAAATAAGAAATCAGCGTGGAAGATCGTGTTTACCAATCTTATTCTCTGTTCTAACACCTCTTCTCTCCACCCTTCTAAGATGAAAAAAAAATATTGTTTATCTAGAAAAAGAGAGAGAGAGCTACCCTCAAACTTAATATCATCTCAAGAAAGACTTTTATCTTTGGAGGGAGAATTGACTACTATACTCAATAATTCACACATACCACCAGATAAACGTATTCTACTTTACCAGAACACGTTGGAACATTATTTAAAACCGTATGATGAGGTTGTAAACTCACCTCCCGATAATATTAACCAGAATGATAGGGATCAAATAAACGAATATGAAGATGAAGTACTAGGAACACTGGAGCCTAATGTTCGTGAAAGGAGTAGATTAATTTATCAGATATTAAAAGATACAGAAGGATTCAGTTGGGATAATAATGGTGTGATTACAATCGACGGCAAAAGACTTCCACAATCTAACATTATCGACCTCCTTAATGATTTAACTAGAACGTGAAAAAGACCACCACCCCTCTTCTGGGAAGAAGTAAGAGCAAAGTTAATATCTTCCAATTTCCGTAAATCTATTACAAAAAAATCGCAACGCCGGAAATAATTAGAAAATATTACTCACGCATTAACTTCCACTTCAACCTCAAAGGTTTACACAAACACACGTCGTACTTCTCACTATGGACAACAACCGAAAATAGGGAACTGGCTGAATTATTAATCAATTTTACTGATAGAAATGTTTACTAGACGGTCCAATCAAATATTTTAGAAGGCTAAGTGGCAACTCCACTGATATGCTAATACGAGCAAAACTGAAAATTCAAACTGCGTCAGAGAAACTCTATCCTACTGGCTTTTGTCTCACTGTCTGTCCAAATTCACACGAATACTCACGCATAAGAAGCTATGTCTCGATTCCAGGAGGAACAAATTATACAACAAGAATAAAAAAAAATATATTCAGCCTTTTGAAGATTACTAGAACTAAATTCGATTATTTTAGAGTGATCTTTGAAAATACCTATAGAAGAACCCGCTATAACAATAAACTATTCCTTAGTGAGGATGAATTTTGGCTTGTGTTTGCTGCAATACACAGGTTAAAACAAGAAAATTTCCCCTATGTTGATAGTTTGGTGAAGGACTACGGTGTAAAGCAGTTAATGTGTGTATGTAGTGGAGGCCAACCCTAACAGTCTATTTCCAAGTATCTATTTCGGTATTTAATGTAAAAAGGATGAAGATTTCATTCCTATACGATTTTAAAATGCGCTGTACAATGAATATGAACTCAACACTTTTCTAAAACTTGAAGACAAGTTTCATCAAAGTTTTCGTCAGATGAAATGCTTACAGAATGCGGTTGATGTATGTTATCTTGCATTCAATGATGGACTTGATGAATGGCGAAAACTTCAATCTACTATCACAGAAGTTGAGTATATAAAAAATATCGCGTTTGAAGAGTTCCACTGTTTTATCAACAAGAGGGTTAGCAGTATCGAACTTGTGAAAGAATTTGTCCTCAGGGATATTTATGAATACGTCACCATTACGTGTAAAGAAAATTTAATAGAATATCTATCTATCAACCAGTCTCACCATGAAAGTCCAGATGGTGAAGTGTTACCAGCCTGCGCAATCAAGACTTGCAAGAAGAAAGTTTAAGTTTACCCAAGATAGAAATGATATTTTATCAGAGCACAATTATTTAACAAATATGTTTATTCCAATACTGGATCATATAAAAAACCTTCTGATATTAATTTAAACAAATATAAGGTTGGATTAAAAGTAAACATTGATCATTTTTACTCGTTACATATCGAATATCAATTTCCCAATTCGATTAATCCAGCTCCTTTGATTCAGAGAATCAGTAAATGCGTACAAAGTAATAAGGTTGCGAACATCCATGAAATTCTAACCGAAATTATGTATTTTAATCTAGATGTAAAATAAAATTTGATTTTAAGATAATATGTCTTTTCATTGAATAGTGATATAAGAGTGTAAGCTAGTCAGATATTCAGTTAGAAATGAACAGTCGATTGTTACGCTTATATACATCCCCGAGTCTACGAACTTCCTTTGGTGGGGTAAATTGACTATACCAATCTGTAAAAAAGATCACTAAAAGATCTGATGGGGAAAGCTTTCTCTTAGGTTTGGATAGCTCTACATTACACAAACCCGTTCAAAAAAGATTCAAGACCAAACACGTAAATGCTCAAGGGTCTAACGAGATTTGGCAACTAGATTTAACTGTGATGTCCAAATAAGAAAGTTTTAATTATGGTGTACGCTACATACTCTTTGTAATTGACGTGTATTCTAGATATCTCTGGTTAATTCTTTTAAAACAGAAGACGGAAATCTCATGGAAGAATCAGGATGGATTCCAGGTTATATATGTTCTGATGATGGAGGTGAGTTTAAAGAAAATTAGATGAAACGTTTATTAAGCTAATTTAATATCGGAATTTATCATCTTCACTCTCTAAACAAAGCTAGTCTTTTAGAGCGTGTACAAAGAACAATAAAAGAAAGACTTCAGATACTTTACTTTTAATAAAACCTGGAAATACATCGACGTATTAGATGATTTTGCAAAGGCTTATAATAATTCTAACATAGAATGATTGGGAACGCACCCTTCAAAGTTATACACGATGCTGCTATACCGAAGCAGAGAGCTGAAGGTAAAAAAAAGAGGTTTCTATATAAGATCGGTGATTATGTTCGAATCTCACGCGATCCAGTAAATTTAAAAAAGGGTAAGAAATGGGCTGGAGTGAGAAAATCTACAAGATATATAAAATTTAAAATGTATTAGCTCTGTATTATATTGAAGATTTAAATAGAGAACATATTAAAGGTGGGGCTTATGAAGAAGAACTACAGAAAGTAAAATTTGACTCCCGTAATAAATGTGTAGTAGAAAGGATAGTTAAAACGAAAGGGCATGGAAGAAACAAACTATATTTAGTAAAATGGCAAGGGGACCCAGAATCGTTTAACTCATATATCAAGGCATGAGATATCACCCCAAAATCTTATATAAAGGTGGAAGATGTGGAAGGTTTTATATCAGTTGTGAAGTTGGAGCCAGAGTTTTTATGTCACCCTTCGTTCCTTATCCTTCCTGGATGTTTACCCTCGAAATACCATGTCTGACTATAAAATCAAGCTGCTCAAATCCATAATAATAGACCACAGGCTGTATGAAGTAGGTCTTTGCGAGTTTCAATCTACAGTGAATATCTATAATGTTACTAAGTCTACACACGCATTCACAGTCTATCAGAAAATGGCGGAAGTAAACAACTATGCATCAAATACTATATTGGCAAGAAGAAAGGTAACAAAAATAAAAGAAATTGAATATGCCTATGATGAGATATGAATAGACGCTGGATATTAAAAAAATGAAAAAGCACTCATAGAGAAAATGAATCTGAAAATGAAACAGGAATTTTCATTTCAAGATTTAATGTTTCAATCTGACAGAAAGCAACGGAAAATGCCTACTGATTAATGCTCGCTTCAGGTTCATTGCTCAATGTGAACTGGAAAGAAAATTTATTAATTCATCTGTCAAAAGAATTTTCAACTATAATGCAAAGATCTATCAGAGATGATATCCCCAAATTAAATCATTGTATAACGTTCAATATAGATTTTACTGCTCTTATATCTCATCCGAGATCATGTTATAATTTTTCTAACCTTGTAGACTATCAGTTAGTAGGTGGGACACAGTCGAGGCTGATGAGAATTATTCATCTTCCTTTCAATGATAGTTCATTCAGTATAACTTTGGATTATCCACACTATCTGAATATAATCGGGAGATTTGAAACCAATTTATATAAGAACGGTTGATGGGGAAAAATTTCAATTCTTTGTTGGTCATTTGATGATAAAACTACACATTAGGAGCAAATATTAAAAATACTTAAAAATGTTGAATGGACCGCGCGTGTTTAAAGGGTTAAGAGCCTAGAGGGGACATGGTCTTGGATCCTTCTTCTCTTCCCTATTCAGAAATGCAGCACCATATCTAAAGAGTGGTGCTGGTTATCTAGAAAAGAAGACTATTTCAGCCGGTTTCGATACTGTTCAAAATATTGTGCATGGAAAGAGTGCGAAGAAACCTCTGATAGACCAGCTGGAAAGGGTAAAAGATAAT
Source organism: Ceratothoa steindachneri (assembly GCA_963969495.1). Taxonomy (NCBI): domain Eukaryota; kingdom Metazoa; phylum Arthropoda; class Malacostraca; order Isopoda; family Cymothoidae; genus Ceratothoa; species Ceratothoa steindachneri. Next base: position 104,138,158 of record OZ018325.1, read on the forward strand.
ATCACTAAAGATATTAGACAGTATATTAGAAGAAGAAGAAGAATGGTCCAAGTGGGCGAGCTCGCAGCCATTTTCAAAAAGAGAGGATTCATTAAAATTTCAAATGTTCTTAAAAACATAAAAAATGTAGAAAAATAAATGCCTCTAGAATGCTGTAATATCAACGAAAATCATAAGACACGACACGTCTATCTGGTTCTAAAAATGACAAACATTAAATTTCCTTTAAAAGATTTTTCTCTGGTAAAAATTTAAACTCTCGATTCATGTTAAAGGTGCACTCATGTTCGGAAAGGATGCTCCTTAGAACCTGCTGGGGACATATCCCTTGACAAATAAAAGGAAAAAGCATTTGTCTCAGAGTATGGAAACGTAGGCATTCAGAAAATAGGTGGAGTACAGACATTGGTACCCCACAGTGAGTGCACATTGGAGGCTGCTGAAGGGCTTTCATTAGAAAGCCATGTGCCAGACGACAATGCCCAATTCTCAGACGGCATATAATAACATCCTGAGTACGGGTCCTAGTAGTAGTCTTGCGTGGCCAAAGGTGGACTGACTGTTTGATTGTATGCAGTTTAGTCGGGAGAAGTTCATCCCAAGTCCTCTGCGACTGGCCGACCACGTACTCACGGATGTATGGTACACAATCACAGAAAGGAGGAGGAGCAGGGGTGGGGGTTCCTAGAGATGCAGCTGCCTTGGCAACAGCATCTGTTGGATCTTTGAAACCAGCGGGTGATCTGGAAATAAAATGACTGAAGCCTCCAAAGAGCTGAGGGAATAAGAGAATATTGTATAAGATCCCGATGATGAAAGAGTGATGGTATACAGTGCAGCAAGTATCGCGATAAGCTCAGCCGTGAAGATAAAGGCTGTATTGGGCAGGCACACAGATCTATGACCGGAACGGAAGATAGCAAAATATCCTACCCCATCAGAGGATTTACATCCATCTGTGTAGATAAAAGTGCTTGATTTGTGGCACAAAGAGTGTTCATAAAAGAGGCTTCGTAGAACCGAAGGCAAGAACTTGGTCTTCGGTTCGCCTGCCAGCACCTCGAAAACCTTCAGGGGAGGCAATAGCCATGGAGGTACTTTAGGGATCTGATATGAAATAACTGATAATTCCCTCATTTGACCCGTATCTCCAGTTATACGTAAGGAAAAGGTTTGAGTCAGCAAAGGAAACCTATCATATCAACCACCGAGTGAATATTATAGGTGAACTCATATACAAGTGAGTGGGGGAGCTGTTGCAGCATGAAAATGTACTGCAGGTTAAAAGTAAGGCGGTGAAAAGATAGTGGAAGGACCCTATTCTCTGCATGGAGACTCCATACTGGGGAGAAATTAAATGCTCCCAAAGCTAGACGCACTCCCTGGTTTCTGATTAATTAAGCTTATCTAGGTTTGAAGATGAGGTTGAAGAGTACATTTATAACCCATAATCCAGCTTAGACTGGATCAAGGTTGTATACAAAAGTCACAGGGTACGGGGATCACTTCCTCACAAAACATGTGATAGAAGTTTTAAGATATCCATTCTCTTCAAGCATGATTTTTTCAAGGCAGTTATATGGGGGACCCAGGAGAGCTTTGAGTTAAAGATAACCCAAAGAAATTTACAATGAGACTCAAACGAGATGGGGGAGCCATACAAATATAAGGTTGGCTGTTCCCAGTCAACTTGCATGAAATTGTAGAAATGAACTGCTTGTGTTTTTGAGGAGGACAGTCAGAAGCCTTTTGCATCGGCATTTTTGGCATTGGCGTTATTGGCCAGTTGCAATTTACGGATGACAAATGGCAGCCGAGGTGATGCTAAACAAATTGCCAAGTCATCCACATAAAAGTTGTCATTACCTCTGCAGGAAGATTAGTAATAATGCTGTTGATAGCAACCGAGAAGCAGGTGACGCTCAAAACGCTTCCCTGTGGCATGCCCTCTATCTGATCAACAGGCTCCGATATTACATTTCCTACCCTAACACGGAATGTGCGTCCAGCAAGAAATTGCGGGATGAACCTAGGAAGATGGCCTTTGATGCCCCAGTCATATAGTTGCTTCAGGATACCATACCTCCAGGTGGTATCCTGAGAAGCAGGTCGGTGGTGCATTGTCTATTTAAAAAACCCGACTATGAGGGAGAAATAAGGTTGTGTTTCTCCAGCAACCATACCAATCTGGCATTCACCATCCATTCACAAACTTGCATGGGAAACAAGTAAGGGCAATTGGGCGATAGTGGGGCGGAAACGTCCTTTCCTTTCCTGGTTTACGAAGGGAAAGTATGATTGCTTCCCTTCAATTGGAAGGGAAACAGCCCTTAATCCAGATATAGTTAAATATATCGAGAAGATGTGAAATGAGTGTTGAATGCATATGCCTGATCATATCATAAGAGATACAATCAGGACCAAGTGCGCTGAATCCACCTCTTTTGAAGGCACTTCCAAGTTCATAAATAGAAAAGAGCTTATTGTATGGTTCATTATCCATACAAGGATCCATGAAATTCAAGAGGCACCACTCTTTTATTTTCTTGACATGTTGAAATTCTAAGTAATAATTGTTAGGGATGGAAATGTCAGCAAATGTCTTTGCCAGGACATTTGAAATTCTGGACAACTCTCCCCAAAGCTCGCTTCAACTATAAGCTGCTTCAACTATATTGGGGGCAGAGAAACCACTTGCTCTGCCCATGAGCTTTTTCACACTTTTCTTGACTTTGTCTGGTGAAGTTTGGTGGTTGATAGAGTTGATGTACCCTTTTAAGGAAATTCGGCGAGCCTGGCGGAGGGTACGATGTCGTAATGCCAAGGCTCGGCTACGAGCATACTTGTTGAGGGCAGTATGGTTTCGATGGTAGCGACGACAAGCTCGCTAAAACCCTGTCACCATTTTGCTGCATTCCTGAGATCAAAAAGGGAGATGGGTCTTGTGGGAAGCAGTTTTGGGGAGGGGCATGGAAGAATTTGCCGCCTGGTTGACATGATTATGGAAGTTCTCCAAAACCATGTCAATGTCGCTCTGAAGTAAGTGTCCAGAATGGTGAGAAAGGTATTTAAACTTTGGCCATTTAACTCTCCTAGTGTTCCACCTATTGCCCGTTGGGGAAGGGGGGCCACCCAGGCATAAGGTAAGAACAGCTGGGAAGTGGTCGCTTTCTCTCCGACCAGGATCCACCGACCAGCTGTAATCTGCTCTACAGTCTGAGGAACAAAGTAACAAATCTACACAGGTAGAGCTGTTGGTCTGGACATGGAAGAATGTTGGAGTACCATCATTAAATAATGACACATCCAAGGTCTCCATAAGTCTCATAATCAGATTTCCTTTTGGGTTGTCATCATAGTCTCGCCAAAGGTGGTGTCTTGCATTAAAGTCTCCAACTAGTAGGAATGGGGTCGGGAGTTGGGAGATCAGATTGGCTAATTTGTTAGCCAAATCTGAAGCAACTAATCCTTCACTAGGACGGAGGTACAGTGAGCAGACTGTGTATAAACGGTTGGTATACACACGAATTGCCACTGCTTGAAGGTCCATTCTCAACGGGATTGCTAAGTGAGAACAGTTTTTACGGACAAAAATATTCGAACCATGAATGGGTTCTGGTGGATTCTTAAAATATTCCACATAGTGGGGTATATTGGGTAATCGACGAATACCCAATTGGATCTCCTGTAACGCTATACAACTAGGGTTGTAATCATGAAGCAGGAGTTTGAATTCTTCCCATTTGGAGAAGACCCCTTTGTAGATTCCAATGAACAATTGGAAACATATTCATCGCTTAAGGGTAATTAAATTTTTCTTTGCACCTGGTGAAAGTGATTGGGGTTTTGAACCTTTTTGATTTTTAGGTGTAATTAACACTTGAGGCATAAGTAGTTTAAATGTTTTGGGGATGGCACTTTTATTAGAGGGCAAAGAACCATCTGTAAGTTGTGAATATGACAGGGTGGTTTTTGCTGTCAAAGATGCCTCCGAAGATATTGGGTCCTCTGTACTGGTAGGTAGTGATGTCGAGAGAGATGGTACATAGTCATTCTAAGAGGTAGTTTATGGGTCAACTGGGATGGGTTAAGAAACCTCAGAAGGCTGTTTCTCCTCTTCCATAAAGGTCACATCCAAAGCTGGATCAGAAAAAAATCCTTTCAGCTTCTTTGGAAGTTACTGATGCTGTGAATAAAATAGGCTGGCTAGTTGTGACTGATGGACTCAAGGCAGACTCAGTGGGAGAAGGGTAGATGTCCAAAAGTAAAACGAACACCACACGAACATCCTCTTAATCTGCCTCCATATCTTCAGGACATGTCAATGGTTGGTTAGATGCTAAAGGAGGGGAATCTGAGGAACGGCGAGTCCTCTTGCGCCTTCGTTTAGGAGAAGCAGGAACCTCTATAATGATTGGCGAGGAAGGAGGAGCATCATTCTGGAGCAGAGATTCTATTGGGGTTTCTTGATGGATATTCTGCAGACGAAACAGTGGAGGTCAGAATGGTTTCTGATGTCTGAAGAAGAGATATTGAGGGAAGCAAGAGAATCCAGTGCATTGATTTTTTGATGCTGATCAAATAAAAAGGACTCTACAACAAGGCAGCCATCATTCCTAGGCCCCATTTGGGCAGGTTCACCACATTTGGCAACAAAATCTTCATAGACATTGAAAATGTCAGCCTTACTCAATGGTGTATCGTTGTTTGATTTTATAACTACAAATATATCATAATTAAGATCAACGTCGACCTCGGAACCAAAAGGATCGAGTCTACGAAGATCATAGTCATTGGTCGCACGGGAACCAGAAGCATGGTGCCTCTGGGAAAAGTTTTTATTATTTTAACCGTAAATAGTTGTATTAAAAGAACACATACCCCTGGGGAAGTGGGGTCATGTTACTGTAACTGCTCCCAGACTAGGCGCTTCACACCGTCCTCAGGGTAGCCCCCCCCCCCATGCTACAGCTGCCGTTTTAAAAACAGTGCAACGTCATGAATGGAAGTTTGACGACGGCTAAGCTAAGACCCACGCTGTGAACTGCTATCAGCCCCAGAATAAGTGTGGTCTTCAAAGCGATACCTCCGGCGAACATGATCGGCAACCCGTACAGCGGTACTCAACACAAGGGTGTGAGGATCCTTAGTTTGACTCTTACACAGTGGCCTGTACAGCAAGTTAGGATCCCTGAAGACAGAATAATGGATAAAAATGTCCATCACAGTCTTCACTGACATAGCCCACTGTGTCATTGAAGTACGCCAGCCCCTTTACCACGACACGGTGATCCTCAGGGTTGGGCAGTATATTAGAAGAAAGTTAAAATCTGAGTGATAATGAGAGGAAATCAGCAAAAATATGTGTAATAAAATCACGAAAATGGATGAATAAGAAGTCGAAAAATAGAAGAAAGTTGAAAATATATGATGAGGAAGATGGAGATGTTTTTCCCTCATAAAATAAACCAGAAGACATTCATAGATGTTCTCATAAAGATATCAACGGCTGTAAATCATACACGTGTAAAATGAATGCTCTTGATCCAACAAGTGATATCTGTTCCATCAACCCAAACTTACATCGTTGAAATAAATTATACACTGGGCTGCATCCCTCCCCCCAAATTCCTTGCAACAAAGACGTCATTACCATTTTCCATTAGAGTTTTGCATACAGAATCCAGAAATCATACTAATTTTTTCAGGAAGGTTCTCATTTTTTTTGTAATAACCGACACTAAATTATTCAGGTTTATCGTCCAGAAATGCGTTTGAGCCAGGTCTATAAAATTCCTGTAAATTTATATAGGTAAGTAAAGACAAACGGAGGTTGATAGGCCATTTTATTTTATTGAGAAGAAACAAAATCATGATAAATGTACGTTACACACATACAGGCATGTACATATCTGCTTACGAAAATCACCATTGTATTTGAATGTTGAGGCCAGCTATACTCCCTCAAAGGCACGCGTTCGAGACTTTCTCTTGTGTGCTGGTGTATCAGCAGATGTTGCCCGGCTTTTTTGAAGCGACCAGCAGAAATCAGCCATCATCGTCACGCTCTAATTGCCTTGATAGCGGTGCTCCATTTCGGATATATCTTGATGGAACCTCTCCTCCTGTTCCTCACTGAAGTCACCAAGTTGGCAGGAAAATAGTCAAGATGGCTATGAAGGAAATGCATTTTTATGCTCATCCGTACGCCAGACGTCTCATATGCTTGAAGCATGTTCCCAACTCTTCCCTTGTAGTCATCGGCTTTTTTTCCCCCAAGAAGCCTGTTACTACTCATTTAAAACTATGCCAAACACTTCTTTCATGATGTGTTAATGCTTCAGTAAAGCCGGTGTCTGAAAGAAGCTCACGAATCTGTGGTTCAACAAATATGTCGGCTTTCATTTTAGCATCACTTACAGAAGGGAATTTGTGGGACAAGTACTTAAACCCTTCTCCATCTTTCGGAAGTGCATTTACAAAGTTCTTCATCAATCACAGCTTTATGTGAATTGAAGGTAGAAGCACTCTCTCCGCTGGTACAAGTGGTAGAGCTTTGACGTTATGGTGGTCAGGTACAAATTCCGTCCGTTATGGCCATGGCACTTGTCGGTAGTGTACGGAATCTGCACGGCTGTCCCACATGCATAAAAAACATTGATGTTTTGTGTAGCCTCCTTGCAGCCCTAACAAAATACTTAGGACCTTCAGGTCAACACAAAGAAGCTAGTTGTGATCCTGATATTGTATGTTGTTAAAGAGACAGACATTGAAGCGTAGATTTCTTTCAGGGTGACGGAATGCGCAATGGGCAATGATGCTACTATTTTGCCATTAAAAAGTAGCACGGCTTTCAGACTCCTTGTAGAGGAGTCGATAAAGAGCCTCCATTCTTCAGGATGGTATTCCTTGCCTATGTGTCCCACAAGACCTGAACCATCATGGCAATACACCATGTCATCTGTCTTAGTAAAGTACCGCACAAATTCCTGCTCTCGATGCCTATACCATGCAAAATGTGTGCTGCTTCCCAAAAGATTTTTCTCTGCTAACCTGGAGCCTAGCAATTGTGCAGATTCTTTTGACAGCCCCAGGTCTCTAACAAGGTCATCTAGCTAACTTTGTCAAAACAACTGAGGTCTTTTCCTACGGATCCCGGTACGGTTAAACTCTTCATCCACATCCGTATTTTCACGATGATTACTTGAAGAGTTACTAGAACTGCTACGGTGCACATTCTCAGGACATATTGGTACTGGGACGTCATCACTGTGTGGTACAGGTCGCATAGCTTATGGAATGTTTGGATATTTAATGTGTTTCATGCTTTTAGCATTCCTCCCCAGCGGTTTCATCATACAAAAATAGCAGTCATCATGGTGATTTTTCGGTTCCCGCCAAACCATTGGTTTATCAAATGGCATTGACTTACGTTTCCCTTTAATCCAATGGCTTTACCCAGAAATACAGTTCACACAGGCAAAGAGAGAAGCCCATGGCTTGTTCTGATCTTCTAGTTCAATGGCAAAGTAGGCAGGATACAGACGTTTTCCCGAAGATGTGATAGTGTGCTTCTGTTTTTAGCGTGTGTACTTTCCGCATACGTAACAGAACGAGTCAGGATGGTTCATGCAAGTCTGCGGCATCCTTCAGTTAATCTGCAACAGAATAAATAAACATAATATGCAGTCAATGATCACACGTGGACATTACACATTAATAATTCATACATAGCTGTCTATACACCTATCTCTATAACACATGCTGTGCAACACAAAAATTAGAACCTCAGGAGCAAAATAAATACTACCACAGTGTTTTCAGTACGCAAAATAGGGCTGGAAAATGATATTGTCATTTATGTGGCATTTTCGATACAGTCCAGTGTTATCAATCTTACTCTCCGCTTAGCAATATCTTTTTCGACCTCACACCGGTTGAATATTATGTATCTGGTAGCGGACAGTATTATAAAGACCCTAGTGAGGTTTATCTTTATATTAAACCAAGAATTATGAAGTTAAACGGAAGCCAACTTCAAGATGGGGGAGAATGTTTTTCCTGAAAATAATATACTTCACACTTTGTTCAGCAATGTTGATATTTATTTAAATAAAACATCTGTAAATTTGATGGAAAATAATTACTCCTATCGTGCATATTTAGAAACCCTGTTGAACTATACTGAAGAAGAAAAATCTACTTTTCTTTTAAATCCAGGATATTACTCTAGTGAAGAAAGTATAGAAAAGAAATATGGCAGATCTCAGAAAAAAATAGTTGATGTATATAAAAAACTACACGTCGATTTATTCTCGCAACATAAGCTGTTAATTAAGGGAGTCTCAATAAAGATAAATTTATCCAGAGCACCACATTCATTTACACTATTTAGAAGCCAGACCGGTTTAGAAGCTAAAGTAGAATTATTAGAGAGTTTTCTTCACATTAGAAAAGTCCGTCTTTTAGCATCAGCTTATTGCTTACATCAAACGATAAGTACCCTATCATACAAGTTCGTATGTGAAATTTTACAATTGTGAGTGGAATATCAATGAGGAGTGTGGATAATATCTTCATGGGGCGAATACCTACACGCATGGTTATAGGAATGGTTGATCATTCTGCATTTTCTTGTAATTTTGATGCATCACCTTTTGAATTTAAACTTTATAATGTGAATCGCATCACTATTTATATAAACGGGACTGAAGTTGAAAGACTATTTGAATAAGACTATTCGGACGATAGAGATCCAGTTGCGTCAAGGGCTTTTTACTCGTCATATAACGGTATAGGAGAAATTGGAGGTAGGCAGAGTATTGGACTTACGTATGAACAATTTATAAAGAGTAAAAATATTTATTGTATTAACCTTAATTAGGAAAAGAGTACTACTTGTCTTGGAGAATGCTCCAATCCTATACAACAGGCAACATTATCAGTAAAGTTACAGTTTAAATCTCCATTAATAGAACTGATCTCCCTTGCTATATATGCAGAGTTTCAGTCTGTTATTGAGATAAATAAGTCTAGGAACGTACTTGTATTAGTTTATTCTTAATAAAATGAATGCAGTAGAAATAGAAGAACTAGTGTATCGATATAAAACTACAAAACGAATTTTACATGGATGTTATGAGAGAGGCATTGATCTATATTTACCTTTAGTACTGTCAGCGGCTTATATCATTAATCTAGACAGGAGCCATCAACCTGGATCGCATCGGATAGCTTTGTTTGTTAAAAGAATTGTGTATTACTTTGATAATCTATGTCTAAGGTTCCCGAGATATTGTTATTTGCGTAAAAACTTGTTAAAAATGAATAAAACTATTGTCGTTAACCCATGCAGATTTCAAAGTTACTTTTCAGACACTTGCGGATTGTTTTGTGTCTATTTCATTCGGCAGATGACAATCGGTATATCATATCGAGATTTATAGAACAATTCGATTCATATAATGATCAAAGAAACAAAGAATTCGTTGTAAGGAATACTTGTAGTTAAATGTAAAGTATATTGATAGTATACACTGAATAAATATATAATTGTATATCATATTGACAAATTACATATATATTATGTAACCCGAGTAGTATAAATTAAATATTTATTTTCAATTTATTAATCTGGAGAAAATGTATGCATATTTCTGTTTAAAAGTAAAATAAATCTGTATATTTAAGTTTAAAAATAAAATAAATGATTATATCAAGCTAGACATTTTAAAAAAATATTTAAAAAAGGAGAGAAAAATCACTTACTCTGTGAAAGGAGCTGTCAACTTACAAACGCTGAAATGTTCAAGAAAATCACAAATCTCCCCACAAAATTTCTACTTATCTTCTGTCAAGTCTTTCATTTTCTTACACTTAGTTCAAAAATTAAAATACCGTAGAAAGGAAAAAAGCTTCTTCCCAACAAGCTGTTGTCTATAATAATTAAATGAGGAAGGTTTGGAATGCCAATCGATGGTCCAGTTTAAACAAAAGATAGCTATCTCCTTACTTCATTTTTACCTCTTAGAGAAAAAAGAAGCAATATTCGTCTCCTTTTTTTATCGGTTGGAAAACATTTGGGCCAATTAAAGATAACTTTTTCATTGCTTCATTAAATCTCGTGCCCTGAAAATCAAAACAGAGGAGGGATAAACATTCAAATAAAGCAATATCAAAAGGAATCTTGGAAAGCGTTGTAGAGCGAAAAAATATTTATTTTCAATTTATTAATCTGGAGAAAATGTATGTGATAACATCTAAAAGATTGTGAAGGGATGTGCAGTCAGTGGCTTGGGCATTGTGTGTGTGTTTGTGTGTGTTCATACTCTAAATTCTTAAAAAATCTTATTATCTTTAACGTACCAATCAAAGAATTGTAAAGGTTAAATGACAAATAACGGTTTATCTAAAAGATTGTGAAGAGATGTGAAGTTAGTGGCCTGAGCATTGTATGTGTGTGCGTGTGTGTGAAGACTCTTAATCCTTAGAAAATCATACTACCACTATTATTACTATGGGGGGGGTGTAACGAGACTTGAGTGCGAGTCTATGTGTGTGTGTACGTATCTGGATACGCTAATAGGAGGCCGAGTTTGTGTACACTCGAACCTCCACCTAGAACACTACTGAGGTGTCATCTATGCAATAAGACCAAAGCCAGAAGACCAGACCATACCAGCCTTTTTTGGCTTCCAGGTTAAGTTATCACCAGAAACCCTCCAAAGTCAAACGATTATCCCATGACTTATCCTAATCCACCGAACAACACCATTCTGTATGATATCCTGCGCGAACTTGAAAAGGCAATTGTTGACAAAAAGATGCCATTTGCCGTTATTGTTTGTGATCATCCTCTCTATGCATTATTGCTAAAACTGAAAAGTGAGAATTCATATATTTGCCAATATAGTGCAAGACTTCTCCATTAAAAGACAGTGAACGACAACACCGCAAAAAAATCAGTCCATTCGTAATGTGTTTATGAAGTCAGAGGATAAATTTACTTCTAGTAGAGACTTTCATGCTATTCTTGGTAAACCAGAAAATGTAGTTTGCCTCCAAGCATTCATCAAGGCTGCCTTCAAAAGAAAGGCATCTTCAACCACTGCTGAGCTCATATATTGTGTTGTTGGTAAACCAGCAAGGAATCTCACCACAGATGAAGTATTGCAAAATCTCCCATGCTCCCATGCAGAAGCAGACAAAGCTCTGTTATACAAGCCATGCCACACAGTCGTTTCTAATTAGCAATACACCAAGATTAATAACGAATAATGAGTAGCCACTGCAAAGTCCAGATTGTAACCCAATGGATTATTTAAATAAAAAGGTTTATCGAGGTTGGAGAGAAAATTCACTGAACCAGAATTGAAAAGAAAAATAAGTGAATCTTGGCAAGAAATTTGCATTAATGAAATAAGAAAATTTTGTGTGTGTGGAAAAAAACCCTCAGTTTAGTATTTCATCAAAGTGGTAGTCTAATCGAAAATTTAATGTAGGTAAGTTAAATTTCTGATTATTTATTTCTTTACACTCGATATTCGTTTTTTTATCCATGTTGTCATTTTTCTGAAGTGCAAGAAAACTATAAAAGGTATCTAGATTCCGTTTTTTGCATTCAAAAAAGGACGATTGAAAGTATTTATTTACATATGAAAATTTCATGAATAGGAAGGAGGTTACTGAAATATTATTATTAAAAAAAAAATGCGTCATTGGGGGGTGGGGGGCACCCGATATATTGACTTTGGGAAGTCCATCGAGATCAATGATGACGGATCCCATCTTAAGGACATCAACCTACATTAGGTTTACAAGGGTATGAATGTGCGCAGTCTTCGGACCCGTATCTTGAACGAAGGAAGAAGGACCCTGGTGGCAGGAGATGCTCGAGACAACCAGGCTTTATCCTTAGCTGCAGGGAGCTCCTGAGAGACCGTTCTGTTGGTGCTCGTCTATAGGCACTCCCGATTCTAATTTGTGATGGAGGTATCCTTCTTCTAGCCTTTGGCTAAAAAGGCAGAACCCACAAGGCAGTGGGAAGTGCAGTAATTGGTAGGTGCTAGGGCATGTCCACACACCGGTGGGCCTGCACTTTAGTGTTAAATGGCCGCTTTGCTTGACTTCTCACTTTGCATCTTCTGCTGCTGGGTAGCCCTTGTGGTGCAAAGTAGCGCGGGAGGGAAGCAATAATAACAAAAATTACGCACAGGAAAATGAGAACTTACCCTATACTTGTATAAAAAAATAACTTAACTTTCTCCTGAAACTTATTTAGTATTTAAATTTCTAACAGAAATAATAACAAATAGAGACGAGCAAACTAATTTGCTCTAATGACCGCCAAAATGGAAAATCTTTCGTATCACTCTCAGAAATCAAAGGTGAACCTAACTTAAAATATAAGTAACCTTTACTGATCACGTACTCAAACAAATGTGCGTGAGGGAATGAAAACGTTGAAAGTTCTCATTTCTTTTGATTGGTTTGTCCAAAATATAATTCTTTTAGGGAACCCAGCAAATTCTTTTTGACACATTTCCAGCCCCCCCGCCAAAAAAAACCTACCAAAATCAGGCTCCGGAAAATATTCAATTATAGCCTATAAGGTACAGGACCTTTGAGCGAAGTATAAGCTTATATGTAAATGGGTAATCTACAACCGAAAATTGTAATCAATAGGACCTACCAGTGTATGGTTTCTAGAAGGGGAACATCTGAACGCATGGCTTGTAACAGCTGACATCCTTGCTAGCTCCTACAAAGTTCTTAAAGAGGCAGTTGGTAATTTGCCGTCTGAGAAACTTATGCATCTCGCCCAAAAATCCATTTTTGTACGACCTTTGATATCAATACGGTTACCTCAAAATCAAAGTACGACTCCTTCCAACCACCAACCAATCAAAACTTTTGTACAACCCAATTCGAAATTAACCAATCAGAATAGATTTTTCCCGTTTCCCGAGTCCGGGGCGCATTTTAACGAACAGTTTTATTGAATCAGCGATCCAGACAAGCTCGGTAAGAATTAGCTCCCTAATTAATCATCAGTGTATACAAAGGTCTAGAAATATTCTAAAAATATTCAAAGTGTAATTCCTTCCTTTGAATTCCAGTTCCCCTGATTTATGACTTCAAAAACGTTGTAGCAGTACTATACTATATTTTATATAATTCCCCCATATTCATTATAATATTCACCTCATATAGCTTACTCATCTTAACATTATAATCATCGGCCATTTCCCTATATTCATTAACCGTATTATCAAATCAGTCATATTCCATTATTTGTTGTTCAATAAATCTTGTTAAATTTATGCGTCAGTGATTTTGAAACCTTCCGTTCATCACGCTTTTTATTTCAAGTCATTTTTATCTTTAAATTCATATAGCACGGTTTACTGGCTGCTATCTAGGCAAGTTTGTCATTAAAACAATCTCAATAGCTATACCAGCTGTGTTGACATACATCAACATTTTCTGGCCAATATTTGTGCATTTCCTCCTGAAGCTTAGATAAATGATCTTGGAAAAACAATTTTATATCCGCAAGCTCTATTTCTGCTAAATCTTCCAGCACTGCACTCAACTCTGTAAGAGCAACTGTTTTTCTGGTGACTAATTTTTCTCACCAAAGTATGTTTCTTCTTGAATGATGTTAATTTTTTCACTGATGTCTACTATAGTTTAATTTCGCCTAAATATGCTAGTTTTGCCAACCAAGCAGCATCTTTGAAACAGGTAGTCAGGTTATGCTTCTTCGCATGGAGAAAAACTTATATTTTAGCTTTAATTTCAATAATCCGTCCAATCATATGGCGTCTAGACAACCAAATGCGCAAGTTCAAAGCTCTCACTATTATAAAATTCTCAATTTGTATAACATCATTCAGCACAACATGGAGTTCTGGTTGAAGACATTGAGAGGCCAAGTTTTCCTGAGGTAAGAAACAGTAAATTATTATGACATCAGGAGTTTCCCCTTTAACCCAAGTGACAAAACCTATTCGATTTCCCATCATCGATGGCGATCCATAAGTACACACCTCCAAACAATTCAATCAGTCTATGTATGTTATATTTCTTGAAAAAACTGTGCAACATAACAAGAATATTTTCTCTTGTGATGGTTGTTGACAGGGCATTACAAAAACCATGAGCCGATGCTCGGCAACAATATCCACAGGTTCATCTGTCTGAATGAAAATTTATCTGCTTATTTCAGTGCAACAACTAATTGATTAAAAATATCTAAAGACATGAAATCAATTAAACGTTTGATGCTGTTGTTAGAAAGTGGTCACACCAAACTTTCTTAGCTACATCTGCTACACACCATATCAACTGCTGCTGGTTTCATCAGGTCTTTCTAAATTTGTGAGACTTTTTGGATCGTGCAATATACCATGCTACTTCAAAGGATGCCAAAGAACCTTTCTCCAAAGAAAGATCTAAGCCTGAAGGAGCATCAATCCGACTTCGTTTTACCTATTCTTCCCTATTGTTCCAGTAAATCAGCGACTTTTCAATAAAGTTTAGATGAAATTAACACAAATGACGTTTCATTTTGCTTTCCTTCATTGATTCATTGGCACTGACTTTCAGACACTGAACACACTGAGGGTGGACATTCCATGATCTATCTCTCGGATGTGTGAAGCCATCATTGCCTTACCCACACACTCATTATTAATTACCACAGACGGAAAACACACAAGTATAAATTGCCAACCCTATCACACCACTCATAACACAAACCTTATCTTTAGCAGGTTTCATTTATCAGTGAAAATTTCCAAGCTTATGCTGTTTCCTCTATATTAGACTATTGACTATTCTACTCCTAAATTAACTTGACAATCACAGTAAATAAAAAATGTAACATGCAAATAAAACTTACGTGATACGGATGTCTGTCAACTAACACAATTACATCGGAACTAAAGATTCTGAAGAAACAGATTGACGCAAGTTCCAGCTGCCTAGGCGTGCAGTACAAGTTTTTGACCTGATCATACTCGAATATGTTCTGTTCTACATTCATTTGTTTGTTTCTACTATTCTGAGAATTGACGCATGAATTTAAAACCTTATGTTGCTCTAATTTAACTTCTGGATTGGAATACTTCGTGCATTGATATACTTTGTAAAGAGGTTTGCACAAGTCGCATTTGAAATTTGCTTCTGGGTGGTGTTTTTGGCATAATTTTAGATATTCTTTATGTGAAAGACAGTCATATTTGATTTATTAATTAGTTGACCCAATCTTATTTATTCGAGTTTATGGAGCTACTTGGCCAGAAGATTAATTTCTTTTCTAAGTATTTTCCTAAAATCCTTCAGGCTCCAATATTCTCTTTCTTTATGATGATTGTATGGCTGCTCCTTTAAGATTGAAGGAAGTTTACGAAATAATATCTTTCGATGAAGTAGCCAGTCCTATACAAATCAACTCAAGTTTGTAAGACTGCCCAATTGACAGTCAGTTATCCCTCAAATCATTAAATAAATCAAATTTGTTTAAGGCATTCAGAAAATCAAGGAGGTCATGGATACGATATTGCCTCCATAAGTTGTTTTTTTCGAAAGTTCGTAAGACTTTTCATACTCTGTCCCACTTATGGATAAACCATTCAACAACTAAACTGCTAGACCTTTAAATTCATTCTAATAAATAAGAGTTTTAGTTCATTACAAATTTATGAAATATGAATTGTGTTATAAAATAAATTATGGAAATGAGTCCAGTGGGGAACATCTGGAAAATGAGAAAATTGATTATATGGGGAAGCAAATCACTTTCTTTAATTGCATTAATACCTTTTTAGTTTAGACATAACCTGCAATTCTTGGCATGTCCTAAAGTTCTCCTGATACAATATATTACTATCCGAGACTCGTATAATCTCTACTTTAATTTCTTTCTCATTAATTGAGCAAAGAATTTGTTAATCTAAAGTCAGTATTTTTAGAAAATGGAAAGTTAATGAGTCTATTTGAGACATGGGGCCTATAGCATCTAGAACTATATCTTTAATCATATATATATATATATATATATATATATATATATATATATATAAGTCAATAGGAAGCCTATGATGAGGATTGAGCGATTGAACTGAAATTCATCTTTTTTTTTATTGAAAAAAGATTTGTGCAACATTTCGACCTTATGGTCTTCTTCGTGCACTATGTAAAGACTAGAAAAAAAATATACAATAACATTTACATTTAATTAAAGTTTATAAATTTAAAAATCTAAGAACAAAAGTATCAATATAATCAAAATATAGATTATTGGGGGAAATACCAAGGAATGATTAAAGAACGAATTAAAAGTTGCTCAATACATAGATGAATGATAAATATCTAAACAAACACGCCATTTAGAAATGAACATACAAATAAGTAAGACCAACATACCTAACTTCGGAGATATCCGAAAAGACTATGAAAACGGGGTAACTGGAGAAATAAGTCAGTTTTTATCGTTGTTTTGGTTAAGGGGATAGCACATTTGTTCATTAGTCACTTTTCAAATTCTTTCGTTCAAAATTCTCATGTTTTGGTTTTGTATATCATTTTATTGCAAATTTTATGTGCTTTTTTATTGTATAATTAGTTCTTTAGAAACATGACTAGAACATAGTGAAAATTAAGATAATGCAAAATTGTATAAATTCGTAGAAAATCTTTCTTAGATTTTTAAAGTTAATTTGTGAAAAAACAACAAAAATACACCATTAGTTATATATCATTTTCTTGCAAATTTTATGCACTTTTCTATTGTATAATTATTTATTTAGCAACATGAATAGAACATAGTGAAAATTATGAGAATGCAAAACTTTATAAGTCGTGGAAATTCTCCGTAGACTTTTAAAGTTGATTTTTTTAACAAAATGCAAAACTATACCATGCGAATTTAAAAATTTGCTAAAATAAAATCGGCGCCTAAGAACAGATTTATATTTTTAAGATCATTTGAATATTGATTGTTCTAACTTCCAAGGCATTCAGAAGACCACTACTATTCATACAACACCCCTTTTTATAACTGAGAAGAAAACATATAGTTGACCTTGTCCGAAAAATATATGTTTTAGTCGATCATTAACACAAATTTTAATGGAACTAAAGAAAACTGATTTCAAATGATAAATAAATTAAATGTACATCTTCTGGTCGTTAATTGAGTTCGAATGCTTAATATTTAGTAATTATATAGCCATTTATATGATATCAGGTTTCAAGGCAGGTTCTGAAAGAATACCCTGTATCTCCCAAACGGTGCCGTAGGTTATTATGATTTTGGTGAAATAAAAAGAATTTTAATGAGTTTTAATTTCATATATGATAATCTAAGTAATAAAAAAGTTGAGATAATGAATGTGGTATCTCCTTAAATATGGTTTTGGGAAATTCGAAATGAATTAGGGTCTAGTTGGGGTTATAGCTTTTTAATAACCTTCACAGGAGGAAATTAAATATCCCTTGTATTAGAGCACAAAATTATACCGCTCGGCAGTATACACTTCGAAATTAATTAAATGTTTAGCACTGATTGTTTTTCTTGTATATGAATGGTTTCTAGGGAAATGGAAAGTAGTTGTCGGCGATCTCGTGCGAAGTCTAGAATGTTGGTGTTGTCTTCCATCATTTTTCTGCTGAGAACTATTCCATGTTTTGACTAGGGTAAGTTTTGGTGGCTCGGTGATATGACATGCTTCTTGATTATTTTTTTTTGCGTCATTCCAATATATGAGTAAAAGAGGAACTGATAGTCTCTTAGGTTTTATTTATACTCATATATCGGATGGGTCCTTTGTTTAGGTTTGAATATTGGCGTCTGGTTGTTTTTCATGATGAGCCTGGCGGTGCGTTTAGTTTGATAATATATAGTTAACGATATTTTTTTATTTTTAGGCTTTATTATAATTCTGCATTACATTATTTGCGATAGTAATATTAAATGGATCATCTCATCAAATTTAATATTATAATAAAAAAAAACTCATTTATGAGAAATGCCAGAATGCTTTGAGTCTAAAATGTTTCAAGGGTATCGATATCCGTAAATGCTACAAAATTAGTAGTAAAGTACCTAACTATGTATTTTCAAACTGTTGATTTAAAGGACATACCTTTTACTTTTACCTTATTGTTTCCTTAAATGTTTGTAATACCTTTACTTTATTATTGGCAAAATGTGTTTAATTTTATTGATAAAATAAAGAGTTAATAATAAATTATTGGAATTATAGTCAAATGTATTATTGTTCTGTGCTAAGTATTGATACACCCAGGTCTAATAGGGCATTTAAGAACGCAGAGATTATGGCCAAAATTAATTAGAAGAATGCTACAAACATCTATGTGGTAACGCTTATTTACTACCCATAAGCCCATTCTAAAATTGAAAAAAGTGGTACAAAAGAAAACGTTTGGCCATAATAGATGTTGCCATATAGACTTTCTATTCTCTTTTTCCAGTATTGCAATGGTGTTCTTTGATCGTCGTCATCTCTATTACCAGTCCACTTCAGCTCTTTCAACATCATGTTGGCCGTCTTAATTTACACCCCAGTATGTTATACATCACCATAATTGCATGAGTTCTCTAGAGTTCTTGTTAAATTTTGGGTTAATTTCCGACACATGAATATAAAAACAACAAAATAGACTCGATAGGTGATCATTACTAGTTCTTGATTTTTTCGCCCATTTTTTTTCGAGAAATTTAACAATAGGACATTCTTCTCCTAGAAGTGCCTCATGAACATTCATCTCCCAAGGGTAACTATTACTTATTGATCGCCGATCTTATGTTACGTAATACTTAAAAGTGGATATTAAATCAGATTAGTTTTGTTTAAAAGAATCTGGTGGGTGATTTTTACTAGATTCATGGCGAATTGATCCCTATTTCTTGTTGCAAACCGAAGGGAGATCTTTCCGTCCAAGCTGGTCTCTCTCGATTTTTATATCATCCTTGGTATACATGAACATAGATTAATTGTTAAATTAACTTACATAGTAACTGCATTTATGACTAATCAGTGACTGATGCTTTCTCTATGTGCTCCATGGATAGCATGTACGGAACACTTGTTGATATGTTTAGGGATATGCCCAAACATTAATTAAGTCGTGAACTGTGAATATGCGTTTTTACATGTAGGATCAGTATCTCTCTAAGTCACTTAATGTTATCTTTTAGCTCACGCCAATCATGCTTATTTATTTTCCGCCGAGTGACGCTACTTAGCTCATTTAGTCCAAGCAAACTCCTAGGAGAGTTTGGCGGAAATCTAAAACCACTTTCCCGATGATTCTCCCCCAAAACATCATTGAATTTTGGTTGCTACTTACCTATTGGGGCATACATCTTGTATCCGTGGAACCGTATCATATTACACAGATGGTTCAATTTCTTGGTAGGAGTTGTTTTCCTCGCTACCCATCGCTTGTTTGCAGACAGTAAGGGTCTTCTAGGTGCATCATCCCTCTTCAAGAAGAAATTAATACATTTTACTGTTCGGTAGGGGAGATTTTGCAGGTGATTTTCTGAATCTCGAACGTCAGTCATAGACTATCCCAATAAAAAGATGGCACTTCTTCAGTTTGTTCATGTGCTGTTGCCAAAGAACGGAGGTCAAACTAGTCTCTTTGAACTGAGTTGACATTCAGAGATAAGCAGGCAGCAACTACATTATCTTCACCACGTACGGACGCTATGTTGCTAATATATACTAAAATTGCCGCCCACTTACATTGTTTTCTCTCGTTCTTTGCTCGTTGTGGCATGGAAAAGGCAGCTATTAATCGTTTGTGGTCCATGCATAAGGTCACATTTTGACCTTCGATATTGTGTCTGAAATGGATCACAGTCAAGCCTTCCCTGTCATTGGTTGAGTAGTCTCGTTGTGTTTTACTTACCTTACTAGAGAAAAATGACACTGGCTATGGAGACCCACTCACCATTTGATGAAAAGCAGCACCCACTGCGAAAGGAGAACTGCTTGTAATTAATTGCAAAAATTTATCATTAAGTAATGGGTGACTTAGCTTTATATAATTTACCAGGACTTCTTTATAGCATCAAACGCATCCCGTGCAGCATCTTTCCAGCTGAATTCTTATGCTTTTGGTTCAAGTCGTGGGAGTTCAGTCAAAGCTATAATTGCAGAAAAATTAGGCATCTTCGTCCCATAATAGCCTAACATTCCTAGAAATCAGCATAGTCTTTGTAATCCGACGGCAAGGAGATTTCATTGATTTCTTTGACCATTCTCGCAGGGAGGCATATTCCTGCAGCTGACACATGGTAGTCTAATAAATATAATTCTTTCTTCATGAACTTACATTTTTTCAATGAAATTCGCAGTTTATTTTTCACCAATATTTTTCAGCCTTTATCTAGATGTTCTATTTGATAATTTATATTATGTGAAAAGATTAGAATGGGGTCGAACAAGAGGAAAAGGATTCCAAGCACGAAATAAATTGTCGATATGTCGTTGAAATGTGCAGTTTGCCTATTTAAGACTAAACGGCAATCTTAAAAATTCCAAGAGCCCAAATCATGCTGAATCAGGTGGACAACCTGATTCATTGGAATCTGGTGATATGCCCGAAGGAAAAGTGGCGAGAAAAACTTTTCCAAGGAGATGATTAACCATGCTCTCAATTCTTGCAAGAGGATAACGCTCTGGATTGTTATTACGTTCAGGGAGCGAAAATTGCCAATAACTCCATACTGTCTTGGGTTTTTCTTTGCCACCATATAAATAGGTGAAGACCATAATGAATTTGATAGAAGCACTACAACCTCTTTCAAAAGAGCCCTGAATTTTACTTTGGCAACTTATTCGTAATTTCAGAAAACTGCCCTGTAATTGGGTGGAGATGCGAGAGATCATTCATAATTAACGATACCACAGAAGCACAGGATTAATTCACTTTGGATAGGAGCTTATTATGATTGTCAATGAGGATCCCAGGAACAATCCATCAACATATCAAAATGCGCAAGAAAATAGGCTCTTAACAGGGCAATGTAGTATCTGCAACTACGAATATTCATCTAAATTAACGACACAAACTAGGGATAACTATATATAATTGCACTTCACTGTGTACTTTTAATTTTCTCAACTCTAATCAATTTTCTGGACCTCTCCGGGAGTAGAGAGGTCAATAGCATTTAATTAAGATAAAACGAACATTAGGTCAGATAATCCCCAAAAGGTGTTAGGTCACCACGAAGGTATAAAAGATAAAATAATTAAGTACCAATATGAGAAGGCGCCCCGGGGGACGTAAGCCCTGATTTTTTCTCTCTGGAAAGTGTGAGAGGCCCTTATCGTTGCGTTGTCTTTCGATTTATTCCTTTCTGAATGAGTTAAATTTGGCTTTTTGCATTTAAAAATGCAGATTTCTGGCTTACCTTGACCTCAGTGGGCATTGATTTTTTGAGAGCTCAGATGACATCCCATGATGTGTCTTAACCCGATTACTCCTTCTCGTTTTCTGTGTTCAATCCTTGGAGCTCACCCTTGTACCTCGAACCTGCTTTTAAAGTGTCGAACATTTACAACCGAGATCCATCCATTTTATATCCAATTTCTCTTAATATAATGATTTTTCCTTGCTTCCTTTATCTTTTATTATTTCCTTATTGAAAATTCATTTTATTATATGTCACCGTTGTTATTGTCTCTTTGGATTATTTTTTCTCCAAGAATACTAATCACTGACAATTGGTGGCTTTTCCTTTAATCTTTCGCCAATAGTAAAAATCGTTGCTTTTGATACAAATTCATCTCGTTTAGGCCAAAATGTAATCTCCTCTTTAGCTTACTAGAGGAAGGCTCCTTCTATAAATTTAAACTTCCTCAGCTTTGCCCCTTTTTAAATATTCCTTCCCCCAAAATCCCGTTGGTTTACACTTTAGTAAATAATAATAATAATAATAATAATAATGCTTTCTCAGTTGCAAGTATAGCTAGTGTTTTGTATTTAACTTTTGTAAAAAATTTCCTCCCACAAACGGAGTTAAAAAGAGTTCAAAGAGAGAATTTATATTTGTTTACCACTTCCCCCACCAGGAAGTGAATTATTTTTCCCCAAATCTCACTCTCCCCCTCTTCCCCCCTCTACCCTGATTTTGAGTAGAACAAGACCCCTTACCTTTCAATTCATTAGATGGACTTGTTCTCCTTTCTTCCCCTTATTAGGCGAACGAATACAGGAAACTCCTCTCTGGATGATTTTGGTCGCCTGCCTTCGGGAGGAGAGCCAAATTGGCCGATCTGATTAATTACGTTTTAGCGGGTTTACGGCACTGCCAGAGGTTCAGATTTATGGCGCTGCCACAGGTTCGGATTTATGGCGCTGCCACAGGTTCGGATTTATGGCGCTGTCACAGGTTCGAATTTATGGCACTGCCACATGATCGGATTTATGGAGCTACCACACGAAAAGAAATTCACCTCATGTTTCCTTTACTTATAAAGATATATTATGAATCCCTCAATTACTTATTTTTATTAAATTCTTTTCTTTTCCTCCGTTTCATTCAGATAAAAGAAAAAAACAATGGAAGTATGATTCATTAAGTAAGGTAATAAATAGTCAAGGGTAAGGTAAGTGTCAAATATAAAATTTGCAGTTTTTTTAGTACTTCGGGCGGTATTAGCCTGAAGTACTGATGTGTAAGGTAATAGAGGTAACTAAGTATTTAGGAGTATGAAGAAATATTTGTGTGCGCTAGCGAAACACCCTTAGGTTGTCTGTACGATCGCGCTGACTCTGGCTTGCCTCCAAACTGCGTAGGAAATATTTCGTCAGAGAGGGCAAATTTGGCCTAAACTGAAGATCCATAGAATCTAGGGAAATATGGATTCCAAACGGGTGTGTATAGACGCATTTGTGTAGTTAAAGGACCACTTGCAGGGGACAGTAAATTTGCTTTAAGTCTACCTTACCTCTTCACGTTAGAGATAAAAGGATTCGTCCAATTTAGCGAATATGATCCTATTGTAGGGGAAATATGACTGCTG
The DNA here is from genome assembly GCA_963969495.1 of Ceratothoa steindachneri. NCBI lineage: Eukaryota > Metazoa > Arthropoda > Malacostraca > Isopoda > Cymothoidae > Ceratothoa > Ceratothoa steindachneri. The sequence goes on from OZ018325.1 coordinate 104,161,230, forward strand.
CTCTCCTGAATGGGGTTGTTGATCCCAGATGACACAGTATAGATTTCGGAAATATTTCCTTCTTCTAATGAGAAGTGAGGGAAAATTGCAGGCAAAAATAGGGATCCGTAGGTAGCGGGAGTCAGTGAGTCTATTCTAGAGAGATATCCTCCACTGGTGGAAACTCTCACCTATGTGTGTAAATCATTGTACGTCTTTATCAAAGACAATTTTCTCATGCCACAAAGTGTTATAATTCTAATATTGATGAATTATAAGTAGAAAATTATTATTTCCACCTATATAGGCCTGGTGTTGCATTAAAGAGATAGGAGGCACTGAAACTTTGAATTTTGTATTTACGCTATGAATGGGTTAAATATATATATATATATATATATATATATATATATATATATATATATATATATAGGTCTAGGTATTAAATACTATTTACACTCCTTAATCTAAATATATATATGAACACATTTCGTTGGAAAGAGAATGATTAATTTACTAATTTTAAAATCAGAGACATCTCACGAATTAAGATAGGTTTTTCGACATGATTTTTCTTAAATTTCCCCCTGAAATCTGAAACGAGGCGTGCATTCCTTCAGGTTTAATGTCAAAATTAATGAACTCTCCTAATTTAAAAAGAGACTAGGCTAATTTCATTCCAAAATGATGTATTCATAGTAAAGTACTTGATCGTTTTTATCACTGGTTCTGGACACTATAAGAAAGCCTGTACAGTAAAGCGATAATGAACCCAATTAAATTTAGAAGATTTTCCATATTTGTCAAAAAGTATTTAGAATAGATAACCAAAGATATTATCGCTACTTCTCCGTTTTCTGTTAAAAAAATGAGAGATCCAAGTATCAGGTTACGGTTTCGAATGGATCTTTTTAGGTCGGCGAAAAACGGGTGACTGAAACATGATCTTTCCCGGTGAGGATAAGGCGTCACCCAGGGTGCTATAAGGAGCGGGTGGTATCATTCATTGCTTTCCATTTGCCGTTACATATTCATACCTTCGATTTATTAAATTAAAGTGAGCGGAAAAATAGTGTAATAAAATATTCCTGCAATCCTAAAAATATATTTTACGCCTGTTCGGGAATTATCATATAAGGGAGATGTAAATTATGCAGCGTTTCCGATCCTTTCTCGTATGTTCGTTATCATATTTAGTCGAGTTTTTCCCTCGCTTACCATCTTCACTGGCAGTGGTATTCTTATTAACTCTAACAACTCGACTCAAGTGGGACTCAATAAAATGAAAGAACCATAGCTACCATCATTCCAACAGCCGCAGGAGAAACGGGATCTCATCCTCGCTGTTTATTTAAATGTTCAAAGAAAATAATCATCGTCAGATTTAGCGTAGTGAAACTGAAATAATTAATTACTGGTGTCACTTTATTTTTCGATAAAAAATGCATTAGTCTGATTACCACATTTTGGAACTCAATCCAGGGATTAAAACTAAGTTTAGAAGCTTTATTAAAGAGCTTAAGAAGCCAGTGGGAGTTCGTAGGGATGCACTCTCATATCCCTGATCCATCGAAAGCTTGGAAAATATAGAATTGCGTTGATCTCATTGAGAAAAATATCTATTTATTTACTCTCGGTTTGACTCTTTATATAATCCCTAATTTAGTGAAGTCTAATTTTAGATGCACTTTGCTCGTATCATGGAATCTGAATTCGTACTTTATAGTGGTCATATATTTTCACGGACGTCATAGGACGTTAGTTATGTTCAGTCATAATCCTGGCATCTAGGAATCATGTCAGTTACCAGAGCAAGATTTGTAGATGTTACTTTCAAACATTAATTACTCCATAATTATGTATTTATACCGTTCGATGCATAACTAACTTCTCATTCAATTATTACTAATACACGAGGAAATTACTCTTCACTTACACAGGTGAAATTTTATAATTTTTTCATTCAAACCTATTATTGATTACTCCTTCCGGTATTCAAACCACCACAGTTTGATGCTGAATACAACAATTAATACTCTACTTAATCCTCCTTTATTCGGTATATATTCATTTTCAATTATCAGCACTTCTCATCTTATCTTCAATCGTAATTTCTATGTTACATATCATGATTATGACGGGTTCTATGAGGATATATACATAGTATTAAATAGCGCTTAATGAAGAACAAGAGGGAAAGTCCCTCATGACTTGCGGCGTTTTATGATAAGATGATAAATGGTCATTGCATTGATGGTTTCCCATGGTTCAAGTCACCTACAAGTGCCTTTGAATGGCTACATGAGGCTTCGGCCACTAGGTGGTGCTACCTAGCGCCAAATTCGATGGCAGATTTGAAATGTTCAGGGCGGATAACCATATGTCCCATGGTCATATGGGTCATTATTTCATGGATCTAAATGCGTGCAAGTGAACTTTACTTCTTTAGAAAACAAAGCGACGCCTTGACCTGGCGCTTCGCCGCAGGAAATAATACGAAATGGAGTCTTATTTTAATTGGAAGAATTCTAGATTTAAATATATTAAATTATAAAAATGACTTGACAAAAGAAAGAAATTAAAAAAAATACATTTAACTTGGGATGAACTTTGGTAAAAAAATTTAAAGTTTTTTAAAATGAGTCAAACTTTTAGAGAATCCAATTTCTATTGTGTCCGAAGTAAGGAAGACAATAAAATTCTTATAAACACCTTACTTCTTTACTTTTTGTTTTCCTCAACATATATTGCTATTGTCTGCTCATATTATGAGGTGTTAGAATTTCCTTTCTTATTCCACTAGAATAATGGAGCACCAAACCACATACATACCTACACTTCCGACATTATTTTTTGTTTTCTTGCATTACTATTCAAACACTATAAATCTGTAGGAAAGTAGACTAGGTTGAGCTTTGGTGATTTTGATCACTATGGGTCAAAACATTACAAATTGACTTTAAAACATGTGCTGGTTTTGGTGATCACAGGTAGGAATCCATACCTTAGGTTTCTTCCTCTTTTGTTCTTTGACAAACTTTGTTATAGGAATCCTTTTCTATATCAAATTCTAAAATTAGTAAAAAATATTACATTTTTTGCTATCATTCTTCCTCTTAGTTTGTGTTAAGGTATTTTCTTCTATGCCACATAATTGATCGCTGAAATTCAATCACGAATACCTCGATCTGTTCAATACATATAATGAAGTAAAAAAGTAAACAGCGATAACAAGAACTACCCACAAGTTAGATTAATATTTTAATCAAATAAAACCCTTAAACTCACTATTTATGTTGCTGCTTTCCTCAAAATTAATTGGGATGCGTGTTAGAATTAATTTCACTGTTTTATTTAATATACATACAATATGAATATCTTTATTGGGAAAGTTAGATTTACTAAATAAATATAGATGACGAAAACCATTGAATTTTCGATTTGGAAAAGCAAATATAGAACACAGGTTTCATTGGTCAGATCTACTTCATACTAGTGAAGATGTAAGCCTCACTTTAGCTTATGAGAAACATTATGCCTAGGTTAACAGAACTGGTAATGGTTTGGATATGATTTGAAATTCATTCAGCTGTGTAATTAATCAATTTATGTTAATGTTAAAACATATGTATACACAGGTTAAATTCCGAATCGCTACACGAGGAAAATATTCTATATCTTCCAACTACTTTACAACTATTTTAAGCTTATTTTCATGATAAGTTTATCAGTAAAATAATGCTATAACAAATTTTAAGCATGAAAAATAGAGGCCTTCATTTACATTATTATGTGTATCTAGCTTAGAGAAAGGCCTGGCAATGGGTGTCTCACCTTTTGGCCTCTTGAGAGTTTAAGGGTCTTATGCCTCTCCGTTAAACTTCAGGAACAATGGAAAAGATAAGTATTGTGAAAAATCATAAATACACTTGATAAAACGCGTTCACCGATTGTGATTAAATTGTAAGAGGGAATGTCTGCTCAGTAATGACCTTGAACGTATAATTAGTGGCACTTAAAGATATTTAAATGTTACTGACAACGGTATGTAATCGTAATCAGCTGAAGGACCTGATGAAAAGCGTAGTAAAGATTGTGCAGATAATTAGGGAATCGTGCATCCCGCAAAATCAGATTAGTTATGAGAATCACATGAATACTTTTTAAAAATCAGAGGAGTACTTTTTGAAAAACAGAGGGTTATTTTATGAAATTCAGAAGAGAATTACATTTGGTAAATCGGAGGTTTCATTTTCTAAATCAGAGATTTACTTTTTGAAAATCAGAGGACTACTTTTTGAAAAATAGAGAATTAATTTTGGAAAATCAGGCTAATACTTTGTGAAAATCAGAGAATTACTTTTTCAAAACCAGAGGATTGCTTTCAAAAATCAGAGGATAAATTTAGAAAGTATAATAATGACTTTTTGAAAATCAGAGTATTACTTTATTAAAACCAGCAACGTGCTTTTAAAAATTCAGAATATCAACTTTTGAAAATCAGAGGATAAATTTAGAAAATTTTATGATTACTTTTTGAAAATCAAGGGATTACTTTTTCTAAATCAGATGTTTAGATTTCGTGAATCAGAATTTAATTTTTGAAATCAGAGAATTACATTTTAAAAATCCGAGGATTACTTTATGAGATTAAGAGGATTATTCTGTGAAAACAGAAGGATTACATTTTGTAAATCAGAGATTTACGTCTCTAAATTAGATAATATCTTTTGAACAAAAGATTATTTTTTGAAAACCAGAGGATTACCTATTGAAAATCGGAGAATTACTTTTTGTAAATCATAGGTTTACTTTTTGTAAATTAGAGATTCACTTTTGGAAAATAGGAAGATTCCTTTAAAAATGCCCCTAAAATACCACAGGATTAGTTTTTAAAAATCAGAAGATTAATTAAAAAATTTCGGCCGATTGCTTTTTTTTTGTAAATCAGAGCTTTATATAAATCAGAAATTTAATTTTTGAACTTCATGGGATTAGTTTTTGAAAATCAGATGATTATTTTATGAAATTTAGAAGTTTATCTTGTGAAAATCAGAATGATACTTTTTGACTTTCAGAGGATTACTTTATAAAAACCTGAGGATTACATTTTGAAGTTATTCAGGGGAATACTTTTTTGAAAATCTTTGGACAGTTTTGTAAATCAGGGAATTACTTTTTAAAAATCATAGGATTAATTTTGGTAAAACAGAGGGGTTACTTTTTAAAAATAAACTATTACATTTTGTAATTCAGACGCTTACTTATTATTAATACAGATCAAGAAATTCCCCTAAAAAAATATTTTATGGAAATAACCTTACCAAAATCAGAGGAGTACTTTTGGAATATCAAAGGATTACTTTTTCTAAATCAAAATATTACATTTTGAAAGCCAGCGGATTACTTAATAAAATTCATAGGACTACTTTGTGATAATCAGAAGATTACTTTTTTAGAATCCGAGGATTACTTTTTGAAGATCAGAAGATTATTTTTTATAAATTAGAAGATTGCATTTTGTAAATTAGAGTTTTCATAATATTGCCATAAAGAATGAAGACTCGCGTGAAGAAATTGCCAGACGTCCTGGCACACATACTCTTCTATTAAAATAACATATTTTTCTACCTATACTCTCTCCTACTATAATACACTCATTCTTTTCCTATTTTTGATGTTTTTTGATCTTATATAATGAAGTCCAAGAAGCAATGTTTGGTTTTAATTTTATTATAACTCTACAATTGAGGACCCTGGAGTCACATGGTTCGGTCTTTAACGGACTCAATACGGTGCCTTAAAAACCGTTTGGAATTGTCATCTCCTTACGACTTAACGGATAAAATTCAGCCTGTGAAGAGCGCGTTTGCCATACAACTCTGGATGCTCTAAGGGAAACAAGCGGATTAAATACGGTGTGCTATCAGTACGTTTAAATCTCTAACTTCTGCCGCCTTCATACAGCCTAACAGACTAAATACAGCGTTCTACCAGCACGTTCGCTTTCTAACTTAGGCTGCTTTCAGATAGCCTAGCGAACTAAAAAGGACAAGCCCCAATAAAGCTCTTCAACCTACCAACACCGGCTCCATGTTGGAGATGTGTCTTCTTCCCTTCAAGAATATGGCCTTTACATTCGTCCAGACAAATGCCTGTTTAGTGTCTCTGAACTTGATTTCCTTGGACAGCATATATGTTCGAACAGCGTTAATCCTACTGCAGAGAAGACAAAAGCCATTAATGCTTTTCTACGCCCTAACTCTCGACGCAAGTTTCGTCAGTTCCTTGGTATGGTCAACTTTTACCACAAGTTTATCAAGGAATTTGCAATTATTCTAAAGCTCCTCAAAGACCTCCTATGACTGGTGAAGAAAGGTGTCAAAACCTCCGTCAAGCGGACCGATTCGGCAACTACCGCCTTCGAGAAAGCGAAAATTGCTTTGAAGGAAGCTGTCTATTTTCATTATCCTGTTCTTGATGCTGAAACATGTATAATGATAGATGCATCAGATTTGGCTGCGGCCCAATCTTGCAGCAGAGAGTCGACAATGATTGGATCCATATTGCTTTCTTCTCGTAGAAACTTCAACCAGCTGAGACTCGGTACCTTGCCTTTGAGAGAGAACTCGCCATAGATCTCAGTATCCACCATTTTCGTCACTTCGTCGAAGGAAGGGAATTTCACATCCTACCGGATCGAATTCCACTAAGCATTATCCCCGTGCTCTTTGCCAGATGGAATTCATATCTCAGTTCACTTCTGACATTCGCCACATCTACGGCACCCACAACTTAACCGCCAATTTCCTTTCCAAAGTGGTGATTGCTTCTATTAACCGTCATCACCTAGATCGGAAGCTTCTTCAGAAAGAATAAGCCAGTGATGCAGAACTGAGTTTACGCACTAAGGGGACTGTACTCACTTTATAGGGAGCTGTGCCCCCCAAATCTGCGATTTCATTAATTTTTTAACAGTCTATTAATATCATAGCAAATTTTGGCTACTCCCCCTATTATGGGGGAGCAGGGATCCCATTCAACATTGGTATTTTGACCATTTAGAAAAAAATTAAACTACTGAAGGAAATTAAATAATTTGTTAGTTATATGTATTATATCGCCAATGCGTTTAAATTCTAGTTAAATTTTCCTGATATATATATGTAAACACCAAGAAAATTTCTTTCCAGTAATTTATCCCCCATTTTTTGGGGGGGGAGGGGCTGTTTCATCAGTAACCTAAAATATATGAACTAATTCAAGAATATTGAACCATAGCATTGTTGCCACATTTTTTCTCTTAACGCTGGTTTTTATTTGATTAAAAACGGCCATTAAATATGGACATGCAATTCTTTCATTCATTAATATTTTAACATTGGAGAAAAATGAAAGTATACGAAAATTATCAAGAAAATGAACACTTGAGGCACGTCATCAGCTATCCATAGCATTACATAGTATATGCTTCGACATTTTGTTTTCTTTTTAATGATTTCTTTTTCTTTTGCTCTCTGATTACCCTCTGTATATATTACCTTTTCGTAGAGATGGGTGCCAGAGCATACTGCGCAGCTCATTGTTGAAAGGGTTATATAATTTAATAAGCTCTTGGACTATATTCCTTTGTTGTTTTCTGTTTCTTGTTTTTCGGAGGTACTGACAGAGATCTATTTCTTTTTCTCTCTTTGTCTTGCTCTTTCAAAAATACAGTCAGGCTGCTTGAATCTAAGTTTTGTTTCTAAGGTAGACTTGCTTGTTCATAACCTAGGGTGTGGTCAAAAGTAGCATTTTTAGCGATGAATTCCATTCTTTTCAAACCGACGACTTTAGTCCTTTTCGCCCTGCTCCCTATTTTTAAAACATAACTTTCGTTTCCATTCTGTCTTAGTCCTCTTATACATTTTTCGAGTAATTCATTTGAGGTCAGATTCTCATGAAATTTCTAAATTTTACGCTGACCGACTGCTATAAATAGCTTCATAATTCACTAACTAAAGAAGATACTTTATGGGGCATAGACGAAACATTTTAGAATGAATTCGCAAAAACGTAAATTTTACCGAGATTGGGTCTTAAGGGTCTTTATGTGCCTGTCTCAACATTCTCTTTCCCTCGAACTGGTGACATATCCCGGGTTCAGTGTTTCGCTGTGGTGTGATGTTTCAACGAACAGTATTCGAATTTATGTGCCCCCAACTCTCCGCCGGAATGTTTTTGTTTATTTTCACGGCCTCTCACATTCAGACATACACTCGACTCTCCGAACGGTCTCTCGGTCTTAAATTTGGCCGTTGATTAACAAGACCATCCGTTATCGACTCGCTGTTGTCCTCAGTGTCCGAGGTGCAAGGTTTCGTGACAGGTTCATTTACCACCGGGCAAATATTTGCCCCCTCATGCTCGATTTGACCATGTCCACCCGGACATCGTCGGGCCTCTCACATTCAGACATACGCTCGACTCTCCGAATGGTCTCTCGGTCTTACATTTGGCCGTTGATAAACAAGACCATCCGTTATCGACTCACTGTTGTCCTTAGTGTCTGAGGTGCAAGGTTTCGTGACAGGTTCATTTACCACAGGGCAAATATTTGCCCCCTGATGCTCGATTTGACCATGTCCACCAGGACATCGTCGGGCCATTGTGCACTTCTGACCAATACAGTGACATCTCAACCTGCGTCGACCGCTTTAGCAGGTAATCCGAAGCTTTTTTAATGACGGACATCTAAGCCACTACCCTCGCGCGCACTTTTGTCAACGGATGGAATTTTCGCTTCGGACTCCCGTCAGACATTCCGATGGACAGTAGACGTCAGTTGGAAGGCAGTTTATTCTGTCAGTTGGCCAACACCTTTGGCTCGACTCGCATTCGCAAAAAACTTGCTACCCTCAAGCGAATGGCTTGGTTGAGCGCTTCCATTGAAGCTGAAGATGGTTCTTACATATTTGTCACGAAGAAGTTTCTGACTAGTGGCAAAGTTGCCTCTCGTGATGCTAGTTGTTTGCTCATCCTCCAAAGAAGATAAGCAGTCTACAGTTGCAGATTTAGTATATAGTGCTACTCTTTGCTTACCTGGTGACCCTCTTCAGAAAAATTCAGTTTAGTCACCCGATCCTGCATCATACGGCACCTAACTCCGAAACCTCGTGTCTTCTATTCATCCTGTTGCCAGTTGAAACGTAGTCTCGCCAAAACAATTCGTTTTTAAAGAATTACAGGTCTCGTAAAGCGTCATTGTCCAAAATGATACTGTTCGCAAAGCTTATCGTCCCTCCTAACACTAGCGCAATCAAGCCTATTTCCCTTCACGAGAAGACCATAGCACTTGACAAAGATGGCAAACCTGAAACCGTTTCCCTACACCGAGTGAAGCCTGCGTACGTCGATAGTGACGAAATGCTGCCAACCTCCAGATACGGTCGTCATTTGAAATTAATAACTCGTTCCTAATATTTCTTCACTTCACTAGGTATTGCAGTAGTAGCATAAATATTACCCATAAAAATGTAAAATTTTCCTTTTACTCTTTAAATATAATTTTCTATCATTTAGAATTTTTCACCAAAGCTATTTAGCTCCACCTCAAACATTTTCGTATTATTCAATAAATAAATGTAATTTGTATTTCGCATAATTTTGATATTTTCTAATCTTTTATTTTCATATTATTCTATCACTAATTATTTACATATTTTTCATATATAAAATAACCTATGTAATTTTAAAAAAAGAAGAGCGAAAAGCCATGTTTGGTCTTAATTTAATTAGAACCATGCAAGAGGATTACTTTTTAAAATTCAGAGGATTACTCTATGAAAATCTGAGGAATACTTTAGGAAATTCGCTGAGGAATACTTTAGGAAATTCGGACGAATATATAGTGAAAATCAAAGGATTACTTTGTGAAAATTAGAGGATTACTTTGTTAAAATCAGAGGCAGAACACGTGACTAAGCAATCCAGGATTGTACATGAGAAAAGTTTCAACTGTTCTACTATTTATTTCCCTTATCATAAATCCTTTTGCCAGGATTAGCCTCTTACAAAATGTTCTCTCCTAAGCTCTTTCTTGAGTAGCAAATATCTCATCCATCTGGTTTGAGGTCATCCTTGAGTCTCTCCGACATCCAGTAAGAGATGCCGTAAGAGAGGCAGAAGAAAGACCTCCTTTGATATTTCTTTGAACACATTTTTGCATTTTACTTTTAATTATATAAAAATAAAATAATTTTATGTTTGGTTGCTTCGCAAGAGGCTGATTAGGGAAATATGGATTTGTGTTTGGTTAAAGACAATTTAAGACGATAAAATTGCGTTTATGAAAAATGGTTTATTTTCTAAAAAGATTCCCTCGAAAATCAGTTCTTATACCCAACAGAGAGAAGTGGTTAAGTGAGTTGCGTGCCATTCTCTTCTCTAGTGACGACCATACAAGAAAATATACTTTGGTTATGGAAAGGGCAAGGACTGGAGAGTTCTGTTTACTCCAGTTACCGAGCGCGCCTAATAAAATGTCCTTGGTAGATTTATCGCGCAATTTATTTTTGTCTGCCATCATCTTATTAAGAATTTGCTGGGGAAGTGCCTTCTTTGCTTCGAACTTTGCCCTTATAATTTCTAACAAGAAAAACACCCTTCACCAAAGGTAGTTTTCTTTTTTTGCCTATATTTACGTTCGAATCCTCTCCTCTTCTACAAACTTTACCCCTCTAAGCAGCCTTGTCGATCTACTAGAGGTTTGTTGAAATGAAGATTAACAAAATTCTATACGTCAAATTTAATCATATTCAATGGTCGAGAAACTCTAAAGATTTATGCTCTTAAAAAATCAGAACTGGTTCCGATCAAACTTTTTTACACCATCGATGAACCTACCCAACTTTTATCCAAACTACATCCTGAAGTCCATGTTTGTTCTCGCTTCGCTTTTAATAAAAGACTCTTTCAAATCGTGAAGTGATAATTTAATGAAAAATGGCTTTCAATGCAAGCATGTGTAATAATGCCAATAGATTTGCCTGATGAACTAAAAATTTAAATATACCATGTCAAGAATATTCTTACATATGGTTGATACTGAAAAGGTTTTAAGAATATTTATCAATAACAGTTTAAATTTTCAAAAGCAATGTGTGGAAGGCTGGAGAAGGTCTAAAGAGATCGTTCTTTGACAGTAAATTTCCATCGTTAGGCCTCACTTGGGATATGGGGTGTAAATCTTATGTCACCTTCTGCCAAAACATGTACAAATGCTTGAAATATTGCAATGTTGTTCCATTAAAATATTTCTCAGATTGCAACAGAAATCATATTGGGGCAGGATGAGAATGCTCAATTCGTGGCTACTGGGCACACTTAGATTGATGGGGAAAGTGATGATTTTGTACGATATTAAATATCTCTGATAATTTTTAATTTTGATCGATTATTTCAGCTTAATACCTCAAGTGGGTGAAGAAACAATTGATTAAAATTAGAATGAGGCTGAAATTCAGTAACTTCTGTACTCACGTTAATCCAAGTCATGCACGTTTAGAAGACTTTAGGAATCTCTTCATATAAATACTAGAAGTACCAAAGGGATGGTAGTAATAACCGCATTTAAACAGAAATAGTACTTTAATTTCATAGAAAATAATTATTAAAATCTGTTTGTTTCATTTGGTTACCTGGAGAGTACTCAAAATGGTTCATGATTTTCCCTTGTTTAAGCTAATAAAACTACAGTTAACCTGTCTCGATAATTGACAAGTAATATCATAATAAATTGAACACATTTTGATTTAAAATACTCAAATTTACAGAAGTAATAATATTATTATAGGGGTCTATTTTCCTAAATCTACTAAACTACCTTGGCCAGATATGATATATCCCAGCAACCTTGAAGAATTAACTTAGGCCATTGTTATCACTGCCCCCAAATATAAATTCTTTGAAGAAACGGTTTACCCCGAAATCCCCTACAATTCTTTAACATAAAGAAAATTGCTATTTCCTTTTGATAGAAGGAAATTACGCTTTTAATAAAAGGACCTTTCTTCTCTTTCTAAACCATTGTTTTCTATCCATTCGCTTGGAATTATTTAATTTAATCATTTTTACCACAGTTTTTCTCACCTATGGAATTCAGTAAATGAGCAAAAGAGCAATAGAGGCAAGCAAATGCAGGAATTTTTTATCCAGAATTCCATTTCCTAAACGAAATTTAGGTACAACGTTCTAAGTTTGAACGGGTTTGTTTTGAGGTAGCGTCTGAAGAAATTCTATTCTTATACTGCTTAGTATAAGGCAAAAAAAATGAAAATTGAAGAAAATAAATAGAAAATTTTCCGCTTAAAATGCAAGTCAAAATAAGTTTTCATTTTCGTTTAACTTCAAGAGATCAAAAGATTTCTAAACACATAAAGGATTAAAAATATCCTTTTCTTCTTCCACTATTTCAAAGAGACAACACTAAGGTAGTTAATTCTCAGTTTAAAAAAAAACAGTATTTGCTTTTGCAATTTATAAAAGGATTTCCGGTAATTACGAAACTCTTGCATTTTTCGATGTTTGGCCTTTGGCCAAACATCTTGCCATATTGGCTTTTTGACTTCTTAATTGACGAAGGGAGGTGAAATGACGTAGGATTAAAAATAGCCAGAAGTTTTTTAGTGAAGACAAGGCAGAGTTTAATTTGAGAATTTTTCACTTTTTTTCCTTTTAAAGTTCTTTTTATTTTTGATCCCTCCCCAAAATTCGACACATTTATTCGTCATTTATTTTCGTGATTAGAAAAAATATTCCTATTTTATCTTCATTCCCACGTCACCCTCCACATCGCTTCTAAATAGATTGCCACTTAATTTCTATGGCTTCGCAACTCGGCGGTTACTTTCAACGCAGTTGCTTTCATTTTTAGTCATCTTCTCTGTAGTATAGTAATGAACATTACTCAAATTATTCCGAGTAAAAAAATATCCCAAAAGACACGCACGAATTTGGCCATTTTTTATCCCGTTGGGGAGCGAAAGGATAAAGAAGTTCAATCCGGATCGGTATTTGCCTTTTATTACGTTGGCCAATTAAGAAAGTTGGGAGTTGTAAAAGAAGCACCCCTCTGCTTACCCAAAGCCAGCATCTCTTTTGCATTAAAGGGGGACTTCCACGGTACAGATAGAACACTAACATCGAGTTCGATCCAAGCAAACCAGGATGATACCAGAGGGCCGAATGCTTCCACCTCTAGTAGTTCCCTCTCAGAGGTGAGTGCAATTGAGCGTTAATCCCATAACAGTTTTATGCTTTCTCATATTTTTTTTGTTTTTTTATAAGTGTGACAAATTTTATATTTTAGAACTTTGGCAGTTTTGAGAGAGTTTCATAGACCCCCCCGTTTTTTGTAGTGTTTTATAATAATAAAATAACAATTAACGTTAATGCTTTAGCGTTATCTTTGTTAGATTTTAAGGGAGTCACGATTAAAGGTGGTCTCTCTTCCACATAGAAGTTTAGGTCAGTTCTCAGACTAAATACTTCTCTTACTCCTTTGAAACTGAGTAAGAATATGACGGAGCCAATTAACAAGATTTTTAAAGTTAATCCAGAAGGAATAAAAGGATTTGCTTTAAGTTAATCACAAAGGAATTACAGTTTTATTAAAGTTAATGCAAAAGCAATAACAGGGTTTTCTTTAAGTTAATCCAAAAGGAATAACACGGTTATATTTAAGTTAATCCAATAGGAATAACACTGTTTTCTTTAAGTTAATCCAAAAAGAATAAGAATGTCTTTTTAAGTTAATCGAAATAGAATATCAGGAGTTTTTTAAGTTAATCAAAAGAGTATAACAGGGTTTTCTTTAAGTTAATCCAAAAGGAATAACAGGCTTTCGATAAGTTAATCCAAAAGGAATAACAGAGTTTTTTTTAAGTTAATCCAAATGGAATAAAAAGTTTTTTTTAGGTTTATCAAAGAGGAATAAAATGGTTTTCTGTAAATTAATCCAAAAGGAATAACAAGTTTTTCTTGAAGTTAATCCAAAAAGAATAACATGATTTTCTTTAAGTTAATCCCTAAATAATATAATGGTTTTCTTTAAATTAATTCAAAATTAATAACAGGTTTTTTCTAAGTTAATCCAAAAGGAATAACATGGATTTTAAGTTATTACAAAGAGAATAAGATAATTTTCTTTAGGGTAATCAAAAAATGAATAACAGGATTTTTTAACTTAATCTAAACGGAATAACATGATATTTTTTAAAAGTTCAGCCAACCTAAATAACAGGGTTTTCTTTAAGTTAATCCAAAGAAGAATAACACGGTTTTCTTAAGTTAGTCCATAATGAATAACATGGTTTTCTTTAAGTTAATTCAAAAGGAATTATATTATTTTATTTAAGTTAATCAAAAAAGAATATAATGGTTTTCTTTAAATTAATCCAAAAATGAATAACAGGTTGTTTTTTTAGTTAATCTATTTGCTAAACGAAATTTCAGTACAATGTTCTAAGTTTGAACGAGATTCTTTTGTGGTAGCGTCGGAATAGTTGAATTAAATTTCACTTTATTACCCCTCACCAAACTCTCCAATGAGCACATAATAATTTATATTGTTGAATGAACAATACATGGAAGAAATTCTATTCTTATAATGCTTAGTATGAAGTAAACAAAATGAAAATGGAACGAAATAAATAGCAATTCTCCGCTTAAAAAGCAAGTCAAAATAAGTTTTCATTCTCGTTTAACTTTTTGACTTCTTAATTGACGAAGGGAGGTGAAATGACGTTGGATTCAAAATAGCCAGAAGTTTTTTAGTGAAGACAAGGCAGAGTTTAATTTGAGAATTTTTCACTTCTTTTCCTTTTAAAGTTCTTTTTATTTTTGATCCCTCCAAAAATTCGACACATTTATTCGTCATTTATTTTCCTTTCGGATTAGAAAAATTATTCCTATTTTATCTTCATTCCCACGTCACCCTCCACATCGCTTCTAAATAGATTGCCACTTAATTTCTATGCCTTCGCAACTCGGCGGTCACTTTCAACGCCGTTGCTTTTAACTTCAAGATCGACCTGGTTTTTAACTTCAAGATCGACCTGGTCTTTTCCTTCTATAATCTTTGTATCCTTAGATATAGTATTTAAATTTAGCATTATTTTTTGCTCGATTTGTTCCATCATTTATTTAACATATTTAGGCAATTTTGTAAACAGTTTGAGTCTTCCTTATCCTTTAGTATCAGCACAAGTTTAGTATTGTCATAAATTAAATTTACTTGAGAATAAAATTTAGAACCTAACGTAATTACGAAAATTATAACGAGTATGGGCCCTCAAACCTTGAGGAACTCCACTAGTTATGGGCAGCCGGTCGGATGTCACCCCATTTATATTTGCACTCTGCTCACGATCTGGCTTTAGAAAAATCCAGGTCTATCACATCTTAGCTGG
The DNA here is from genome assembly GCA_963969495.1 of Ceratothoa steindachneri. Classification (NCBI taxonomy): domain Eukaryota; kingdom Metazoa; phylum Arthropoda; class Malacostraca; order Isopoda; family Cymothoidae; genus Ceratothoa; species Ceratothoa steindachneri. The sequence goes on from OZ018325.1 coordinate 104,176,658, forward strand.
AATCTGAATTGAAAGCTTTGGTCAGTTTCTAATCCTGGCAACAAAATTTGCCTACAGAAAATAATTAGATAAATAGGAAAGCGAATAAAGCGGAAATTTCGTTCTTAACTTCTTTAATACTTCGCCCGTCCATTTCGTCAACGCCGCTACCTTTATCAGAAGGAAATTTATTTATTTCAGTCTTTACATAATCTGCCATAACTAGATTTCTGATTTATTCCTTCTTGATTTTATTAACAATTGATTAAGCACAGATATGGAATAATTAATCTTCATGTCATTTATGGCATCATTCAATATGTTTAATAATACAAATAAATGATTCGTTAACATATAATATTACTATACAAAGTAGCATTGCGTATAACTAAATTACTATATGTAATTTATATCTTCCTTTGTCACTTTACCCTCGACATTCTTCCTCCTTTTATCTTGTTGGACCCCCTAAAGTGTATCATAGGACCCTTGCCGGGGAGGGTAATTCTGCAATAAATCATTCCCTGTAGAGTTAATTCCGTTGATCTGGGTATATTTATATGGTAAAGTGGCGCTCTTCAATATTAAGGGTGTGAGGAATAAATAAATGAGAAACTTGGTGGGAGAATGGATTAGAATGTTGGTTTAATGTTCAAAGGCCGGGGATATATTCAGGGATCATAGGAAGAATCCTGAATGAGAAAAAATAGTTATAATTTGGAATCGTATTCATATTTATGCGCCAAGTTCGAGACTCCATTTACTTTCTTTCACTAACATTTAATTACGAGTTTATGACTGAAGACGCTTTCCGCTTTCAACAATTCTGCCATAATAAACGTTTAATGCCTATGGGGTATCCTTAAACATAACAAATGTGCTGTAATAAAGTAAGAAGAGCGTAGGATCCTCATACTTAATTATGGCAGGCAGCCTTTGGAGCAAAGTTTCCTTCTCACATGAGAAATGGCGGTTCTACATTAAATTCCTGTGAACGGACCTTTAAATGAATTTCTTCGGACTTAATAACGAGATATTTAGATGTTTGGCTTAAAACCTTTGCTAGAAGTTTCTAAATAAGCAACCACCAACGAGGGCAGCCGCATCAGAAAGTTCACGGAAGGAGACCACTATAGGAAGTGAAAAATAAAGAAGATGTGAAACTGTGTTGAAGATCTATATCCCCTGATCCTACTAGACGGAGTATGATCAGGAGTCTAGGGAAATCCACAAGTTGTGGGCCAGGAAGAAGGCAAACCTTCAGATGTTAGCCGCAGCGGGGTGGCCCAAGCTTCTAATCATACAAATTAAGTTAAGCATTTTCATAATAATGTCCTCTTTCTGTCTAATTTTATTCATGGATTGAAATTTTATACTTTTTTTGCCACTTTTCCTTCTATTATCGGTTCATCCTTCAATTATTCGCAAGTCTGGGTTGTTCCAAGCAGGTGGTACCGCTCCCTACCATATCTGGCCGTCACAGAGAGAAGCAGTAACAGTACAAATAATTTTACGAGAATCCTGAAATTTCCGTTTTTAAATGGAATTTTATAATTTTAATTTCTTCTCATGAGAAAAATGGTTAAGTTTTAAAGACTTTTCCACCTATTGTGTGAGAAGTCCTTATGAGGTTTGTGTGAGGTTTCCCATATGTTATGCTAGGAACGGAACCCGATTCGTAAAACTTGAATAATGGGTCCTTTTACGTTTTGGAATTTATTTGTGTGTTAAAGTATCCGATTATAAGTGTTTTATCAAAGACGAAAGATTTCAGTAGAGATTTATAGAAGAAGCGAACTATCAGAGAGAAAATTTTATAGGGCTTAAAATAATAAATGTCAAAAAGTAATAGTTAGTATAAAAACATTTATAAGTAATTTTGAGAACTGGCTGTTTTAAATGCAAAATACATTTAGACATTTGCTCAGTTTGATTATGTTTATCAGTGTAGACCCAGAAGATGACCAGTGTGGTCGAGAGGTGCCTCGGGCCGATAATAAATAATGAATTCACTGATCTTTTACGACCCTTTGCCCTCAAGTGATAGTCACTTGTCGTAAGTTGGAAAAAGTTATCAAGAAGCTGAACAAGGCCTCTTTGGTTCTGGAGTTTAACCATTCATATATATATATATATATATATATATATATATATATATATATATATATATATATACTCTGATTTGTTGGCTTTGTTTTGTGTTTGAGATTGACACAAAATTCCCCATACCTTTATCATTATGAATGATTTTGTGACATAAATTGGCAAAAGGAACTTTTTATTGCTACTAGACAGCAAAGATTTTATTTCTGGTGTTAGATAAGATTTACTTATGTTGTTAAATTATAAAACGTAATGCGACTGTGCACTATGCAGAAAATTAATTAGAATATGATCAGTGTAATTTAAATAGGTCAAATGAATACAGAGTAAAGTTGCTTTTGTCTAGATGTTCCATCCTGCAAGATAAGTTGGTGTTAATGGTTGTTTAGATCGTGTGGTTAGAGGCTTGAAATCAATGATCTCCATAATAACCTATTGCCACATGGTATCATAGGCATTCTCCAAATTAAAAAATACAGTGTAGTAATCCTGTTTATGAAGAAAGATCGAACGATGTTACTCTAAGGTTACCAATTGTATGGTTCTATTAAAATTAAACCAACTATGTTTTTTCGGACTTATTAAAATTAAATAAGTTATTTTATATAAGAAAAATAAGGAAATAATTAGAAATAGAATAATATGCAAATATTAGATTAGAAAATATCAAAATAATTTGAAATACAATAAATGTAAATTACTTTTATTAAATGAAAAGACAATGTTTGAATGGTAACTAAATAGTTTGTTAAAAATGTTAAATTAAAGAAAATAGTATTTAAAGGATAAACTGTAAAAATTTACATTTTTAAGGGAAATATTTGCACATGCCGCTACAAGTTAATAACAAATGCTCTGTGTCACTATAGCGGTACGTTTGTTGTAGGTGCCCTGTTTTCTAGGGGTAACGTGCGACTGGCTGATGTATATTATCATTGACCGTCACTCGGATTATAGAGGGAAGGGAATTAAGGTTACCGGTATTTTGGAGAGGTCCCTCAAGTCCTGCGAGTGAGGTGAAGGGTGGCGTTAATCTCGTGTCTGACTCCATACTCCAAAGATACTCAGATAATATTCCGACTTGGCTGTGCTTACCGAAGGCTTTATAATCGAGTAAGGAAAGAGGAACCACGTACACAATGATAAATGTTTAATAACAACAAACAGAACATGCAAAGCAAAATGGTGGCTCGCGTTTACGGTCATGGAATATTTCACTACCGGTCAGGAAAACGAGTGTTACAGGAATAAAACTTAGGCAAGTACAACGGGCGCTTCGCGACGCTAAACGAACCGTAATTAGTTCTTTACTATCGATTTTACGGTGTCTCTCCGTCTGTCTGACTTAACTGTCTATCCGAACGTCGAGTTCTCCATTTTTTCTTCTATAAATAGTACAAGAGGCGTGGCCTCTGTTCGCCTCTGGGATCACAATGTTTTTAGCTCCGCCCATTCGGCGGGATGTTCTCATCACATGGTCTACAAAGCTAATCAATTTATGGTGCCTACAATTTTTAATTTTTTCGATATAATTTCGTAATTTCTGGGACGTAGAAGGCTGTCTTGGCCTAATTCCATTCTCAGACGCGGAATGTTCGTTTTTTTATACTATCGCAAAATTTTACTGCTATCTGAATTCTCGCCTTCCTGCTTAATTCTTTGACCGGCTTACATATATATATATATATATATATATATATATATATATATATATATATATATATATATATATATGGGTAAAAATCACGAGAGGTAACACGTGAATAAGTATAAATATTTGGTTGTACCACGTAGGAAAAATGGAAAGATTGATTGGAGCTAGTACCTTCGTTATCTTAATAACATTTTCAAATTCATAATGATTTATGAAATAGAGAGACACTATTTATACAACGCAATGTTTTCCCTATAGAGTCATATGGTCAGATTTTTTTTAGGTTCCCTGATAAGTTTGTTTTGAGGAAGAAAGATAGGACTGGAGATTAGGAACGATTTATTGATATTTCTGCTAATAAAATCATTTATATGCATTATGGTATCTGGTTTTAATCAGTTAATCTGCTGACCCATCTTAAGCCTGTGGACGGCCAAAGCATTATTTGTATATCTCTTGGATACTGTATTTTCATGTTGCGTAATTCTTACAGAGATATTCTTTGAAGTTTGACTTACATAGAATAAATTACAAACCTAACAAGGTACAAAAGGTATATTACATTATTATCGTTCCTTGGGCTGTATTTTATTAACATTTTTTAATATATAATTGTATTTAAAAGTTACAATTATATCAAGTTTTTTTAACATTGGTACTACATGTAAGAAATTACCATGGTAAGGTAAAAGTAATATGCTACATAAAGGTTCGGTTTTCCTTAACTTGCGGTTATAGAATTTTTTTAGCTTTATACATGCAGTTTTCCAAAAAATATTTCGGTTAACACAGATTGAAGGCAATCAATCTCTGATAGCCATGTTGATCAATTCTTTGTTCCCTATGTAGGGCTCTTTGTGTTCTTCCTACACTTCTTCTTCTGTTAGTTATATAATTGGTGGCATGTCCGCTGGAGAGAGTCTAGCTTTCGTTCAACCAAGCGTCCTTTAAATTCATTGACAACCATATATTCTCTTCTATCTCTCAGATAAAAGAAACGTACGTTTCATACATCTGACCTAGACTTTGTTAAATGCTTTTAATACATCTTTCAGGACCAGGTCGATGTATATTTTCTTCTTTGAATATAATATTTTTTTCAGTGATAATACAAGTGTGACTGTGGTGACATTTCCTTTGCGGGATCTGTAATCAAGAGTGTAAATTTCAGCAATTAAGTATTTTTAAATTGTCGAAACATTTGATGATGTAGAGGTAACAAAAAATCGGTAAATGATTCAATGAAAGGGCAAATGCAGGCTTTTCCAGAGGTCTCCTAGTTATCATGGAGATCTCTGAGTACTCATCCTTCTGTGAATCTTCTTCATTTTTAGTCGCGCGCGAGTCTACATCTCACTATGTCTGTCAGTCCCTATTTTGCTTTTTTTGTAATAACATCATAACTATTCAGTAGATTCTAACGAAATTTAAAACAATTATGTTGTTTTACATTCTCTTTCGAATGATATAATTGCTAAAGTTCTCCCAGGAATTATTTTGTTTTGGCAATAACATCATAACTATTCGACCTATTCGCACGAAATTTGAAACCCCTATGTTGTTTTACATTCTCTTTCAAATTATATAATTGCCAAAGTCTTCCCAAGGTTAGCCTTAAAATTATTTTGTTTTGGCAAAACATCATAACTATTCTGCCGATACTCTGCTAGACTAGACTAGGCTATAATATGCTATACTATGCTAGGCTTTACCATGCTAGGCTATACAATAACATCATAAGATATATAGTATGGTAATTTAGGCTATAATATTCTATACTAGGAAAACATATAGTATTTTAGGCTAGACAATACTAATCCATGCTCTATTAGGGTATAATAAGATAGTATAGGCTATACTTGTGTAGGATAGTTAATGCTAGGCTAGGTTATATTATGCTAGGCTAAGCTATGCTATACTAGGCTAAGCAGGGCTATATTATGTTATGCTAAGGTAGGGTAAAGTATATTAGGCTAGGGAGGGCTATGCTCTGCTATGCTAGTATATGTTAGTTAATGCTAGGTAATACTATGTTTGGCTACGATATGCTAGCTAACCAAGGTTATAATAGGTTAAGCTATTCAAGGTTATTATAGTCTAGAGTATGGTATGTTATACTAGTCTAGGATTTACTAGGCTAGGCTATAATATGATATGCTTGTCTATATTATGTTAGGTGTGGTTATGCTAGGATAGGCTATACCAAGCTAGCCTATAGTATGTTAAGCCAGGCTATCATATGCAAGGATATATTGGCTAGGCTATAGTAAACTATTCTAGCATGGCTATACTAGGTTAGGTTCCTCTAGGCGACGCAAGGTTAGGTTCTGGTATGCAATGCCAAGCCATACCTGCTAGGCTAGGCTAGGCTATAGTAAGCTAGGCTACAGTAAACAATCCAACGATAAGAAAGTCTATACTAGTCTAGTCTAAGCTAGGCTATACTATAATAAGCTAGGTTAGACTAGGGTTTCATAAGCTAAGCTAGGCTATACTAATCTAAGGTAGGATAATGTAGGCTATACTATGCTACGTTATACTAGGCTAGCTAGATTATACTAAGCTAGGCTAAGTTAGGCCCAGCATAGCTGGGCTTATTCTATTTTAGGCTAGGCTATACAATGTTTTGCTATGCTTGGCTATACTAGGCTAAAATATGGTAAGTTATACTATGCTATACTAGGCAAGATTAGGCTAGGCTATTATATACTATGCTATGCTAGACAATACTACGCTATGCTAGGCTAGACTATTCTCTACTGTGCTATTCTAAAATATGTGGCTATACTATGCTATTTTAGGCTAGGCTAGACTATGCTATGCTATACTATGTTATACTATATTATTTTACACTATGCTGTAGTATATTATGCAATGCGGTGCTATGCTATACTATGGTATGCAGTAATATTCTATAATATAGTATGCTCTAATCTGCTATAATATAATATGCTATACTATGAAATACTGTACTATTAGTGTGTGTCAATCCTACTTATGAATTCTAGTTGATTTTTTAATTTTAATATGATTTTAGTTCTACTTGGTTAGCTACTTAAAAGTTTTGACTTATTTTTGTCATTTTAGGGAATTAAATGACCATTATTGTATTTATAATTCTAACTATTTCACTTTTTTTCTTATTTCACCGTTTGAAACATATTTAGCAATGTGCTGAAGATTACGTAGCCTTCAGTACTACCATCCTACCAGTGGGATTTGACCTATTATTGCTTTTAAAATTAGGAGAAGACTGGCCATTCACACATTTGAACATCGAAATTGAAAATAGCAGAGTTGTTGCCTTCTCAATTCCAAACTCTGGTTGACGTTCTGAAGTGTGGATGTGAGAAACTACCCAGCAGCCAATCTTGCAAAGGATATTTACCTTAAAGTGCTTGAAATGTGGGAACGTGGGAACAGTTCTTTTCTAGCCCCCGTTGTAAATTCAAGAGTCACAATCTTAAACTGATCCAAAAGAACTAGGATTAGGCCAAAAACATATCCCTTGGGAGAGGAGAGCTACATATGCCTAATACACCCTCATTACAAAAATAAACAACCTGTTGATATCCTCAAGCGCAAGTGTAAAATTGTTTTTTTACTGTGAATTTGGCTCCCCTGGAGCAAAAACGAAACTCAAATTAGTTTACATCCCCTATGGAGATAAAGATCTCAATGAAGGAACTTGCTTTCATTAAAGGTCAGAGAGAAATGATTACTTCCTTTGAATCACATCAGGTTTGCTTTCGAGATTAACTTGAGTAAAAGAGAGAAGTCAATAAGTAAAAGCGATACGAAGGTGAAGGAAGAAGAGTTGCTTACTATAAGTAGGCGATGTTTCATTGACATCAAGTGAAATAATTTACTCTCCTGACAAGAAAATGAAGAACAATTAGCTGATGCTCAAGATGGAAAGGATTGAATTTATGAAGTGACATTAAAAATACCAACCACATCTTCAAATTCCATTAAAAAGCATCCCGGGAATTATTTTGGGTGGGGGGCAATAAAACCATAGTTATTCGGTTGATTGTAAAGGAACTTGAAAATCTTATATTGTTTTACATCCTCTTTCAAATAATATAATTGCCAAAGTCCCCCAAAGGTTAGCTCAGGAATTATTTTGTTTTGGCAATATCATCATAACTATTCGGCCGATTCTAACGAAATTTTAATCCCTTAAGGTGTTTACATTCTTTTTCGAATATTAGAATTTTCAAGGTCCTCCCAAGGTTTCTCAGGGAATTATTGAAAATTTTGAAGGTCGTAAGGTCATAAATCAGAATAAGTGAGGGCACGCGACTTTTTGGTCAGCATACCTTGTTTTAGTAATTGCAGATGCGAAAATGGAATAGAGTCGGTTCTTTGACCAATGAGGAGTTTCATGGCAAAGGTTGTTGACCAGTCTCGTGTTTCTCTTCTCGTTAATGCACGATACCTGATCAAATTAGAATGGTGTGAGTGTTTCTGTAATTCTGCTGTTTGATTGAGTTACAATAAATAAGGTTTCTTAGTTCTCTAATCCCATGAAAGATTTTATATTTTTTATGAATTGAAACGTACATTCGGTAGAACAGAGAAATTTAAACTTATTGACGGAAAACATTATATTATCAAATATATTTTTTTAAAGCGTTAGTTTAATTCCTATTTTAAATATGTTTACAGAATACTTGAAATTTGCCCCCATTGGTTGCCTTTCTTATTCAGTTTGGAGTTTTCTTTAAAATTATAAATCTTGTGCCATTGTGGGTTCAAGCCCCATTAGTAAAATGTATTGGCATGAATCGTCAATCATCACACATTTCACTCAAATATGGCGTCTATTTGCTGAGGAAATGAGAAATAAAAAGACTTACATAGGAACAATAGAGTAATAAACAAATAAATGACCCTCCCGTTTGTTTGCATCATGTTCTGAATCAAGAGTAAACATATCGGCATATAGAGAGGTATAAAAGGATGCAAGCGATTCACCAGCTTTGCTTACTTATTAAATAATAGAGATTTGTGAACAACGATGTTTGCAGGGTAAAACTTCATTAGAGTGATCTAATCTCTCTTGCTCATACATTCTCTGCCGACTTTTACAAGTTGTGTAAACGCAGGCCAAATGGCCTGCCCTAGCTTACCATTTTATTCGATTATATGTAATTTCCTTGGTTTTGAGAAGGTAGGAAAGGAACTCGTTCTAGTTTTCGTTTAATGTCTCATGAGGCAATTATTTCGAGGCAGTTTGAGAGAATATTTTTCAAGGATTGGCTTAAAAATTATCCTAATTTATGCGTTCGACTAATGATAGATGGCACCTGCTTAAACACGTACTTTTCTTCTCAACACGTTGACACTTCATCAATCCGCCTATCGTCGCATGACTCATGTGACCATAGAACAAGGAAAAAAGACGGTGAACTTTGTGGTATTGTGATTTTTTGTTTTCATTTTCATAAGAAATATTTAGACTTCTTGTAAGTGATGATGTTTGGAAGATACATAGCTTAATTAGGTAAGATTATAAATGGCTGAATGCCATGGGTAACCACTTTAAACCTTGCCCCATTGGGTTCCCTTCGCAAGAAGCCATGTGGTTAGTTCTGCCGTTCGATATTGAATGGCAAAATGGGTAAATAAACCTCTTCCGTCAGCCATCTTTCGGGACGTGTCTGTCATCTTGGAGCATTGTGATTGGTCCGAAATTTAGGAATTATTTGGTTTCGAGAAATTTAGAAGGGGCGCGGAATTTCCATTTACTACTTTTATTGCATCTGTTGTTCACCGGAAGATTTATTGCTATCTTCTATTGTTTGTTGTTATTAACAACGATTTTGTATTTTTCTTCTTAATTTGTACTCAAGTCGAAATCGGAAAATTTGAATTATCGCTCAATTTAAACTTGTATATTTTCATGAACCTTCTTACATATAAGTTTAAAACCATTCTACAATTTTGTTCCTAATTTCCAAGAAATATAGGTCAATCTTATCCTCAAAGCGAAACTTCTAATAGAGAATATAAGATATAATGTGAATCTATTTCCGACCTCATCAAGATGCCTTGTTTATTAATTGATTCATAAAATAAATGAAGAAGGAAATTCTATTGGGAGAAGCATAAATAAGGAAAGGATGAAACCAACACTGTAAAGATTGTAGGTTTCAAGGAAACTTCATTATCCATTTGCTAATGACTTGTATTACTTAAACCCATTCTAGGACAATTCCGATTGGATTCCATTAGCGGTTCATCGCAGTTTATTCCCAACTTTATTAACAAGCAGAAATCTTTTCAGTTATCTTTTTTCTTTGTTTCCTTTAGACATTTATAATTTATAATGATAATCTCAATCAGCGGAAGGATAACATTTATTTACTGAAATGCCTCTAACTCCAGCTTTATTTTTAAATCATTTTGTCTCTCCTATCGTTTCAGCTTCTCACTGATTTATATTAAGTTTTCTCTTTTGATGCTTCTTTTTTTACAATCCACTGCCTCTTTTTTTATGTAGATATTGTGGAAATTTGTTGATTAATTTTGTTTTTAATGGAAAAACTGATGTTTTGTGAGAACGAATAAATTGGCGCCCTCCTTGTTTATTGCAATACAATGAGTATCGCATCATTTTCAGGGATTGCTGAAGGCTATCTTTTTATCACAGTTAATGAAATTGTGATACGCTTGAGTAATTCAATTAGAAAATCAGACTTTTTAAGTGTGTTATGTTCGAATGATAGTTGAAATAAACTTAGAAAACTATAACGAATTTACAAGGCTTTGATGAGGTCATGAACGAATTATCCATTGCACTATAATTTAAGAATAAATTTTACAGTTTTAATTTTTAATTTGAGGTGTTACAACTTTGGGGATATGGATAAAGTATTGCCAAAGGTTTTGACATTATTTGTGAGAAGTTTAAAAAAGGAGAATTTTTTTAGGGTGTGTATGTTTTTCCGTATATTCGAAGATTTTATCGAGGTTATTTCTAAAATTACTTTTTTCATTTTCTATAAATAAATATCTTGAGAATTATCAAAGAGCAATAATTTAACTTTGGACATTTTTTTAGTTCAGGACTAATATATTCAACATATTTTTGTTGATATAGAAAGAGCAGATAATTTCCGTAAGCCTGTGGCTGATCTTTGGTCTACTGCGACTCAATTAATTAGATTTTATTAAAAGTTCCAAACATAAAATATATATTTTCATATATTAATAGATTTTTATTCTACACAGATGTCCTAAGGTTCTAGATCGAATCAGCAACTCGAAAATTGAAATAGGGGCCAGCTTTCTTATAGTATTTTTACAAGTAAAAGCCAATAGTAAAAAGGCTCTAGACTATATTGGAGTGCTTTAAATAGGTAATTCAAAAACATTCTTCTTTTTTTTATTCCAATCCAATAAAAAAACCTTACAAAATCTGATATTTTTTCCACCAATTCCTGAGTTTATCTTCAATATAAAAAATTCAGAATATTTTAGTTGTCGGAAGACTAGAGTTAATCTATTGTCTACTATTCTTCTATTCTTTCCCCCTTTCTTCGCTTTGATCCATTCTCACTACTTTTCTCTCTATCTAAAATCATTCTCTTTCTACTTCCATAATACATAGAGTTAAATAAAAGAGGCAGGGTTCAGGAACTCCAGTATTTCAAACCAAGCAATTTCAATCAAGGAGATAGTGCAATCAATGTGAACAACCAAGTCTGCACAAACATCAAATCCACTCTGCACCAGATGAAGTTCAAAGCACATTGATAATCATGTTTAAATATAAATTGGACATACAAATTACTTATTAATGAAAACGAAATAAAACAATATTTATGTAATTTTCTTAAAATCAAGAAGGTCTTCCCAAAACTTCCTTACCTTGTCTTCCCTACTTTTTCATGACTAGCGATAAAGCAGATTTTGGGATCCTTGCTGGTTTTGGTTCTATAATTATTCATTTCACCAAGTTCAAATCACGATTTATATTCTGCTTAATTGTATGCATAAAACATCATCTGAATTTTGTCTGACAAATTAACAAATAGCTGGACAGCAATTGGTGCCCAGACAGTTCCGTGCATTGAAGTTGTTTGTCCGTTCTAGCTGGAAGTGAACCCAACACATTGACGCTAGAAGAGCAACGCTGATTCGATCCGGCGAGCAAGATTTTTAATTTGAACTAGCGCCAATTATACGTGGAAAGAAAATGGAAAAATAATTTTAACTTACACTGCTCGCGAATTAATTTCACTGAGATTGGATTAGTCACGAAATGGAGTTGTATTTCATTAAATTGAATTGATTATATTAATATATTTAAATAGAATTTGATAAATATACGTGAAGGGTAGTATGCGCCGGTTGATAGAACAGAAGTAATTTTCTTTTGAGTTGTGCGGAGAAGAGACTACTTTTAAAGTTGTTGGGAAACTTGTGAGATTGCAAGACCTAGAAGTGTATGTGTGGAACTGCCGAATCAGACTGCGGGAAGTGTGTCCGAGATTATTTGATCACCGAAAGCCTCGGTGATCAAATAAATAACGCTAAGCGAAGTTCCCAGCTAGAAATATAAATTTATTCCCCTGCTGTTATTTCTGTCTTCTTAGTATGGATTGCCTTCATTGTGCCGTCCTTTCTCTTTTTTATCCTCCTGTTTCTTGTCTCATTGCTCATTAGCGTCAAATTTATCTTTCTTTTGTACTATATTGTTATATAGTCTGCAATACAAGGTTCTGCATATTTCTTTCTATCTTCAACAGGGTTTTGAAAGGAAGAAATTAAATATTGCGAAAGCCATGTGATGGTTGTTACCACCTGCAAAACTTGTATTTGCTCTTTCCATGTATATATATATATATATATATATATATATATATATATATATATATATCACTTTGGGTAATATATATTCGTCATAACAGGTTTTATTGAAGATGAGGTCTAATTTGGTAATAATAACTTTGTTTTCGATCCTTTCGATAAGTCGTACACATGTTCGGATTTTTTTCTTGATTGAACTTATGAATAAGGTCAATGAATTTCTCTGAAATCTAATTGTATTTATCTTCAGAAAATTTGCCCCAAATTGAGGTAATTTGGCATAATATTTGATTAGATTGACTCGTTGCGATTCAACTTGAAAAATCGTCAGAGGAAAATTAAAGAAATGCCACAAAAATAGGTTTATATATTAACTCATTGAAAGCGGGAAGCCCAAAATTAAATTCGCCAATTTTCGAATTCGTCCCTGGGGTCGAACCAAGTAAACATTCGAATGAAAGATTTAAACGGTTCACAAAAAATCATCGGGGAACAATTATCCTTTTTTCCGATGACGTTACCTCCTTTGCCGAGAATACACATTCAGTATCGTGTGCTGGATTCGAGCTCTGATTAAGTGCTTAAAAATTCGTAAAATGAATTTCAGCCTTGTTCATGTAGAAACGGTCAGAGCGTTAGTAACCCTTAAATCTATCATGGCGCTGATTAGACAATTATTACAGTGCTTATGTCTAAAAGCGGATTGGTCAATTTGTTAACGGATGACCTTTGTTAGTTAACAATTATAAAATTCAGTGATTAAACGAAGGAAAAATAAAAAATATTTAATAAACAGTGGATAATAATCAATTAAAAATAATTAGCAGTGATTAAAAATGAATATAATATTTACTGTCAATAGTAGTAAATCCATAGATTAAGTGAATTAATTTATTAAGCAGTGGTTAAAAAGAAAAAGAAAGAAAGTGTATAATAATACTAAATTTCGGAAGTTAAAGGGATTAATGATAAAAGCATTCAATAGTCAGTGGTTACGTGAATAAAAACAGTGATGTATAAAGAACAGAATATTTAATGGCTAGTAAGAATAACAAAGTTGAGCGACTAAGTAAATTAATAATAATGTCATTAAATAAACAGTGCTCAATACTCAATATTCAGCAGTTAATAATTCAGTGGTTAATAATGAATTTAATACTTAGTAACTAATAATAAACAGTGAATAATAATACTTAGTAATAAGCATAAGGACTTCGTGAAATAATAAAAGCAGTAAATAAACAGTTATCAATATTGAATAATTAGTAATTAAGAATAATAGTTCAGTGTTTAATAATGAACACAATATTTAGTGGCCAATAACAAAGTTTAGTGATTTAGAATATTAATAATAGAAACAATTAATAAACCGTGATAAAAGTGAAAATATTTTTTGGTTGTAAGAATAAGGTCTTCGTGAAATTTGTACAAAAGATAACAATATATTAAATTTGAATGTAATTTCTGAGATATAATTCTCTGTCATGTAAATATTTCCTGATTTTAAAATGTAAAATATTTGTCCTCCAGTATGTCCTGGAGAACTAAACTCATTTAATACAAAATATTAAAATAACTGAGTAAATATACAAAAATATGACCTCCGGTAGTACCTGGAGAACCCATTTCTTTTCTTACTAGTACTTGTGTAACTTTCTCTTCTCCGCTCAACTTTTTTCCCCACTATTAACTATATTTTGTAACGCTAATTTGTATATGTATTTTTTCTCTCAAATAAATATACCAGATAGGCCCTTGTGGCTTTTGTCATCCGTGAAATTATGTTATGTTATGTTAAGGCTGTTATTCCAAAAATTAACATAAGTATGACCATTAAATGTATATAAATCCTGATTGGTGAATTTTTGTAGTGCTATTAGTAGATGAAATAACTATTTATATAAGTGTACTTTTGTGTAAAGGGTAGTAGAGTAGAGAAAGAATAGAAGAGTAGTCGAAGTCATTATGTCTGGACATGGCAAAGTAGAAAAAGTTAAGTGAAAAAGTGAAAACGCCCCTGCCAGACATTCTCTTTCGGAAGAAAAAGGAGAAAAACTATCCTGAAGAATACTACACTAATACCAGGAATAAAGAGGAGCAACGTTACGAGATGGGGGCCATGGGGCTACCCGCCATGGACGTCAAACGGATCCCCCTCCGTACCATCAGTGCAGCATTAAAGCCAAGCCGGCAAACGGTCGTGGAGACTATCTTTGGCCCGCTCAACGTAGCACTTCTAAGACTAATTGAGATGCCCAACGGATGGGCGGCATTATGCTGGACTCCCGAGGACGTCGAAAAAATCGTGTCAGACGAAGCTAAAGAACCCCTTCGGAAGATTGGACTCGAAGCTACTATCCCCCACGAAATTATGGTGCGTCGATCAGTCATCCTTAGAAAGCTCGACCCTTTCTTCACGGACAACAGCTGTGAAGAAATCAAGGCTGAGCTTTCCAAGCACCAAAAATCGGCAAGAATTGCGAAGGTGGATAATTTTGGCAAAAATATAGTCAAAGTTATTTTCTCAACCACGGAAATGGTACAAAGGGCTATGAAGGAGGGACTCCTGGGGTTCTACCTCCGCGTTATCCCTGAAAAAATAGAAGCGGAGGAATTCGTTTACCTGGAAACCTGTTTCAAATGCATGGCAGTAAAAAAACACCCAACAAGTAAGTGTCGAGCTACCGAGGTTACATGCTCCATCTTTTCTAATCAAGGACACGGATGGAGGGAGTGTACCTCTGAAAAAACACGCTGTGCAAACTGCGGAGGGGACCACAGGGCCTTGGCCATGAGGTGTCCCGTCCGCAAAGAGGCAATCAGAGCCAAACGTGAAAAGTCCAAAAAGGAAAAGGAGGCAAAACCAAAGAACTTCGCAGAAGCAGCAGCGGCAACAAAAACAACAGCCACAGAAATAACGGCACCAAAGCTGGTGATGCCAAGTGAATGCAAAAAAATAATGACCATGGTCATCTACGCACACTTGGCAAACCTGGCCAACCCCGGCACTTTTTCCGAAGAATTCAACAAGCTATTACAGAAGAACGGTATCAGGAAAAAACTTTGGTTTCCTCTTAATCCCCCTTCACAAGAAGTGCTAATAATTCAATTTGTAGACGACCCACAGCAAAACGAAACAACCCAAGAAAAAGTAAAAGAACCTACCGACATTCAACAACAATTAAAAACCACAGAAGAAGAAACAAGAGGCGAAAGCCCTCTAAAAAGCCCAAAAAAGAACAGCAAAAGAAAAAGAAGAAGACAAAACCCTGAAAGGAAGAAGAGACAGAAGAAAAAGGATATACACTTCACGGGAAAGAAGACGAGGACGATGAAATTCTGGACTATCCCGGAGTACCGCTCACAGAAGAAAGAAACATCTTATTACGAGGATTCTTCTTTAACGCCACTGACGTGGGACTCAAGGTATTCGCCACTGCAGTGTGCAAGCCCCCGAAAGGTGACCTGGAGTCCCTGACTGATGGAATTATTCGCGGGGACTACAAATGGACCTACGAAGGACCTTGGTCGCCGAAAGAAATAGGAGGATTGTTGAAAGAAAGAACCATCTACATCCCAGACTCGTGTGTACACACCGTGAACATGTCAACATAAAAAAAAAATCAAAAGTGGTCTAAAAACGTCCGATATCGTTTAGTGGAAAAATGTATAAAAGTGAATGATAGTTAACAATTATAAAATTCAGTGATTAAACGAAGGAAAAATAAAAACATTTAATAAACAGTGGATAATAATCAATTAAAAATAATAAGCAGTGATTAAAAATGAATATAATATTTAGTATCAATAGTAGTAAATCCATAGATTAAGTGAATTAATTTAATAAACAGTGGTTAAAAAAAAAGGAAGAAAGTGTATAATAATAATAAAATTCAGAGGTTAAAGGGATTAATGATAAAAGCATTCAATAGTCAGTGGTTACGTGAATAAAAACAGTGGTGTATAAAGAACATAATATTTAATGGCTAGTAAGAATAACAAAGTTGAGCGATTAAGCAAATTAATAATAATGTCATTAAATAAACAGTGCGCAATACTCAATATTTAGCAATTAATAATTCAGTGGTTAATAATAAACTTAATACTTAGTAACTAATAATAAACAATAAATAATAATACTTAGTAATAAGCATAGGACTTCGTGAAATAATAAAAGCAGTAAATAGACAGTTATCAATATTGAATAATTAACAATTAAGAATAATAGTTCAGTGTTTAATAATGAACACAATATTTAGTGGCCAACAACAAAGTTTAGTGATTTAGAATATCAATAATAGAAACAATTAATAAACCGTGATAAAAGTGAACATATTTTTTGGTAGTAAGAATAAGGTCTTCGTGAAATTTGTACAAAAGATAACAATATATTAAAATTGAATGTAATTTCTGAGATATAATTCTCTGTCATGAAAGAATTTCCTGATTTGAAAATGTAAAATATTTGTCCTCCAGTATGTCCTAGAGAACTAAACTTATTTAATATAAAAGATTAAAATAACTGAGTAAATATACAAAAATATGACCTTCGGTAGTACCTGGAGAACCCATTTCTTTTCTTACTAGTACTTGTGTAACTTTCTCTTCTCCGCTCAACTTTTTTCCCCACTATTAACTATTTTTTGTAACGCTAATTTGTATATGTATTTTTTCCTCTCAAATAAATATACCGTAAAAGAGATAGTCAGAAAAGTTATTATTATTGAAGAAGAAAAGTTGTCATTACTGTTCGCTATTTCAAAGCTTATTCCAGCAATTTATTTAGGAATAAAGAATCATATATATATATATATATATATATATATATATATATATATATATTCCTTCATCCCATAAGGAAACGGTTGATCACTTAACCCAGCTACAAAACTACGAGAGAGAATACCTTACCTCGACCCCATACGTCTATATATGGTCAGTCCAGCATATCTATTAGCAAAACATTACAAATTTTGTAATTTACGATTTTTTCTACGTTACTATTTCCAAATGTACATATTTATATTATATTTAATTATTTTAGCCTAAAAGCAATATATTATAATGTATAAATGATAATAAAACAACTTATTAACAATAAAAATGGTGTTTACTAGAAAAACACAAGAAGTAAAAGTATTGGCAACGTTTACATAATACTGATTTAACAAATCAAATTATTAAAATTAATGGTGAAGAATGTTCGAGAATGATTGATGGAATATTCTAGACTAATCCAGGACAGCAGGTTACTTGCACGGCTAACTTTTGGGGGTGTTCATTATGGTATTATCAGGTCTGAAGAATCATCTCTACAATAACTTTGAAATAGCAACACTCAGAAGCATTGAGGAAGAGTATAATTGAGCTGTACGACCAACGAAATGGATATAGAAAAATTTCGGCAAGTTTGAATATCCAAAATTTCATCTGTAAGGAATATTATTATAAAATTTAGGGCTGATGAGACTACTGTTAATCGTGCGCGGAAACTGCGACCAAGAAAATTAACTGAGAGAGATGTGTGTTCGTGTGTTTAATTGTCAACAAGAATCCAAAGGTTACTTCCAGGAATTGAAAGTAAAGCTGGCTAGCAGTGGAACAATCGTGGACGTGTCAACGGTGCGATGTTACCTGAACCGTGAGTGTCTCCATGGACATGTAAAAACGAGGAAACCACTGTTGAAGACAGTTCACAAAAAGAGCCGTTTAGAGTTTGTCAGAGAACATCTTAATGACACTGAAGCAGAACTTAGTAAAATATTATGGTTAGACGAGAGTAAGCTCGAGCTGTTTTGCATAAACGACCACCATTACGTTTGGAGAACATCTGGAGAATCTCTGCTGGAAAAGAACATCATACCTACTGTGAAACACGCAGGTGGTTCCATCATGTTGTGGAGGTCTTTTGCTGCTGTACGTATTAGCTCAATTTGTGTGATAGAAGGAACTATGAATTCTGAAGAATATCAGCGAATTCTGGATGAACACGTGAAACAATCGGCATGGAAGCTTAGTCTTGGCAGAGGGTTCGTCGCCCAACAGAAGAAAGATCCCAAGCGCACGAGCAAATCAACGCAGAAATATTTGGCCAATCAATGCTTAAAAGTGATGAAATGGCCTTCTCACAGTTCAGATTTAAATCCGTTTGAAAATGTATGAAAAGAAATAAGGTCACCTGTTCATAAGAGGTAATCAAGCAACATCGCAGTCTTGAAAGCTTTTGCAATGGAAGAGTGGAGTAAAATTCCTACTAAATCTTCG
Source organism: Ceratothoa steindachneri (assembly GCA_963969495.1). Taxonomy (NCBI): domain Eukaryota; kingdom Metazoa; phylum Arthropoda; class Malacostraca; order Isopoda; family Cymothoidae; genus Ceratothoa; species Ceratothoa steindachneri. The sequence continues at coordinate 104,195,478 of OZ018325.1, forward strand.
AAAAAACCTTATTCATAAAACGTCTGATTGCTGTGATTGCTGCTAAAGAAGGTCATACCAAGTATTAATTTACAGTTGTCAATAATATATATTTAGGTAATATTTATGAATGTTGCCAATACCTTTGCTTCTTGTGTTTTTCTAATAAACACCATGTTCAATGTTAATAATTTTTTTTAATATCATTTATACATTATAATATATTGCTTTTAGGCTAATATAATTGAATATAATATAAATATGTACATTTCGAACAGGTAACGTATAAAAATTCGTAGATTACAAAATTTAAGATGTGTTGCCAATAAAGATATTGCTTCTCCTTTGTTTTTTCAAACAATAGATTTAAGAAAATATCAAATTTTTAAAAAATAATAGATATGTAATTGTTAATTTTGGATTTATGCCCACCCTCGTATTTTGTGGGCACTTTGTTATAAATATCTTTATTTCTAAAAATACACAAATGCTATATAACACTTTCACTATTTAATGTGGGAAAATTTCAAATTATGGTGTTAAGACGAAAAATATATTGCCCGCCATATTGGTAGCCACAGAGTTAATTCGAATCGCATCATATTGTATTATACAGGATTTTGAAGGGATTTTTTTTGCGTGAAAATATGATATTGAAATTTCATATTAATCAATTTTAAAGAAAATATGATTGATTTAAATATCATTCATGTGTGAAGCTTATATGTCTGAATTCAAGAAACGCGGTAGAAAAACTAGAGGCCTAATGACATTTAGCAATCGGCTTTTAAATTCGAGTCATTGGTTAGGCTTTCGAATTAGGAATATTACGAGTGTTTTTAATTGCAGGGGTGTGGTGGGTGCAACCCCCCCCACACAATATGATGTGATTGCACAAGTAAAAACATCGTCTACGTTAAAATACAATTGGTTTTAAATATATATATATATATATATATATATATATATATATATATATATATATATATATATATATATATATATATATATATATACACGAGGGTCGGTCAATAAGTTTTGCAATTCGGATATAAGGGAACAAAAAATGAGGAAAAGTGTTTTATTATTTTTCAATATAACTAACCTCGACTTCAATACACTTGCGCCACTTCTCCCTAAGGCTTCAAATTCCCGACAATCTGAAATCTCCCAACTGATGTTTAATCCACTCCTGGACGGCGAGCTGGACATCTTCATCGTCACCAAACCGGCGTCCACGCAGTGCAGCCTTGAGCTGGCGGAATAAAAAGTAGTCGCTAGGGGCCACATCTGGACTGTAGGGGGTGGTGTGGGGGGGGGGGGGGGTGAGCTCCTTGAATCCGCACTCACGCAGGGCTGCTTGTGCAACTCTGGCCTTGTGGACTTTGACGACGTTAAGGTCGATCATGGGGCGTGAGGTTTTTGGGGACCCAACGGGTAGAGACCTTGGTCATGGCCAAATTGTCGTGAATGATGTTGATAACACTCCCATGTGATGTTCCAAGTTCTCGACTTTCGAGTATCATCCTCTCCACACGGGCCACATTGTCCTCGTTGTTCACGTCTGACGGGCGTCCTGGACGGGGGTCATCTTCAAGGGACTCACGACTATGGCGGAACTCCCTATTCCAGTGAGCAATGGTTGCATAGAAAGGGGCGGTGTAGGTGTACACTGCAACCATGCGTTCATGGATCTCTTTAGCATTCTTGCCTTCCTTGGTCATGATCAGTGCGCGGTGCTCAACCTTCTCCATTGTTGAAAAAAATTGTGACTGACGATCAGCGATTAGCTACTGCTTCTTAAATAGACGAGGCAGGAGCATTTGGCTGCATGTCCTGACTTGTCATAACTTGTCCTAACACCTTCACAAACAGCCATTCCCCTTCCTCTATTTTGCCCTACCGATTCGCAAACCTATTGACCATCCCTCGTATATATATATATATGAATTATCAAAAACTTTGAGGCTAAGCATAGATCCCAAAATAACATATATACAGGGTCTTTTTTTACATGTCCTAAATATGAAGTTTAATAGAATCAAGAATAATTTTGTGATCCTAATTAACTCTTAGAAACTGTTAGAAATAGTTGTATGTCTTTAGTCATAAAATGGCTAATTGATCTTTCTAGTTTTAGAGAGGATATGCCAATTTTAGTGAAGCATTGATTTTCAACAAATCTTTGCTGAACTTTCAAATATTTATCGACTATTAAAACCAATTTTATTTTCACTAGTTTTATATCCTTAAAATTAACAAAAAACTAATACTAATAATCAATTTGCGTAATTATCATAATAACCCAATTTAGTTGAAGATTCCTCCTTTCAAATGCTGACCATTCTCCTCATAACATTAATTTACTCATGACGAAGTTGCTCTCATCACTTTTTTAAAAAGTTCTTCATCGATGTTATTAATTTCTTTAGCGATATTATTTTTTAGTTGTTGGATACTTCTAGGATTATTACGGTAAACACGATCTTTTAAATATTTATATAAAAACTTCCAAAGGTGTTAGATCGGGGGATGTTGGAGGCCACTTAAATTCACTGTTTCGAGAAATGATTTTTTCTCTGAAGTTTCGTCTTAACAACTACTTTGTTTCATTCGATATATGTGATGTTGCACAATCCTAGAAAAACAGTTGTCTTCTATTTCGAAGCTTTCGAAAGTTAGGTTAAAAATATTCTTTAAGCATGTGTCGGTATCTTTAGCCATTCACAGTGACTAAATTTCCATTTTCATTCTCATAAAAATACGGCCCAATGATTTTAAAGTGTTATCGCACCCCACACAGTGTTTTTTCAGGATGCAGCTCTTTTTGGTGTATAGCTTCTGGGTTGTATTCCGACGATATTCTGTTCTTCTGTTTATTATTGTATCCGCTGAGATGAAAGTGCGCTTTGTCAACATTATCACGGACAGTACATCAACTTCCCTCAATTTTTGTCTAAATTCTTCTGCATACGATTTTCTTTTCGCGAAATCGTTGTCTTTAATTTTTGCACAACCTGAATCTTGTATGGCTTAAGTTTAATTTTTTCCTTCATTGCATTGTATGTTGCACTTTTTGACAATCCCACTTGTTCTGGTCTTCTTTTCAATGTTTTCTGCGCCGACCGTTTGACGTTTTGACGCAACTCTTCAATTTTATGTTGTTCTACGCCTTTTCTGCCAACACGCCCTTTTCGTCCATCTTGTACACTACCGGTGTCTCGAATTTTTTAATTAGTCTGCATAGCGCTCGTCGTGATGGTACGTCTTGAGCTCCTTCATGTCTCATCCGTCGTTGTGTTGAAACCACTGAACAGTTGTATTTGAAGATTGTTTCAACAACTTTTTTTCGCCCAATCATTTCCAGGAGCTTCCATGGCTTCAGTTTAAAAAATTTCTTAATAATGATTTTGGGTAGCAAAATTTTAGCCTTTTATATTCTACGAATGACTATGATGCTAGTAATTTTGTTAATTCACAATTTTACAGAGGGGAAATTTAGTTTAGAGTTCCACGTAGGGGGAAGTGGCGAAGCCATTGCCTAGTCACTTTATTTTAACAAATCTTTTTACGCTTTCTGTTTCTAGCAAAGAATCACCGATTTACTAAAACTGGCATAACTTCTGAAACCTGTACGGAATTTTTGCTAATTAGGAAATATCATTTCCGAAGAAAAATTATCCTGTTTTCTGTTTCTTGCGGTTTGCTGGATATATATATATATATATATATATATATATATATATATATATATATATATATATATATATATATAACAAGATAAACTGTGCCATGACTTTACTAATATTAGGAACCCCTCACATATATGCATAAACATTTTTATTTTATTTTTTAACTATCTATAAATCTTCGTATAATGTGAGTAAAACTTGACATAATATATTCTCTGCAGAAATACTGTAACTAGATTTCATATATATTTAACTTCACCGCAAAGTTGGCTTATATTTTAGAGGCACTAAACATATTTCCATCGCAGTTAATGGGCATTAAAATAAGTGGGTAAGAAGGTACTAACTAAGAAAACGTGGAGAATTATGGGGCACATAATAATAAAGGTTAGAAGAATACTAACAAATATTTAAGTAGGAAAAAAACAGTCATTAGAGATTAACACCGGCGGGGGATGATTGTAGAATCTAGTTCATTGGACTGAGTTAGTAAGGTATAAATTATGCTCCTTTCCCACGGTGGTTTCCGGCTTGAAGGAAATAAATTAAATGCCCTCGTTTGTTGGTTCTGTCCTCTTGCTCGCTTTCGAGATTATAGCAAGCATCTCCCTTTTAAGCAAATCTGAGCACAACTCAAGGAAAAGAAAAATAGTTTAACCGAATATAAAAAATCGAATGCACTCATTACAATAATGATATCACCCCATAAACTAGGCAATAGTTAATATTGTGGGTTAGTCATATGCAGGTATACAGGTAAGCAAAAGGGACAAAGACATTCATCCTCCATCGCAGGATTTTTAAAGTCATAAAAATATAGTTATCAAACTCAATATTACATTTGTATTTATTTAAGGAATCCAATTTTTTTAGTTCAAGATGCTTATAATAGTTTATAACAATTTTAACCCAGTTCAATTTATTTGTATAATCGCTTTAGAATATTTACTTGTCCACACAACTACCTTCTATATACGTCTTAATATAATATTGATGATAATAAGTACGGCATTTTAGATCTATGGTTTCACCTATATATGTTTTAGGGCAGACAGAGCAGCTAAATGCATAAATACAGACGTCGAGTTTTCGTGACGACGTAATTTTATACAGAGTTAATTTCCCAATACTATTAGTGAACGAAGCAACACTCTGTATTTTATCAGGGCTTAGGCTTGAATCCCGTCGTGAAAGAAGGATAGGGAGATTAAAAAATTCAATATTACGCTTATTCGCGTCTTTATTTATCTCACTATAAAATCCATCTTTGCAATGAAATACTCTCTATAGCTCAATTTGTCAAAACATTGTTTAATGTAATGTTTTTAATTATTCTAATCAATGAAAATTTGGTCACAGATGCGTAGTGCTCTAAGTACCAGCATAGAGATAACACCACCTCTACCCGCGGGCCAGATAAGGCCGCAAAGGCCTAGCTTCTGGCCCGCCACCTTCCCAGCGAAACCCCGGCCAAAACAAATAAATAAATCGTTTCAAACAGCATTTGTCTCAGTAGACTCGTAAAGGGAGAGGAGAATGACTTTTACGTCTGGAAGTGAAAATGAGTAAAAAATTAGACAAAAAATGTATTTCCCTCACATATACGAAAGATTTCATACAGGCCAAAGTTGTAGAGGAGGCAATTCTAAACAAAAAATACTTATGACTTTTTCCGCTGCGATGAATCCTTCTCCTGCGATCTCGTCCTTCTTTCTAGCAATTTTAAAAAAATACATTGTGCATGTTCAACGCATCGTGGCCATGTTTGGCAGCACCCACTGTTGCGAACAGCTCTTCTCCAAAATGAAGTAGACAAAGTCTCACCTTCACTCTTAACTCTCGGACCGCCACCTCAATGACATTCTTCTGTTGTCTACCTTATCTATTGAGCCGACATTGAAACACTTCTTCATGGCCAGCAGCACCAGCTGTCTCACTCATTTGTATGTTTTTCAATAAAATTCTTGTATATATATATGGCCACTTTGTGGATTTCGTTTGTCACTCCGGCCCGCGGCCTGCTCCCAGAAGTCTCATCTGGCCCTCACTCTGAAAAGGTTACCCACCCCTGTCCTTCATCAATAATTGAGAAAACATTGTTTAAGTATTCCCACCAATTTGAACCCACATTTAAATTATGTGCCCGGCTAAATTACTCAAACAAGGATAAGAGGCGATCCCATGATAATTTTTTTAATTACAAAACGTTAAAGCTGATAAATGTGTCAATATCAACAAATAAACAATTACCTTTCTCACTCTAAATTCTATCAATGTGGAATAATAAAAAGATATTTTTCTATGACACGTATTGAATTCTGCTCAAGAATTCTGATTGGAGAAAATTTTCAGCAGTCAACAGAACATTAAGCTTAAATACTGAGCAAATATGAGAAAAGAACGGAAGCATTACTGTTTTTGGCCAATTGAATAGACGGAAAATCAAATAAAAATGCTTGTATAAATCGTATTTTAATTATTTTGATCCTACTGACTTCCTTTCCGTCGCGGAGTTATCCCGAACTAAGTAAGGCCTATATTTAATTGATGGGTTTATTTCGTCCTACAAGATTTATTTTCCGTTGACTTGAAAATTCCATTCTATCGATTTTTTATTTTGTTTTTACGCACGATTTAAGTTAGATCCATGATAGCCGTGCAATAATTCCGTAAGAAATTGGACCAGTTTTAATTTCTTCGTATTCCGTTTATAACAGCACTGTTATGAATGAATTTTCACAAATACAACTTTGCGCCCATAGTCGCCTGTTGTTATTTTCACATCTGAGGTACGGAACTGCTACGTTGATTGGTGATGTTACTTACAGTGACTCGTCCTTTCAGGTCACCCAGTAGACTCCAGCTTTTGGTTATTCTCAGCACTTTCTGGACTTTTTGGACGCATAAACCCTATCATCAGTTTAAGAAATATTCTACACTCGATGAAACAATCCATTGAAAGACTAACGGTTTTGTTTCAAAACAGTTTACCAAATTTCCAGAATTCATCCTTTTCCAGCTTAATTAACTTTATATATCTAATTTCTGCTCCCCAATATCACAAAAATATTCGCATTAATAATTGCCTATTGTTAATTTTTAGCCCTATAATTAATTTTTCAACCTATGGAGTTATGAAAAGGAGTATTAGTTGTAACACAGCAAAGCAAAGAGGCAATCCTAAAAAATTATTCGAAGATTTATGAATCATATAAATAACTTACTTTTGTCGAAAATATTTTAAAAAAGTGTAGCATAACTAATGTGAGCGAAGTATGGGTGCGTGTATAAGTATCGGTAACGTCAGAAACGGTCTATTGTAGCCCCCATTTGTATGTTCCTTAAGTTTGATTCAAATTTTTCTTGCTTATATTGCATTAGAGTTTCTGTTCCCGATGGTATATTTAAATAATTTAGAATAGGAGATTATAATAAATGAATGCTGATATCGTATACGAGTCAATAATATGCGAATTCAAAAGTAAAGGCAACATGAAACGTTTGTATTTCAATGATTACTTAGTCAATTTTTCCTATAAACTGACAAATCGTAAGTATTTTCAAAATATAAAAAAGATTCTAGAGTAAAATAGAACGTTTGAGATCGATGGGTTAGCTTCTAACTTACGTATGATACTAGTATAGGACATTTGTTGTCATGACTTCGTTGAGGAAACATTTACAAGAGCACACTGGAGATGGCTGAGCATTTAGAACCTACAATAAACCATATTATTAAATTCAAATATAATCTGTAAGGAACATTATTGCGAATTCTAAATCTATTGGCATCACAGTAAATCGTTCGCGTGAAGGTCGACTAAAAAAAGGAGCCTTATAGATCTTCCGTCTATGATGAAGAAAGTAGGAAACGATCCTAAGAATTCAATAAATGAGTTAGGTACGAGCAAATCTTGTAACACGCAGGGTAGATGTACACGCTTCAACAATAGATTTTTTTACAGCGAGAAGGATTTCATGGAAGTGTCCGTGGAAGGAAGCATCTGGGAGATAGGCAAGGTAAATTATATAGGTTATTATGGTTGGTTGATTTGCTGCTGCTGGCACTGGTGCATTAAAAGTGATAGATGGAACCATGAATTCTTGAAACTATTAGCACCTACTTGATGAAAACAAGAAGCAATGAAACAAAATATATGACATTTAAAGGACCAACAATAACAATTTTCTAGAGAAGAGGAAGCACTTGATATCTTGCCCTTAAGTTTTCTATTAATATTAATGAGAAAAGTTAGGAAATCTTGTGAAAAATCACATGAACAATGAACAATGAAGTTCATGATGGGAAACCAAACTTCTACACCTGTATTTTTGCATTTAAAAATACAGGGTGTCATGCTAGGAAAAACCTATATAGTTTTAAAGAATTGGCAAGTTTTACAAATGAATTTTCATTGAGGTCCCGTATTTAATAGACATCGTGTATATTCTAAATTGAAACTTAGAAGCGAAGCTAAAAAGTACTAAGTAATCTTTCGGTTTCAATATGATTATTCCATTAACTAAAAAAATATATTTATTTAAAAGGTTTGTTAGAAAGAAATAGCGAAATATTTTCATTAAATTTAGACTAAAATGACTAAATTATTGAATGATTGGAATCAAAATATTTACGAACAATATCATTAAAAAGGGAATTAAATCTCCAGGTTGACATAATGACATATTATGGATAAATATAAAAACAAAAGATTTGATGAATATATTCTGTCATATTTCATCAAAGAACATTAATTCAGTAATAGAATACTGATGAGCTTTTCTGACTGAATCATTTCCTTCCTTTGTTCATTCTGAAAGAGTTACATCATGATTAAAAACAACAGCGGCCAAGAGTTTTCGGAAACCTGTAATTTTTCTTATTTCTTGGGTATATCTATGAATATGTTGGTGTAGGTTTGTATGCATGTGTTAACTACATGTGAAAAGCAAAGTAAAAGTACAAACTTTCTTAAAACCTTTTAGAAATATCTAAAATGGCGATGCTATTGAAATGTACGAAATCCTGATATCAGTATAGGGTAGGTTGCAGTCTAAGTTTCTTCATATAACACAACATATTTGCTGATTAATATGTTGTCATGTCGCTAGAATCTAATAGTATAATAATGGAGAAAATAAATAACTATACCGTGTAGGAAAGAAGTCTGATACGCACGTTGTACGAGGAGAGTCTCAGCTGTCGATAAATCTCTCGGAGATTCGGCAGATTACATTCTGATGTTGCAGAAGTACTGAAGAGGATCCAAGAAAGTGGAAACTTCCAAGACGGACCTCGTTCTGGACGACTCAAAGTCAGTCAATGATGTTCCCACTTTCTCGAATCCTTTTCAGTGCTTCTGTAACGCCGGTTAGTACGCTAAGTGACGACATATCTTTGCGTCACATGAGCATTTGGAATCGTAAGAAAACTGCAGTCCAGCTGCAGCATAAATTGACAAGGAAGGCCAGGTTAAGGCCGTCACAGACTTCTTCCTCAAGGCCTGAAGTAATGTAAAGCCTGCCAGAAGCCGGTGATCAACCTTCAGCAAAAGCGACCTCGACTGGACCATGGGTCAGTGGAGACGTGTCATATGGTCACGCAAGTACACATTCTATTTTTTCTCGAACCAAGACAACGTTAGAGTCCGCAAGATGCCAGATAAGTAGTTGAATTGAGAGTTATAGTGCCAACACTAAAAGCATGATTGCCGCTCAACAATGATGTAGTGTTGCAGGTCAAGTTCATGGAGAGGTACCAATCTGTCCTGAGAGATTACATGCTACCTTAAGCCCGTATCCTCTCCAGAAATGCAAGGAATGAGATTTTCCAGCAGGATAATGACCCATGTCAAAAGCCTGGGTTCATCATACATTGGTTCTGGGACAAAAATATCACGGTGATGGACTGGCCACTTCATTCTCAGGATATGAATCCACTAGAAAAACTCCTGGCCGTAAGACGTTGTTAGTGAGCCTACAACTGTAGGCATTCATTACCGAGGAGTAGGCTAACATCACGCCCCTCAGGTACCCTACCGTCTTTAAGAGATGCATCGAAAAATAAATGATCTCAATACTGCTAAGGACTCCAGTCAAAATACTGAGCTTAATGTATTAGTTTGGTCTCGCTATAATTCTCACAAAGCTTCCTCTGATTATCAGTTATATGTTGCTAATATTAGAAGTTTTGGAAAATATTGTATTTTGTTGATTCCTTTTGATTGTTTGGGGCATATATAACTTATTGCTTTTTATTGCTCATTATTCAACTCCTATCATATTGATATGCGAAAAAACTTTACGACCCTGCATTTATCTAATTTCCTAAAATTTTTGATTTGTCCGAAAACTTTTGGCCGAGGCTATATTTATAATATATGTGCAGAAAAGAAACCCAGGTATATTGGATTAATTTATTGTGAGACCAGGTTTCGATGGAGACATCTATCTATACCTTTAGTCTCTATCATACTAGTGAGTACAGAAAGATACTTATCCCAGGAACACACAAAGAGTACAACCTCTTTTTACCGGACATACATGGTTTACCTAAACACATAAGGACAGTATTTCCCTTGACCGATTATTTCCAGTGCAGGCTCCCACGCGTAAAAATTATCACAGTGGTTCGAGAACACTTTATCTAATTATTTGGCAATATTTCTGATCCCGCATAATTCATTCAAGCGATTTGCGTGATAACATTAAAGCTGTTTTTTTTTGTTAAAGGCTTTTTCAATAAAGTTCCTGTTTTTGGAGCTCTTAATATTATTGTTTAAAGCCTGCCTTAAGGATTTTCCCAAGGGAAGAGGCTTTTGGTCAATTCCATTAATTCAGTATGCGAAGCAATTTGGTGAGCAGGCGACTTTGACTGTTAAGGGAGAGCTTAGGCGATTTATTATTTTTTTAAATTTATTTGATATCAAAAGCATTTTCGGGTTATGTGGGTCTCCGCCCACCCTGACTCCGAAATTCAGTAGCATAACGCTTTTCAGTTCTCAAAAAACAGAAATGCCATACCACATAATTAGGCTTTCCTAATTTCGTCTCTCCGAAAAGAACAATATAAAAAAAACATTTTTCAGCTATGTTTGATTTTTCGATAGTGGACTGCCTCTGTATGGCACGTAACACAACGTTAACTAAAAATCTTTGCCATATTCACAACGAAATCAATTGAAATACAAATAAACTATCATGGCATTAATCGCAACAAACCAGAAGTTAATTAATAAATTTTGTTTTTCGCCCTTTCCCTCTTTTTTCCTGCGGCGAAGCGCCAGGTCAAGGTGTCGCTTTTTTTTCGAAAGGAGTAAAGTCCAATTGTACTAATTTAGAGCCTGAAATGACCATGGGACCTACGATTATACACTCTGGAAATTTCAAATCTGCCATCGGATTTGGCGCTAGTTGGCGCCATCTAGTGGCAGAAGCCTCATTGAGCCATTCAAAGGCACTTGTAAGTGATTTGAACCATGGGAAACCATCAATGCAAGAACCATTTATCATCTTATCACAAAACGCTGCAGGTCTTTGGAGGGACTTTCCCTCTTGTTTCATCAAAACGAAATTAATAAAATTGTCATTTAGAACAGACTATTGAAGTGTTACTCTTGATTGTTTTTCTTATGTGCTGAGGCCCAACATACTATTTAATTTTAATGTATTCACATGTCCGCACGACTGTTCAACTTTCGCCTTATGTAGTTCTCGTGCAATTTTTAATCAATTATAGGTCAAATTTCAGAAGACCTATAGTGTTATACAAGTACTCACGGATTTCAGTTTGGCGCGGAAAGTACATATTTTTAAGGGGTTTAAATTTGAAATTAATGTGAAAAATAAACAAATATTTTCACACACTGGCAATACTTAATTCCGCCTTATTTCAAACTTTGGCCACCCTAGAGGTAAGCACTTAAAAAAAGCGCGATTCTTACGCGCTTGGTTTGTTGGATTTTAATACGCCTCTTGCGACAGGAGTGGAAAATAAACGCGGCTCGATTATAATAGTGAAAGAAGGAGATGGTTTAGCTTATGTCGTAACGTGATTACTTTCAAAGTAATTTAAGACGACGATAGTGCCGCCGACATTTAACAATCGCCTTTTGCATTCAAATCATGTGTTAACGTTTCGAATTAGGAATATTACGAGTTTTTTTAAAGTTGCATTAATTGTATCCCAGAAATAGAGCCTCCTAAACTGAAGTATTATCCATATGCATATACAAATAGTCTATAAATAAATAGTAAGTACGTTAAAACACTACTCATGATGTTTGTCGGCATTTTAGCCATCCTGTATAGCTTTGTTTTCGCGCAGAAACGGTATTTTTAAGATAGTATTGCTGCAAATAGAGTCATATTCAGAGTGCTAGTATCTTAAAAATGTCTTTCCGCGCCTAACCGAAGCCATAAATGCTGGTTATAATGCCCCAAAACACCATTAGTACTGTTTTTACTACAAAAAAAACAAGGCGTAGGTCTTCTGAAGTTTCACCCAATTATATCATCTCTTCCTGCCACTAGAGATAATCTGCCAGAGTTTCATTAGAGTTAGATCACCTCCAATACGATAAGAAGAGGAAATATATGGCTATAATTTTCATCGAGGAAAGTCATACAATAGAAATACTTTGGCCTTACATGTTGCAAACACGTCGCAAGATCATCCTATTCAGCGCTACCCTCCTTTCAGTTAACATACCAAGTGACACAAATTCTTACTCTGAAGCGCTGTTTATCATTTTACGTATGCACTTGCCCCTGGTGTATTTGGTCCAAATGGCTCTCACTAGCCTAGTATATAAAACGTTGGTGTTTAAAGTCTGGACACCGGGTTCGATTCCTGGCAAGAGCAGACACAAAACTTCAGTCTGTAACTTAATGCGGGAGCTATTATTTGTTTGTTTTTATATTATTTACTAGAGAAAAACGTTATAATGTGAGATACTGAAATATTATACCAGTATTTCAGAAACTTTTGTTAGGTTCAATTTTTGAACTTTTTTTAGATAGTTAAGAACGATAAGAAATGTTCTTAGGTCCTAATTCTTCGAGCATCAAAAATTGTGATTTAAACTAAGATACGATTGGAATTAACACCAAAAGATAAAGCATCAATAAACTACAGAACACTCTCCAGTCTTCAGTGCACTGACATCTAAGAGGGATGTTTAGATACGTGCTGCTGTAGAACCGATACATGATAATAGCCTGGTTTATGGCACTGAATATGCCCGTGATTCAACGGGACCAAAACAAATCTATAACTGGTTTCAACTCCAACCATACGAGTACAAGGCGGACATCTTCACGACTAAAAATGAAGTGTAAAGATTTATAAAATTATCAAAAATAACATTAAAAAATAAGTAAATGGGAAAAGATTCTGTCAAAGTAGTAACATAAGTACCAAGAAGATAGTAAGTGGCAAATTTGTTACTAAAGTAACAACTTTGGCAAACCCGACTGTGACTCCCTACGACCCATGTCTCGCCTTGACAGAGAATATAGGGCGCAAAGCAGTAAAACACAGCAGTGCTTCACTGCGGTAAATGTGAATCGCAATTCTCCAGTTATGATAAATTCTGCAGCCATTTGAAAGGATTTATTTCTTTATTTGTGACATTTTGGGGAGCGGTGTTGCTTAAATTTATATCTGAAAGGAATTTATTTGTAGGTTGAAGGGTAGAGGTTATCCTGCTCCCCTGTATTTTATGGAAATAAAAATTATAAAGCTTTAATTTTGCAGGCTATATTTTAAAGAGGAAGAATTCCTATTCAATTTCTTAATACAAATATGGAGTCGCAATCCACTTGAGGAAAGAAATGATTTAAGGAGGGCAATGGAAAAGAAAGGATGAAGTTATTGATGTGGGTCGCATCTGAATTTTACTGGTATAACCAACTCTATACTATGCCCATTAATCCCAGTAACTCACTTCCAACCTCTCTTGGAGCGTTGGCACGGACGCTATAATACACGAAGGCTCTCTTCAGGGTTGTTTCCTGAGGGCGGAGCACTAAATTAGTTAAAGGTTTCACGCCACTGTATACAACCGTGGCACCATTAATATAAGGGGGCGTTCACACCAGCCAAAATCAAACCTATAAAAATTATCTTCAATTATAACAGAATTATTACAAGCTAATCTCAAAGTTTGACTGTAAATGAAGATTTCAAAGACGAAACTTCTGATCAAAAGTTTTCAGCAAATTCATGTTTAAATGCAGGGATGGCATTGCCCGACAAGGGGTTGCCATGTTCAAGCTGGCCATTATACCTGGCATGTGGAGGAGTTACACGATATCTCAGCTCCAGCGCCACTGGTATCCTCAAACTGTACGGAGACAACTGGAGCTGTATTTCTTCTAGGGATTAATTCTTGTTTCTCCCCTTAGTAGACTACCCATATCGTGTTCCGAACCTTGTCACCCCAGGCCAGTAAATTCCAAATGGGGGAGGAGGACTCACCTGAGAAGTCGCCCACACGAAGCTTTTCGTATTTTTGATGAACGCCAGTCCAACGTTATGGGAATGCGGTTTAGGATAATGATGATGATGAATTTGACATTAAAGCTTAGAACAGCTAGAATAATACGTATAATAAGGAGAGCTTGTGCTTCTTGATGGAAGCATGTTGAAGGAAATAACTAGAAAAACAAACTTAGGCTGGAAAGTTTCGCTACATCTTCAAAAGACACTATGCTTAAAATATAAAGTATCTCATCAATTAATCTTACTAGCTTTAACTAATCAACATGAAACTTTGACAGTCAACAAAATAAAACACGCAGAAACACAGGACAAATCTGAGAAACATGAAAAGATTCATGCTACGAATAACCTACAGGGACCATTAAAAATACATTGAAATTAGTGACCGACAGATATTGTAAAAAGGAAAACGAATATAAGTCCTGAAGTGAAAATTGGGAAGCAACATTGCTTGACGAATAGCAGAAACCCTACATTTAAAACTCATTGCTCATAATTTTTTATCTGAATGGAATTTATTTATTGATCTTTTCACCCTCTGGCATTTGTCTAACCTAAATTTGCCCTAACCATTTAAAAAAATTGTAAAGTTGGTTCGTTTGTGCGTTATAAACATAGGGTTTGAAACAGAAGATTCTTGAGCAGAGCAAAATATGCCATAGTATGGGTAATCCCCTTTCCCAGATAGTATACATATATAAACTTTTCATGGACAATTTTGAGAAGCACCTCCACCCCCTTATCTTACCTAACCATAACATGGTTCAGTTATGATGATGATATATGTGCCAGCTGGTCTGTCAAATATAACATATTTGCTCATTTATTTGAACAATTAAACGTCCACTCCACCATTAAATTTAATGTTTATTGGAAACTAAACAACACACTACTTTTTAATGATTTCAAATTATCAGAAGTAAAAAATAAAAAAATTTCTTCTGTTTACCGGAAACCAACCAGCTCTAATGTCTATATTTATTATCTTTCTTGCAATCCGTAAAATGGTCTGTTGTTTCTTTCTTTTTCCTGAGAGCTTATAGCATATTCATCCTTGTTCCCAGCAGGATGAACTTAGCATAATCACTCAAACATCTACTTCACTGCAGTATCCCTCATGATTCATCTAAAAATGTCCTTTTCAAGCCAAGATACAGTTTTATTTGCTATCTATTTCTGAGAAAGAAGCGCTTTCATAATTACATTTTATTCCCATATTCGCCTTAATTAATCAATTAAATGCTTGCCTGAGAAAATAACATTTATGTTACCTTTCGGTACAAAAGCAACATACAAAATCTCTGTCCAAAATAGATCCAATTTTAAAGAACACGGCGTTTATTATATCCCATGTAAACGTTGCAATAAAATATACATTGGTGAAAGTAGTAGATTCCCTAAGAGTGAAGGAACACAAATGCGATATAAGACGTGGAACCCTATGTTCTAACTTTTTACATGGTCTATTGAAGACCATGCTATTGATTTTGAAATTACAAAAATAATTTATATTTTTAGCAATTATATCTATATACAGCTAATAAAAACAGCTCGCATAAATGAAGTTCCAAGCTTTAGTTCATCCAATGGTCAGTCAACACTAATAATAACTTGATAAGCAGAACACTCACCCGACCTCTGATCAAAAATGTCTTCCCGTGCCAGTTTTTCTGATTAAATTCTGAGTTGTAAATTTGTATCCTTAGGTTAAGCTTCTTTCTGTATTCCTAAGTTTGTCAGCGACTGAAGATGACGCATGTCTTCGTCCAAACCTGATTTCGCAATAAATTGCTCCAAAATACTGTAGTACCTTTCCTGCATTTAGGACACATTATGAGACGCATTTCCATTCTTTTCCTGAAGGTTAATTTTATTTTCTATTCTGTCATCAGAAAAAAACTATACCGATTTAAATGTTTTGAAATATTTACATATTAAACAATTGCAACCTGAACTAAAAGACTGTCTGGCTTCCATTAAGCTTTTTACTTTATAATAAACACTCAACGTATTCAAAACAACTAAACCCGCCTTTTTTCATCAGTTTCGCATTTCATCAGTCCATCTTTAAAACTACAATGCTACTATATATTAGGGCTCTTTAAACATTTTATTTAAAAAAACAAAACAAATTTATATATCAGATTAGAACGAAATTAATGTCAAATTTTAGGGTTTATATTAAAATAATCTTGTGATGGAAATATTTAATCATAAACGTAACCTCCGTTGCTTCGTAGAACCTTATTCTAACCTTAACAAGCTTATAAATGCCACGCTTGTAAAATGCTTCCGGTTTTTATGCAAAAATGGTCATTCACGGGTGCGCGTAAACTACCGAACACGCGCGATGAAACGTTTACTCATTGAGAGTATATTATATGATAGTGAAAGTGTGCAACTCTCCTAAATCTGCCTTCACCCCACAAATAATAATAATAATCAGCAAGTAAAAATATTTTGGGGCGACAATATAGGAACTTCAAACAATATGCATTTGTATTTATTTGCGACAGGACTTACATATTATCACGCCCAACGTCGGGTACTTATGCTAATAGCCCAGAAAGAAAGTTTCATTTCGAGCTCCGTTATTTTAGAAAATAAATGATTGTTGATGTCCTCGCTTTTTATTCCTACATCGGCCTGTTTTACGCAGAATGTTTCTATTCCCACTTGATTTTAAGAGTGGTATGGAGACAAAGAAGGAGAGAGAAGAAAAAGCGTAGGATGGATTGGAGAAAACTTATTCCCTTGGGCTTGAGTTCCCGTATACATCTCAGTGAAAAACGATCGCAGAGGCAAACTTCGAAGAGGAAGTAACAGCTGCGTCTTCATGAATTCAATAAGCGCCCAACTTCGGCCGGAGTTTGCAAACAAAGCTTCATTTTCCAATGAAATTTCTCCTTTTATTTCATCGCCGGTCAAAAGTATCGAATTTCACTGAAGAAAAAAAATTAAACCATATCAATGCAATTAAGAGAATAGTATATTACAAAGTAAGTTACTAGAGTAATCGAATGTTTACAATTTTTTAGGTAGTTTTGTAAATGTTAATGGTATGAATGAACCTAAAAGCAATGAATTGGTCAGGAAGAGCATGAAATACTTGGAGATTAAATGGTGAGAAGTTAAGGGGCAGCATAACTGTGAGAAAGGTAAAACAAGAGAAAGGAGCAAATGAGTAACATGTATTTATTGTGAATGAAATCCTGATGTAGTATGAACATGTGTTAGAAGAATGGATGAAAATAGAGTTGTAAATAGCACATGAGCGAATGAGTATGTATGTATGTGAAGAAATAAAACTCCACACATGAGACAGATTGATTACATGAGAGAGTGTATAAAGAGAGTGTATAAAGAGAGGGTACGAGTGAACGAAATTTAACCTCCACCAACAGAGTCCATTCTCCTCATCACAGCGATGGATCTTGCGTCACGTGTTAATAACTCCGTTAGTTTCCATAAACCCATGTGATGGCGCCACCAGCTTAGCCACAATGAGTTTGAAAGGGCCGGTAGACACAGTGGTGCCGTGCGACAGCGCCCTACGAACGAAGCCTACCCGAAGAAAGGTGATTCGAGGCGGGTTTATTAGTTACCATCAAGTCATTATACAGAGTATGACAAAGAAATTAAAGATTCCCCTCTAAAGTGGGAACAAAGAGGTTATCAACAACCAGAGTAAATTACATATAAATTGTCATAATTGCGGATTTTATGTAGTTAATCATGAAGGATCGACAACGAAAAATCCGGGAATCGCATTGAAGTTCGGGATCATTGAAATGCAAAAACATTGAAAAAAATTTATTTAGAACCGTAATTCCATTAAATCTGTTGGCGTTGTTGACTAGAGAATTAACTAAAGGCAGTTATCAATGCAATATCTGGGCGATCTTAAGTTTAATATGTTAGTGCTCATAAATTTACTCTAATAATGCACCGTGAAAAAAATGTGTCATGCATAAAAAGAGAAAGTATAATGATAACTTTGACATAAGTGAACAAAGATAGATTCATTATTTAAAATAAGTATTATCCTCCTTTGTTTAGTTAACAACTTTGGTTTATTTTTTATTTGGTTTCTGTGATTTCCGAAGCCGTTTCCTGTTCCCTTCCTCGAAGTGGGTTGATTTTTAAATCGGTGGCCGGACGAAGGAAATATAAATATTATGGTCTAAAGTGTATCCATGAACTCATTATTGAGGATAATTAAATTGAATTTTTGAACTTCAATCATTAAAATGTAATTCATTTTCATCTAGAAATATTTTAGTAATAACAAATATTTATTAGAAGGTTTATATCAGCTTTGATATTATTCTTTTCCGTTAAACTGTCATTCTTTTCTTATTTAACTAGTAGATTTTTATAAAGAATGAACTAAAAGCTTTAATTTCGTAAGTTATGTTTAATCTAAGCTGAGTCATGTTTCTCCAAGTTAATATAATTTTCGTACGCAATTCATTATTTTATCCCTAATTAAATTTTCTTTTTACTTTCCGTTAATTCGAGGACCTCTAGTACCATATGAAAAAAAAGAAAAAAAGAGAGGAATATAATATTTTAGGTGGAATAATTATAAAAAAATATGTGTAATTACAATGAAATGGCTTCAATATATTTAATTTAAATCAAAAGAATGTATAATTTGATAAGGAGAATTTGAGCCTTGAGCAAGAAAATAAGAGATATGGCGTCATTTGGCAACTATTGGAGGGATGTTTCGCAGATATCACCATTTCAGCTAATTAAATATCGAAACTTATCCCTCTAAATAATTTTAATCAAGTAGATAGTAATTAATATAAAGGCTTCGTTTTATTTCTGCTAAAATCACTATATCTGTAATTATAAACAACCCATATACGATATAGTAAATTAAAAAAATCTTGATTAGAATCTATTAACAGCTCTAATTATGAACCTGGTTTATTAAAGAAAATACTAGGGAAAACTACCTTATTAAATACGTGTGTAACATTAAATATGAAATCTAAGATTTTATAATAATTTGAAACAATGTGAAAAAAATTAATGTCTGGAGTGTGCAGACCATTAATAAAAAGGGAAATTAGAAATTGCCTTAAGATAGCAACATCTAAAGACTTTCCCAGTTCCCAGCAAAAAAGAATACTGAATCCAACACTGAAGATGTCTTTATCCTTAAAGAATCCCTGATCACTTTTACCCAGCATGCAATACCAAAAGAAAACTTTAACACCTAGGGTCAGTGCCTCACGCAAAAGGCCCTCTCCCAAGAAACGAATCGATCCCTGCCACGCCGAACCAAGAACACAATCTGGCTACCCAGGAGTGACACCAAAAACCTCGGTGGCAAATCATTCTTGGAAACTGAACCACTCACAACAAAGCGACGCCTATAAATTCTCTAATATGGTCTAAGGTTTAAAAACGTCTGTCGGTAAAAAGGGACCACTTATGATGAAAGTGATCATCTGTTCCATAGTTTCCTTTTTGCTTAAGATTTTCATCTTTGATCATAAATTCTAAGACGCTGGGCCTCAATTTTATATGATTGGTCTTAACTTTAGAGTTGCCTTTGATAGTCTTATTCATCAGGCCTTTGTTTTCTTATTATACAAATTGGAGTTGGATTAGTTTTTCTTACTATTATTGAAGAAATTTTAACTTTCAAATTTTATAGGGTTATTTGGTGATTTACACTACATGTAGTGAGCTCATGAATAAAATTTTGAGTTTTTCACATGGTATTGCTCTAAATCTACTATGGATATTGTATACGCATGATATAAAGTTTGTTCTTGAAAACCATCTAGTTAATTATGCAAAAATCCTATTTATTAATAGGTGAGTTCGAAATGCTGGATCCTATAACTTAAATATCCACAAAATTAGTGTATATTTTAAATCATAGAGCATTGAATCATAACAAAACTCAGAAATTATAATTCTTACTAATTACTTTATTGACAATATCTCTTTAACGATGTGAAATTATTTTAATTTTCAAGCTGTCATTCTTGCACAAAAATCGGCATTTTAGAAAGTCTTCAAGATATTTTTGTATCAGGCCAACCGGATGACTTGTTTGAATTCATCTTTTTGATATCGCTTGAATATGTTTCCAATTTTTTCTTCTGTCACTTACCTTATTTTATATTTTTTATAAAAATGAGTGCCATTAAATTTCCTATTCAAAATACTAGTATCACTATAAAATCGACGTTCAATTACGTTCAGTTTTGCGCATTTTGTGGAAGTAGATTTTCCAAAATTATACCATCCGGAACGTAGTACTTGAACTGAAGTCAGTATTAACATTCCTCTATTTTTCTTTGTGTGGTTTAACACCACAGGATTTTCCATAAGTTCAAATCAAGCTGTACTTAACCTATAAAATGAGCTTCCTAGTGATATGCATTGAACTTTGATCTTGTTACGGCTGCTAAAACTTTGATCCCACCTTCTCTGAATGCTCTATAAATACCCTTATATTTTCTTCTGTGGTGTTTCTCCATATATATCGTAATTTTAAAACTAAAAAACAACTAGAGAGTGTGATAACTGCAATGTTCTCCACGTAGCACTATTCTTACCTTGTCCTATTTGTTGGAAACGGTAAGGGGAAAAATCTAAGAGTCTTTCCATGAAACCATCTAAACCTACTTCCTTTCAAACAAATCAAACCAACGAAAGTGTGGCTCTCCATACTGCAACTAATCTTCCTAATACGATAGCCAAATCAATCTTGTGTCTCCTTATTTTTTCTATGAAAGATTTCGATCAATCAGGATCTTTTTCACCACTACTAAATAAAATATTAAGATCTAACTGTTTCCCTCATTTAAATATTGGTGATATGTTACCCTCCTTTTCTTACAACCATCACTTACATCACAACGTATAACAATAACTCTGCATCTTCATCCCTTCCTTACTAAAATATTAAACCTAAACTCATCTACCAACAATTCTGACAAGTCAAGCTATTCTGTCATACAAAAAAGTGTTCTATATTCCTTCTAAACAAAGAAACCAGCTTGTAAACTCTCTAAAATTAAAAATACGATTATCTACAAAACAAATGGAGCTCTCAATTTAACAAAATAAAATATAAAGCTACATACATAATGAATGGAAATCTTTATCCAATCCCCGATTCCACAGGTACATGCCCTACAGCTCCTTGGCTATGTCCTTGATTTAGTATCTGACGACGTCAAGACTTCTGCAAAAGAATTTCCCGCAAACTACTCCATCTTGCTTGTTGCAAGTCTCCAAACTGAAGTCGATATGCAATAAGAATTCTTCTAATCTCATCAACCTTGCTTTTTTGAAATTTCTCAGTTCTAAATTAAGCTAGAATGTTACTCTCTTTTACTTAATTATGTTTTTTCAAAAATATGGCAAATAGTCATTTTCAGCTTTAGCTTAAATTAATGAGCAATATTATATAATAATTTTAGCGAAACATCGTTTTCATTAATTAATTCGCTCAATATTCATTCTTATACCCTTTTTCACATTTTAAAATACAGTACATAGAGCTGAAATATACATAATTGAACTCTATACTGCTCGATTTTCCACACTAAAAGACAACCGATCTATTAAGCAATTTTACTCTACCATATCTCTTAGTTTTGATTTTGATGATAGACTAAAGTTCCACATGCACCGCAAATACACCTCAACAACTTACCCCGGATTTCGGCCTCTTTAAAACGAATTTTTCATCTCCTGCCCCTTTAGAACAAATTCACATAATATTGTACATTTATTCAATCTTAAATTACTTATGAATTTGCTCCAAGGGAGTTTCAATAGCTCTAGCTCTTCCACTAAACTAGAAAATCTTTCCTCAAGAACAATGAATTCTTCTGGTTTTTACCGTCCACAAACAACCAAATTACTCTTTAAACACTCGTAATTTTTTCAGCAAAATTCAGTTATTTACATCTTCCAAGTCCAATAATTATCCTTTAATCAAACTGGGGTCTTTTTCACTCTTTTCCACCCACGTTTATGTGACCCGTTTCTCCTGTCATCATAATTCCAACCTTCTTAAATGTATCAAATTTACCTCTCAATTTTTTTTTTTATAGCCCTCTATTCGTATTTGGGACGACCCCGTTTATCTCTTAAGCTCCTCGATTCCCTAACACAACATCTTTTACTCCATCAAAATAATAGAGAATTATTTTTCGAAAAAAATTGTACTATTTCCTTTCATGAACCTAATTTCTCTCTCACAAAACTGATTAATTTATTAGTAAAAATTAGTCCGTTAGACACTCCAATAATTTTTAATTATTTCCTTTACAATTAATATCAATATTATTAGTAGTATTAATATTAATAGCCGCTATTACTCTCCTTGCTCTAATAACGTTTTGCTTCTCTGAGCCATCATATGAGGCTGAATACTGCCGATCTTGGACTGATCAGCTTTTATTGATTGTAACAACTTATGTCAATATCTTTTTAAAAGTTCAATAAACTATCAGGTAACCTCATTTTCATTTAAATAAACTGATTATGAGAAGAGTTCCATATTCTCATCGGAAAATCCAATTAACGCTACATCCTATTTGATGCTCATAATTAGTACCATATAAACTTTTTCGCATTCATGATACAAATATGAGATAAAAAATGATTGCGCCAAGAAGTAAAAGACAAAACAAGCATCTTTTCTTATTGTATCTCCCTTTATTTTTATAGAGTATATTTCATGACGTCTACCAATCTGCCACGAAAGATTGATCTTCTTCTGATCCTAAATTTCTTTTATCAGATGTCATAATCAAAATTAATTTGAAATGAGGTTTTAAAAAATAGCTGATATAAATGATCTTATGCTTTCCAAGCATATAACGCATACAACAAGATAAGTCAAACAAATTTTCTACTCCACTTAATTAGGCCAGTTCATTCCAGACTAACTGACCTACATACATATGTAGTGGTGTACTGTAACTATTTAATCTTTAGTTTCAAAGCACTCACCCTATAATGGCACTGGAAAATATAATTTTCTTAACAAGTGCTCAATTCATTAGAAAATCAATCAAGCTATAGATTATGGAGCGAAATAAAAAGAAAAAAAATAATTAGTTTCAAATAGGAAACCAATTTAAAATAAGTTCAACACAAAATAATTAAGATACATTTTATTTTTCAGCGCAAAAATCGTGCCTATTCTCGTTTAACTTGAAGGGAATAAAGGAAAGATTATTTTTTCCAATCATAATTGGAAGCCAATTATAAAGTCTAATCCTTTTAGGCCGTCACGGTAAGGTTGCATCAAGGAACATCGGAACATTATGTCAAGGGGAAAATATATATTATAAGGAGGATTACAGGGAAAGAGATATTTCAATGACTATTAACAGATGCTTTTAGAAGAGGTAATCACGGAAATATATAGCCACGACTTTCCTTTATAACTCTACTGTCTCCTTGAATAAAATGATTCCTTTTATACGATCATCCTTGTTTATGCAGAAGCCCTTTCATACTCTCCTAATTGGCAAAGTTATTCCCTTCGATTTGCGAGTTATATTGGTGAGATATTAGTATAATCCAACTTAAAGTATTTTAAAAACTTAAGAAAATGGAAATCAGCGAAGAAAAATTCATATACTCGTAGTTCCATCTATGGCCAAAGAAATTTAATTTATACCAAACATTTTAATATGACAGCGCAGCTTATGGTGGATACATAATTAAATAAAATTCATTTGTATATGTGAATAATCGAATTAAATGATGGAATCCATTACAGTTATAAATCTTTTATGGTTCAAACCTAAGGGAAGAGTAATTCTTCCACTTAGAAGAAGGACAATTTGATGTATAACCTACCACTCGAGGACCTTACTGTGACCAAACTAGTACTCTCATACAGCACTACGTAAAGTATTCACTGTGAAAGCAGGAAGGGTCCGTACATCAACCCCTGCTATTGCACTAGTAAACCAGGATAGATCTTCCTCTGAAACTCTTGTAAAAAGATCTGCCGGTCCCACATTAATCTCGCCAGTCACAAGAGATCCTCTAGCAGAAATGGGTAGAAAACTTTCTACATGTTCTTCCCGAAGGCGAGTCAGGAATAATTCCAAAAAATAAATTTGATTTTGAACTTATTAAAAGAAAAGGCAATTTCATGTTTGTATAAAAGCTGAAGTCTCCCACACGTGCACCTTCCTGAATAATGGATCGAAAGATACGAGTAGCTATTATAACCGCACATCTAGATATTACTTACAATACAGGAAGTGACAAAGCGGCTAGATGAAAATATGTCAACTTTGTCTAAAATATATAGTTGAAGAGGGTTAAAAAAGGTTTATTGCAAAAAACAACCTGATTTAAAAAAAACAATGACAGATTTGGATTCAGCGGATTGAAATAGATAAGAATCAGTTAAAAAAACCTTGACAGCAAAGGTTGTTTTTTTTTCAAGCATGACTACGTAATAGAATAAGTTTTTACATTTTATAATACTATTTCATTCCAATATCATTTTAATTAGTCAGATTTGAAATAAAGTTAAATAGAGAACTTTTGTAGATTTATATTTTAGATGTTTTAGATGAAAAAATTGTCAAAATCGAAATGTTATTGTTTGAATTGTACACCATTTTAAGTTTGGTGGTTTTATTCTACGTAAGATAAATTTAGGGTGCTGCATTAACAGTTGTTCTTTTTCCTTTGCCGAACTTCACTATTTCTATCTTCTGTTTCAAACCTTCGGTGTTAATGACACTTCAAATTTATTTTGCATCCATTAAAATAAATAAGTGAAGAGTTGAATATAATTAGGGTTTGAGTTGACTAGTTTGACGCTCGCTTCAACCTTAGTTAAGTTTAAGATTGCGTGAAGGAATACAAAGAGATGAGAAAGAAGACAAAAAACTGAAAATAAGAGATTTACCAATAATTTAAAATAAGGAAACGGATCAGAGATACAACAAAACTAGATGGGGGGAAAGATTGAGAAATAGGTGCCGTTTGCATTAGCTAAGAAGTCAGTTTTAAAAAATAGTCAGTTCTTTGCATAAAAAATCCTTACTAATAAATTATAATGATTATCCATAACATGAGCTTGGTCTATTTTAAGTTTTTATTCAACTTATTTCAAAGAGTTCGGTTAGAGCTTAAAAAACAAAATGGTAAAGTTCAGAATAAATAATTAAGATTATCGAATCTTTTGAATTTTTTAAAACATAAACAATTCCAATTGGTGAAGTTCAGAAAATTTATGGAAATTTAATCATGGCTGCATTTTTATTTGATTTGTTTTGTATTTTTTAAAGTTTTATCGAAGTCATTTCTGAAATAGATTTACAATTTTAATCTTCATCAGGAGGAAATTCCTACTGACGCCTAAAAACGAGTAAAGAGAAATAAGGAGTAGAGAAGCAGCTCCTTTTGTCTCTAACAATATATTTTAAGAAGGGGGATTTCGGGATGGGTTGAATAATAATAATATTTTTCTCTTAGTTTGTATGTGAAAATTGACCATGAGCAAATAATTAAGTTAAGAAAAAATATACTTATCGAAATTTGGTGAATTTTTTAAAACAAAACGAACTTTTATCGAACTTCATTCTATAATAGATTTTCACTTTAATCTAATCAAGAGGAAATAGCTACCATATATAAAAATAAATAATATATATATAAATTTAGATGGGGAAAAGAGAGGTTTGAGGATTATTTTTCCGTATTTCAAAAGAATTCCGATGTTTGTTTCACCTTTAGGCATATAAAATAAGGATGTGTCTGAAAATTAGACCAATAGTAAATTAATTTTTTTCGAAGAGTTTATTTATAGATCGAACCAGGCAATGGCGTAGCTACTAGTTTGCGCTTCGCTACTAAAATTAAAATCTAAAATCTAAAAAAAAGCAGCCATGGGTAAATTTTTTTAAATTTTCTGAACTTCTCCAATTATAATAATTTTAAAAAGGAACTCTAAACTAAATTTTCCCCCTTTCAAAATATCAAGTTGCTAAAATATAGTTATAGATAAAATAAAAAAGCAGCCTTACTTAAATTTTAATAAATTTTCTGAACTTCACCAATTGTAATTCATTTTCTTTTAAGACATTATAAAGCATTGTATAATCATATTTATTTTTTCTGAACTAAACTATTTTGTATTTTCAAACTCTAAAGAAATTCTATATCCGCTGGATTCATGGGGATCTAATGGTGGGTACGGACCAGATCCAGCCTTGAGGTGATCCGTCAAACTTTGAATCTGCGGTAAGGGATATCTATCGGGCTTCGCAATTGCGTTGAGGGCCCGGAAATATCCAACCATCCTGTACTCTCCGAGCGCTTTCTTAGGCACTAAGTGGATTGGTGAAGCCCATGGCGAGCTCGACGGACGCACGAACCCCTCCTTCAATAGCTCTTCGAGAGTTGCTTTGGCAACCTGTAATCTCTCTATCGAAAGAGGCCTGGGCTGTGCAAAGGACGGTGGGGCACTGCCAGTATCGATATTGTGGGCAACTGAATGTGGCGACGGCGGTGATAGCTGAGAGAGATCGGGTCCATACAAAGCTCCATATTTCCTTCAGGATGGCCCTGCACGGGGATGGAGGTGGTATGATCTGAAGGTCATTTATGATCAGGGCTAGCTCAGGGTCTTTAGATAATTTAACATTTGATGCAAGCTTGGTCTGTTCATCCACGTGCAGGTTTAAATTCCTTATTAAATCAATCCATATGAACGGAGAGGTTGTATCTGCGACTATAAACGACCGCCTAAAGGACCGACGTAGACTAGGGATCGCTATGTCCATGTGAACCTCGCCGTGGACCTTGATTTTTCCTCCATTTGCTGTTGATATGTTCACGTTGAATTCGCACAATTTACTCGACCTTCCCAATTCCGCCGGGATTATTGAGACACTTGACTCGGTGTCAATCAAAAATTTGCACTTATAACTAATGGCATACCAGCGGCCGCTGCTGCTAAGGCATGTCTGAAAATTTTCCTGTGTGACTAGCGAAGATGGCCTGGAGGAAGGTTGCATTTGCAAGAGTTCTCCGCTTTTTGGCCACCTTCACCAGGGCTTACAAAACTTAGCCTCCTCACCAAAGTACAGGTGCGAGAGGCAAACAACAGGTTTCTGTTTTCTCCGGAATGATCGCTATCCCTCCGGTATATTACACGCACTGTAATTATTTTTAGTCACTGATCGTGCAAAATTCGCCGAATTATTTACGCATTTATCCCTCGCTTCGTCAGGAAACGCATTGGAGTGGATACGGCACTGCATCTTTCGGAAATCACACTACGACACAGATCTTTATCAAACGCAGTAAGTTCATCCGCCAGTTTTCCCAAATGAGCCAGGGTTAATTCCTTTTGTCTAGCAATTATAGATGCAATGTTCGGCGGTAAGGATTCTATAAATTTATGACGCACGAGGACCTCGCTTACTCCTAACTGAAGGACAGTTCTTTGAGATTGATTGAGGACCAGCCTGTGAGTGCGGAGGATACTATAGGCTTTTCGAATAGCTCAGCCTTGGTCTTCTCGAAAAGCCCGATCACTTTCCTTTTCAAACTCTGTTAGTTTTGCTCAGCCAAAATGGCTCCTGGAAGAGTGTCAACAGTCTCAGGCGGAAGTGAGGCCAATACGTGAAAGAACTTGGTCTCCTCCTTTTTTAGCCAAGAAATGTGAAACTGCGCCTCCACAATGCGAAACCAGCCTGAGACTGCTGATTCATTGAAGATGGGAGGCTTGATGTTAATAGGGTTCATGAAGTCCCGTTCGCCTTGTCCTGTATGATGATTGCTTGCAGAGTCCAAATCTTCGATGCCTTCACTGTTCGCCAGGTATGGGTTACCACTTTACGAGGTGCTCACAGTCCCTATGGAATAGGTGGGCTCACGTCACTAGTTTATGGGGGGAATGAGGAAACCCAGTTTATGTGAGGAGAAGAACGTCACCAGTTTGAAGGTTTAAATGACGCGAATATTTTGGAGAGGTCCCTCAAGTAACACGAGTGAGGTGATAGGGGGCGTTAATCTCATATGTGACTCCCAAATATTCCCAAATAATATTTAGACTTGTTATTGAGAAAGGACAGAGTAATCGCGAGCAAAAATCTATGTTTAATTTCAACAAACAAAACAAGCAAAGCAAAAGGGAGGCTCGCGTTTACACGATTACGGTCGGGAAAAATTTCACTACCGGTCAGGAAAGCGAATATTACGAGAACAAGACTTATGCGGGTACAATGGGCGCTTTGCTACGCTAAACGAACCGTAATTAGTTTTATACTATAAATGTGAATGAATCTCAATCTCTCGAATTCTCTATTATTCTTCCATAAATAGTATAGGAGGCATGGCCTCTGGGATCACAAGGTCTCCAAAGGTTATCGATTCATGGCGCCTACAAATTTACACTTTTTCGATATATTCCTGCGGCGCAAACAGCTGTTTCAGCTTAATTCCATTTCCAGACGAGAAATGTTCGTTTTTATTACACTGTTGCCGAATTTTACTGCTATTTGAATTCTCGGCTTTCCGCTTACTTCCTTGACCGGTTTACAAATAAATATATATGTATCCGCGAGGAAATTTGTTACAACTCTTCCTATTCCTGCGAGGCAATTTGCTGGTGCAATTTTAATGCCAGGGCAATGCTCTCCACAGAGCTACTTTTTGACCTGGGCAGTGACCTTGTAGGCCAAGCCCTAGGTCAACCAAACTTGCTGTGAAGATATTACTTGAATTTGGGAAAGTCCCTGACGGGTAAAACTTTGGGACCCCATGGGGAAGCTAAAAACTTGACTCAGCGTGGGCCCATCGTTAATCCAATTGCGACCGAACTTGCCATGGAGGTTTTTCTCAACTTGGGAACTGTTAAGCTGACTTAACCATTGACATCCCCATAGAAAGTGTCATCATAAAATTGAATTTTCGGGGCCTCCTCGATTGGCGTAGCCCTCTGAAGTCCTTACTCGTGCAACGCCGGGTCCTCTTAGTGGTAATTTGAGACGAACATAGCGCCGTCATTCCCAGGGTTATAGAGCCTTCTAATCAACAAAATATTTAAAATAAATGATATTCAGTTCATTAAATTACATAGGAATAACTGTTTATGGTTCCATTCTGATAAAATTAAGTTTATGGATACTTTGTTACTTTTTCTAAGTTTAACGAAAAATCGCATCATATTATATATAATTTTGAATGGAAATTTTTTCTGAATTAAAATATGATATGGATAGTTTATATTAATTAATTTTAAAGAAAATATGATTGATTTAAATAGTATTCGGGGGTGAGGCTTATATGTCTTATGTCAAGGAACGCGGTACAAAAACTAGACTCCTAACGACATTTAGCAATCGGCTTTTGCATGCGATGCTTGGGTTTCAAACTAGGAAAAATACGAGTTTTTTGAAGTTGTGTGGTACAAGCTCCGACAATTAAGTTACCTCCATTTCGAAACTACCTAAAAAATCCGAATTTTCGGCGGAATTAGCCTAAAGTAGGCGGCGATATCGTCGTCTTAAATTATCTCTTAGCTAATTTATGATAAAACAAATTTATGTTTTGTAAGGTAACACTAATGAGACTCTG
Organism: Ceratothoa steindachneri; assembly: GCA_963969495.1. Lineage (NCBI taxonomy): Eukaryota > Metazoa > Arthropoda > Malacostraca > Isopoda > Cymothoidae > Ceratothoa > Ceratothoa steindachneri. The sequence goes on from OZ018325.1 coordinate 104,225,262, forward strand.
GACAAAGTCAAATGTTAAATAAGATAATGTACTACATGTAACTTCCTGGAGGGCTACTTTCACTTAAACAAACTTAATATAAAAGTGTTCCAAGATTTCTTGGAAGAAAATAATAATGAAGATACTTCATAAAGATAAAAGAAAGTTTTTATAAGTAACAATCATTACCTTGCGAAATTTCGCTTCACCACTTTACTTCAGCAATAGCATTAATCAGGGAAAGAACCTTGGGATCGACTTGAGAGTGCCTCTTGCAATGTTTTTAAAACTTATATCTTACTTCCCCACTATGGATTGATTCCAACAATACATCTGTAATGAAGGACAGTAATGTACTACATATAATGAAATTATTGAAATTTCTTTCCAATATCGTTATAAACTGAAATTCTAATATGTAAGCTATAACTAGATACCAGAGCATACTTGAATGTTAAAAACAATATGCTCATTAATTTTAGCAAAAGAAAAGGAAAATCTGTTTACTGTTAACGCTGGAGTGGTTCTAGACAAATTTAACTATATGTTCTCTTTTTAAAAAAATGCATTACCTTTGAATGAACTCCAGTTAAAAACAGAATAAATACGCTACAATATATTCAGGTTGTAGTGAGGCCAACCACATAGCTAAGCCAGTAGTAAATTTAGCGATATGCTCAGTGACAACAACACCATCAATTGATAGCATATATCTGGCTGTTGTTAACGTTGATTTCCCTGAAAGTATTAAAAAAATTAATGCAGCCAACTCTTCTAATAATTTCATGATTTGCCAAACAACCTCACCCCTGCCTCCACATATTCTTTGCTCATACCAGAATTTTTTTATATATTTAACTTCTTCCACCTCCAGCATCTCTCCTCAAAAACCTACGTAATAATAAAAATGATAAAAATAATTGTTTCACCTCTTCTATATATAATCCAACCATTTTTTTTATAGACCACAAATTACTTCTCTATCATAATTTTTACAGCAAATATCTTCACATCTCCTTCGTGTTCATTAATCATATAGGAACCAATTAATAACTTTATCAAAAGAAAGAAAACTAAAAATATATACACTACTCATAGTTGCCATGCTTCACATCCTTCCATTCCATATCATTACCCATAAAAATTAAAACTAGTTTTAATGATAATGTTGGTAAATATCAGGTATGTTAAGGATGCAAACTATAAGCTTTAACTTAGCAAAGTCTATGAAACATGGTATTTAGGGAATGGTCCTTCTCAAATTCTGGCCTAGATATGGTTGGTTGAGAGGCGACGCGGGCTTGGAGTGTAATCAAAAGTGACAGTTGCACATCATGATGCGCATGTAGGAATATTCTTTTTCTATTCTTCTCATCATACTTCTTAAAACTCTTATGCTATTAAATGAATAAACGGAGATAACGAAATATATAACTTGCCTTGCGTCACTGAAATATATAGGGTCAAACGTCCAAGATTCTTTTTTTCTTTATTTTATAATGAATAATTTTCAATTTCACCTTGCTTAAAAATTCATAAGATAAATACGCATTGTCATAAAAAAGCGTTACCTGGCAATGTTTTCAGTAACGATGCCAGATATCTCAATAAAAATTATGCAAACCAAATAACATGAAAAAGGCAATTAAAACATATTTTCAAGTTTATTGGTTAAAGTATTTTATAAAGCATAAGATCGAAAACAAATGCTTAGTAACACAGATAAATTTATAACAATTAGAGTCACTATGTATTTCGAATTACAGTATTTTATCTGTACTTCATTCCCCCATGATAAAATATTATTTAGATAATTTGGAGGGTTATGATGTCTCGGAAAACACTCAATATTACATTGTAAATGTTAATAAAGACTCAGTCAAGTGCAATTATATATGTATGATTAGCGGATGCACTTTTCACCAAAAAGAAACCCCTGGAAGAGTTACCTGATAATATTCGAATGCTGTTTTCAACAATTTTCACAGTTTTCAATCACATATACATTACATTTCTACATTTCAATTATGTATGTATTCTTTATCGTAATTTTATGTTTTCCCAAGAAAATTTTCCATTGTAACTCACTAATGAAATAATCTAGAACCTTGATATAAAGGTGAACTTGAAAAGGCTATTTATTGAAACATTTACCTTTTTCTAAAGGGTAAACTGTGGAACAAGGGTAAATCATCAACATAAATATATTTTTGTTTCATAGATTACCCTATGCTTTTCTAATTTTCCCTTATCTTACCCCGCATTTTTGACAGCGTATAAAAGTAAAATATTATTTTAAAAGAGTAAATTATGCCTAATAAAAGCCAATAGAATAATATAATTATGAAAATTACAAGAGGAGCGGCTTCACCACTCCTCCTTAAAGGATTCCCTTGCGCTTTGCAGACATATATTCGGTTTGTGGCCTACATCCTCTCTGGCTCTTCTAGAAACGACTATTAGGATAGTAAATTTAAATGGTGTTACATGTTCCCCCTTTATATATATTTTTTCATATGTATTCATGTTAATAATATTTAGTTTTGTTTCTTTTCTAGATGTATTATGAATATAGTTGACTAAACCCGATAAAAAGAAGTTTGAATATACCTTACTTCTCAATTTTATCATTACAATAACAATTTAATATCATAACAATTTAATCAACTATTATGGATAAAGTCATATGAGTTGAGAAGTTTGATGTACTTACTTCGGATCCTCATGCTAGCAAATTATGGAAGCTGTGGTATAGAAATTTCTGCTACTTCCTTATTACAATATCGATCATTCTCCAGACATGTTAGAAGTACTCTACTTGTACATTGGTCCCCATGTCGTGGATGTAAGAGAAGGCTGTGCTGATTATTTGAAGGCTATAGAATTGTTGCAAGCTGCCTATATTATCGATCCAAGGAAAATTCATGCTAGACATTTGCTTTCTACAAGAATTCAACTTTCAGAAGAATCGATTGACCAGTACCTTCAAGCTCTCAATTTACTTCCTGTTGCTTGCAACTTTCAGGATGTTACTACTGCAGTTTACCGTGATGAGAGTATCAGGGACTCCTTCATACGAGGGTTAAAATCTTCGAATATCGTGAACGGTTCATTGAGAATCAAAAGCTTACATTAATCGATGTTATTCAACAAGCTCGAGCTTTAGAGCAAGCATTGCTGAGATCTGAATCATACGTAGTTACACACGGTCATGTACCTACTAGTGTCGTGGCTATTTGTAGTACATCTATGACCACTAGTAATGAATAAGAATGTGAAGAAGATAGCCTTCCACTTACAGCAGCTGTTTCAAAGAATATTTATAAAAGGAAGCAAACATGCTACAATTGTGGTGGTCGTCGCCATCCTGAGGATGACCGAACACTTTGTGCTAGCGATGTAATTTGTCGCAAATGTGGGAAGCTTGGGCATTTTGCAAAAGTTTGTAAGTCAAAACCCAAACGTCCTGTTTCACTATCTTCGGCCACGCTTGCTTCCACCTGTGCTACCAGCGGTTCGCTGTTGTCTACTGTTCGTATTCAATTAAACGGAAATCCTCAGTTACTTCAAGTTCTGATTGACAGTGAAAATTCATAAAATTTTATAAATGAGGCTATAATACAAGCTATACATCTCCCACTTCATGAACGATCGTCTGTTGTTTCGATGAATCGTCGGACTTATGAGAATGTTAAAGCTATTGTACTTTGTCATAGAATGACTCCTGATGATATACCATATATCACTATTCGTTGAGGGAACTTCCTTAATTATCTTTAGAGTGCGTTAATGTCTGGCGGCCGATATTATGTATCTTCGATATGCTTAAGAAGTGGAACTGAGCTCAAGGATAATAATATTGCTATCATTAAAAAATAGAGTTTTATTAATAATAACTATCAACAAACACAAGACGGAAAATATTGACATAAACAGAGAATGGAAAGGGTCGTGGGGGCTCGGGCTAATCCGAGGATTTAAAGGATTTAAAAAGGTAAAACAAATATAGAGTTAAAGAGATGGGATGGTTCGATAAACCATTTAAAGCACAGGATAGAATTGACAAAAGGGTTAAGTACTCAAAGGTGACGTTTGGCTTACTTACTTTACACTAGTGGTGCAGTGGTAGGTGGCGCGAAGGAATTTTCAGGCCGCTGGCGGGTTCCAGCCGAAGGGGGGGGATAAGATGATCCTGACGTGGCGTCTTGGGAATAAGAACTGTTTCTCGACGAACGGCTTGAAGAACAATGGCTGTTCTACGTTGTTCTCTTCTAAACAAAGGGGGGGGGGGAGAACCGTCTCTTGTCTACGGGCTCAAGAACAATGGCTGTTCTAATGTTGTTCTCCTCTGAACAACAGGGGGGGAGATGAGAACCGTCTCTTGTCTACGGGCTCAGGAACAATGGCTGATAAGTAGTCAACTCGACCCTTACGTTTTTAACACCCATGCGTTAACCATTCGAACCAAGATCATGGTCTTTCTGGCCATAGTCCTCTTTACCCTTCTATATGCTTACCAGGCATGGACGTTCTACCACCGTGACATAAAACACCTCGACCGATTCCAGCAGTTCAAGCTGAGACAGACCCTCAAAATACGAAGGGAAGAATAGTTCATCAGCAACACCGAGGTCATGAACTGAGCCTTGCTACCCAGCGTCAAAGCCACCTTCATCTACCATCGTCTTCGCTGGGCAGGTTACATTCTACGAAAGGACCCCTCCCGACTTTTTACAAGGAGGCTTAAAGCCCTGCTGCAAAGACCAAATTAAGCGCATCCTGGCCTAATCCAACATTGAATCTTTCTCGTGGGACTAAACTGCCAGGAACAGAGGAGCCTGGAGGACAGCTGTCCGCGACTGGACGGCGGCCTTTGAAGAGAACAGAAGACAATATGAAGAGAAAAAAGAAAGAAGAAGAAAAGAGCGACTGGAACAACCTCGTCCTCCTCCTACCCTTTCATGTGCCTTCTGCCCGCTGCTCTAGGCAAAACTGACTGGGTCTCCTAAGTGAAATCCGGCATAAAAATTAGCCGAAGAGACTGGATAACTGAAGACAAAACCGATGCTCGGACATGAGTTGGAGCCGACGACAACGATTATGCACTTCTGTTTTAATTCGGACAGATATATGATTTCCTGACCTGAATTTATATCACTACAAGCTTTTAGAAGAAAAATAAACTCATATAAGTTCTTTAAGGAATCAATAAATCTCATATTTACCCGTTGTCTCTTTGACAAGATGCTGTTAATACAATGCAGGGAGTCCGTACAGTTCTCCAAAAGTTAATACCACTATCAAAAAAGAAATATATATATATTTTAAGGAGATTTAATCAATTATTTAGTTAAAATTTGTTTGAAAAAAGATTTAAAGCTACCAGCCTACCTCTCTCTACTAAGTGACAAATGAAGACTAGTAGACTACTGTTCAGGCTATCACTACACTGCTAAACAAGTTATAGCTTGGTCTCTCCTATTAAAATATTTTTATTTATTTCCGGTAATAAACTTGCTTTATTCTAGTTAATTGACCTACCGAGTCCTTCTATGTCGCTCATTAGGGACATATGAATTGTTTGCTCAAAATATTTTGCACAAAATATTTTAAACAAAAACAGAATAAAAGGGAGAAACTTTGTTTCTATATAAACAAAGTGGGTCTACCCATATGCGATTAGCGGGACCTCTGATGTAATGCAGTGCCTTAACTTTTAAAGACTTTCAAACTTTAATGAATTGCATGTTTCTAGTAATTTGAATGAGTTAGCGTCATATTAATCAATTTCCCTCTAGTAATAAACCTACTCATAGACTTTTCCCCTTTGTTTCTTTCCAAGTATTTTATGATTACACAGGGAAACAGTTTTAATCACATTTTCTGGTGACTTAGATTTATCTGCTAATTTTAATTCGGTTTTCATGCTGATTTTAAATATATAATCCATTTTTACCTACATGTTATAGTTATTCTGTAATTTCTATTTTCTCGTTTCCCCCAAAACTGCCCTCCGGATTGACATAAAGGGTGCTTGTAGAAAGCAAATAATTCACAGTACATAGTAGTAAGATAGTAGTAAGTGTTATTGTGCAAAATATTGACATTATTGTTTCTTTTTTCAGGTCTCAGGTTAGAGTGATGGCTTCGTCAAGAGAAAAATGCGTTAATGATCCAGACACCTTCTGCTACATATGTTGCTGTTACATGCTAGTTCGTCAAAGGCGCAATATATCAAACTTTGTGATCCGCACTTATAAGGCATATTTTAATGTTCCTCTTGGAGATCAAGATAAGAAGTGGGCCCCACATGTTGTTATTTCTGTCTGATGAATACTAAACGGATTGGCAAGAAAAATCGGCACAAGATCGACTACCCCAACATTTCCTCGGCTATCCGGCCAGTACCTCAATCTGAGTCTTTACCAGTTCCGATTTTTAGTGGATATGCTTCCTCCGAGGATGAAAATGATGTACCTGATATGAACATCCACGGAATGGTTCAAGGTCTGCAGATTCATTCATCATCAGATGCTGAACAGTCCTTAGCTCCTCATTGTTTAAATGAAGAGGATTTGAATGACTTGATAGGTGATTTAGCGCTCTCCAAGAAAGCTGCAGAACTTTTAACCTCCAAGTTGAGTGAAAGACATATGTTTGACAGGTCGGTATGGGTATCATATTACCGAACAAGGGAGGGAGAGTACACTTATTAAGTATTTCTCTGAGGACAGACAATTTGTATAATGCCACGATGTTCCTGGTCTGTTTATTGAGTTGGGACTATGCACCTATAGCTCTGCTGAGTGGAAACTGTTTTTGGATAGCTCCAACCGTAGCCTCAAGTGTGTCATTTTGCATAATGGCAATGACTTTGGTGCAGTTCCTCTCGGTCACTCTGGTATCTGGGAGAAACTCACGATGACATAAGAATGGTCATGGATTTACTTAAGTACCATGAACACAATTGGATCATATGTGTAGACCTTAAGATGGTCAACTTCTTCCTTGGTCAGTAGAAGGGATATACAAAGTTTCCATGCTATATCTTGATGTAGGACAGTAAATCCCGCGACAAACACTGGTCCCCAAAAGATTGGCCAGTTCGGGAAACTTTGGAAGCAGGAATGCCAAACATTGTTAATGAGCCAAACGTAAGTCGCGAGAAGATCGTTTTCCCTCCACTTTATCTCAAACTGGGGTTGATGAAGCAGTATGTCAAGGCGTTGAGCACTGACAATGATTCTTTTCATTACATAGTATCGGCGTTTCCTGTTCTTTCATACGAAAAAATAAAGGCAGGAGTATTTGATTGTCCCCAAATCCGAAGACTTCTGAGTGATTCTAAATTCGTGAACACCATGAATGAAAAAGAGAAGGCAGCCTGGCTCTCACTTTCTGCCGTTGTTCTTAACTTCCTGGGAAACAAAAAAAGCGCATAACTACGAGGATTTGGTTACTAATATGTTTTTAGCATATCGTGATCTGAGATACAACATAAGTGTGAAGCTGCATTTCCTAAATAGTCACCTCGACCGATTCACAGAGAATCTGGGAGCCGTAAGTGACGAACAAGGGGAACGCTTTCATCAGGATTTGATGACGATGGAAGAGCGCTACCAAGGTCACTGTGATAGATACATGATGGCTAACTACTGCTGGACGATTAGAAGAGATCAGCCAGAGAAGACTAACAAGAGAAAGAGTTAAAAACGCAAATTTCTGCCCGTTTGAAATCAAAAAGAGGTCCTCCAGCCTGATGTACGGTCATTAATAAATTAGCATCTATTTGATTACAGTATTTGTAATCCCAATATGTAATTTAAGTTTCTTCTCATATGCAATAAAATGTTTGTGGCAAAAAACCTGCTTTACTATAAATAAAGCAAAAGGATGATTCAAAATTACTTTAGGGCATGATGATAGGCGTGATAAAATGAAAATTATTGTATAATATTAGTTATTGATATTACTAAAAATCTGTAGCATTTAAAGAGAATCTGATTTCAGATTTGAGTTCAGTATGCTTGAATTAGGTAGGAAAATGTACTTTTGTCAATTCACCAAATACAGGGTGTTCCCCAGTGTTATTCATATGTAGAGATTGCTTTTATCTCGATAGCGCGATTTATTATCAATCAACACCATAAAAAGAGGGAAATGAGCAGGTAAGGAGTGAAGAGCATGGAAAAATGTACAAAAAATATATTAATTTGGTGGATTAATAAGGACAAGCTGTATTGTCTATGAAGTTGACTGTGATTGACATATTATTAAACATATTATTACCCTACAGAGTGATTGTCTTTACCCATGTATAATTGTGTATTGTAACATAAGAAAAAATGTTACTAAGATAATAATTTAAACAAATTAGTGATAGAATTCTCTAAACACCCAACCTCTTTAGCAAGGTTTGTCAAAGCTTGGAAAATGGTTAAAAGAAAAAGGCTCTCAAACAGCAAAAAAACAAAACAAACTCCGATGACTACTGTGATGTTTACTTAACAATACATGAGCACATCGAATTGGGGAATTGTAAAGGTCACCAGAAATTTGAACTCAAAGCAAAATGTCCCATAATTCGGAAGCTTGGGACTAACCACTGACTCCAATTCTGCTGAAGTGACGCGAGGAAACTACATAGAGTCATGGCCAAAAGTTTCCAGACTAATATATATTTTTATATTTTCATTCGCTTTTTTAAGTTTACTTGATAGGAATAATTATTTTAATATTTAAATTAGTGCATGTTTATTAAAATGGTCGCATTTCAAAAATAATAAGGAAAACTGCAATCCTTAACTGAATCAACAAGGTCTGCTGGCCAAAGTCAGCAGAACTTATGACCTTCAAAAATTCAGTAATTCCCGGACTAACCTTGGGAGGACCTTGGCAATTATATTATTCGAAAGAGAATGTGAAACAACATAAGGTTTTCAAATTTCGCTAGAATCGGCAGAATAGTAATGATGTTATTGCCAAATAACTCCTCGGCTTATCTTGGGAGGACTTTGAAACTATATCATTTGGAAGAAAATTTAAAATAACATAAGGGGTTTAAATTTCGTTAGAATCAGCAGAATGGGTATGATGTTATTGCCCAAACAAAATATTTCCCGAGCTAACTTTGGGAGGACCTTGTCAATTATATCATTCAAACGAGAATGTAAAACAACATAGGAGTTTCAAAGTTCATTAGAATTGGTCGAATAGTTACAATTTTATTAGCAAAACTGGGAACAACGGACCGACCGACATAACCAGATATAGAGTCGCACGCGACTAAAAATCGTGCTCTGGTCCTGTTCCTGTAGGAGATGAGTTTTAGTCCCTGAGCTTCGTTAATCAATTAAAAGGGTACAATGATGAGAAATTTAGGTTAAATGAATAATGTTTTGTAATTATAATAATCTATTTTGTAAAAATAAATATTTCAATCTTTTTCAATATAAGAAATGGTTCTTTTCAAAGAAAAGCTTGCAACTGTCGTTGTTCTGCACCAGTGACCTGAAATCTAAGTAGATAGTTGCTAATGGTAGTGCACCAAGGGTCACCATCTTTAGAAATATTATTGACTTTATAAAGACTAGTTACACATTTTAGACATGATATCAACCTGCTAGAGTCAGTGTAAATGAGTGAAAAACAAGATTATACATAAAATATGTCCATAAACTGAAAGTACCGAGTATTTTCTCCTTTGAAATGTGTGTGAGAGGGGCTATTATTTAGATTTTTTAAAATCTGGACGACAAGAATAGGAGCTGGGGACATCACCTGCGAAAAAATTCAACAATAGAGTAGTACACTTCTGGAATAAATTAGCTCAGTGGGTTGTGAGTAGTCCAAGTTTTTAATTTGTTTGGCGCAGCCAACGACCGCCAACTCTCCTTCTGCAGCTCATAGACGCCACGATGCCAACTGCGCAGCAGGACAGCTGAGGCAACCTTCTTCAGTAGTTTTCCCATTCACGTAACTTACATCCTGAAGGCAGTGGGGGAAATTAAACATCCCGACAGGTAGCAGAGTCTACAAATTGCGTCTCTTAGCTCATGATGTATTGTGTAGGTGGCGAGGAACTATTAACCTCAGCAGACTACACAGTTACAACCTACCATAGTTCGCGCAGCTCTCTCCCTGTCTAGGACCGCCGATCGCTAGAAACAAAGTGACAAACTCATTGAGGTGATCCAAAATCGGGTCATTGAACTGCAGGGTAAAAGGCTAGTTGGAGGTATGAGTCCTGGTTTTCGCTCACGTTTTCGGTTCTCGGGTTGGCTATCTCGGGTGAACCACCCAGCTGATACTGGTTTCACCAGAAATTAAAACGTGAGGCCAATCGCTGCCTGTCATCATGTGGCTTTCGTGTGGATGGTAGCAAATATATATATTTTCTTGCTTCCTCCAAGGAGGCTCTACGTCACTAACTCCCACCGACCCCGCCCTTCGTGGCTGTTATACAACCAAGAGCATCATGTGAGTTGCCAAACATTTCAACAGATACCAGTCAATCACTGTGCCTCATCCAGATCTGCACGGGAGTTTGCACACCTAACTTCACCAGTCATCACTCAGCAAATCAACGGGAAATGGCCACCGTATTTCACAATGAAATACAGAAACGTAACCTCACTCTTCAGACTTGTCATTCCATTATCCAGACCAGATCTTCGGCGACCTTTTGTCGAGACATAGCCTTATCTCAGGAAAACCTTCGTCTCGGTGGCTACCCCAGTCTGTCCATGTACTCAGCTTGTGAGCAATGCAGGACTCGAACCCCTGCCTCTTCGTCCGGAATCCAGATACGGCCTATACTACAACGTTGGCAGCAGGACTACCAATCACATTCTTGTCTTCGCCTCTGATGGCATTTTTCGTCCCCCCAAACTTAGCCTATTCCGGTCTATACTAAAAGGCTTGTTTCGATGGTCCTTCCCGTGTCTGTTCTCTTTTTCTAACGTCGGTCACCCCATCTTGGGGGCAGACATCTTGCAACAATTCTCGATTATCCTCACGGATCGAGTGTCTGGTATGTTATTCACGGTACTTCTTCCTCTTGCGCTCTGTGGTTCACTCTTACTGTACCCTTTCAAGAACTTGACATGCCAAGTTCCAGCGGCCATATTTCAGTTGTGCATCCTACAATACATGCTTAATACACTAATTTACAACAGTCTCACTCCGGTTTTGTGGACAGTTGGTTAAACACTCTACTCAACATTATATACACACACAACAGGCCTCCTTGTCTTCCTACGCCCACACCCCTTTCTTCCGGCAAATTCAAATTCGAGGAATTCTCCAGATTATTTAAGGCAAATCGCGATCTTCTTGGGCATCTTCATTACATCTAGTTTCTAAAAAATTTGGTTCCTATAGTCCAATTTGCGATTTCTTTACAGCTCAAATCCCAGGCGAACACATATTTACTATACTTTACCTGAAAAAATCCTTCATCAAATTCTATGGGAAGCATCGATTATGGGGAAAATGTGTGTAACAACTCTGTTTGGTTTGTACGTTATTCAGTACATGCCAGTCAGTTTGACGTCGTATTTGCAAACGTTTGTGCGTTTTCATAAAGAAGTCTTGGGAGATCTGCCATTAGTTCTTGCTTTCTAAGAAGAAATATTGGTCTACTCTATACAGCAAAAATCACCTATTACCTCCCAATAATAAGTAAACTGTCTCAAATATCTGGTATATCTCCCAAACAACGGGCGCATCTCATCTCTGCCTGACAGGGTTGCAATCATGCTCAATTTTCATTCACCTGCAATATATAAATCATGCAAAAAATGCGGCTTCCATCTTAGCCCGTCTAAGTAACCTACAATAAATTGCTGCTATTGCATTAAAGGAGCCAATCTTGCTATTTCCTCAGCCACCGAATTTAAGCAACCATTGCAGGAACCAATTTTGTATTTTGTCCAATGCAAGTGCGACGAGCCTGGAGGACATTATAAAATAACATCATTAGGGAACGTAAGCCTAGTTAATTTTAGTTTTTTTTAAAGTTGACCCCAGTTCATAAAAAAATTCAATGTTTGGAAGAGAGCTCCTTGCAGCTTGTTCCGCATGGAAAAATTCTTTCCCGCGCCATAAGGATTCAAGTCAGCCCTTTTTCTGACCACAAGGGACTCTCTTTAGCATTTCTTTCTTCCAACTCTTCTCACCCTCCTCCTGTGTCTTGACAGCAGTATTTCTTTACACAATATGTATACGACCTTCAGTGGCCACAGGCCAAGCATCTCCCTCCAGCTCACGCTCTTTCTAAGAATCCATCCACCACAGAAAGCGTCGATCCTTGTCCGAATGACGATTCTCATATGACACTGTTCAACCGCAGCCCATTCTTAAATCTGCCTTCGTGGTTGCCACTGCAATTTTTCCAGCGTCATTTCAAACGGTCGGCTATGCCCCGTATGTCGCAGACCATGTCAGATACCCTAATATTACTCGCTTCTTGATTAGAAACAACACAAACTTCCAATTATCCTCCCTCTGTCTGCCAAACAGAGACCGCAAAATTCTTGTGGGTTCTTTGCAGAATAGGCACTAGAGATAAGCAAATTAAGAAGGCTACTGCAGTCTTTGAAGAGACTTTGTCCCTGATATCTGTGACTTCGGCCATTCAGCTTTTTTGGTATCTGTTTGTGATCTCTCCTTAGCTGGCCACAAGAGTGAAAATGACTTTAAAGTATACGTGGTCTTTTCTTTCTTCTGTAACAAAATCGGTTATTGGAGTAACTAGAGCTGCGATATATACAGAAAAATGCCAGTCGTTTGTCCTGAGTAAGTTTGGATCACCTCTTACCTAAACTTGTGCATAGAAGGCGCCTGTTTCTGCTTCCCTTGATAAATATCATTGGGATGAGCAGATGTCACTTGTGTAACCTTGAATTCATCTGTCACTTGTACGGAACGCTCCAAAGAGGGCAACTTCACAATGAAAATGGAATATTACTCAGTTACAAAAAAGCTCTTAGAAATCGCTTAAGTTTGCTCAACTGTTAAGGACGAGTTTGTACCACTAAATTGGAAAATGACTTGCGTTTTCTCCAATTAGGTGAAGTTTTTGTGCTAAGTAAATTTTTAAATGATCTGATCTATTACTATATCGATTACAATTTTTAACATTTTCGGCGTTTTTTTTTATATTTCAACATTACATTCGAAAAGGGGTATTGAGATTAAAACTGTTAGAATTATTACCCCGATAGCAGGGCAGGGCTAAGCAAAGTGGTAGCTCCTAAGTGAGAGAGAGACGTTAGTGTTTAATTGATTTGGAAAGTATAGTGATCTATCTCTCCAGAGAAGTTATTCGAAACGATGTTTAGTTCCGAATGCTCTTGATAGTTAAAGTTTAGTTTAAGGGTAGTTTGAGAGTCTGAAGAGAGTTTGAAGATGTTGGATGGTTCCGAAATGGATAGAAGGTTGAGAGTAAATAGATTTAGGCGAAAGAGGGAGGCTTGGGAGGAGTCGTCGTTTACGGTGACACTTTGGACGTTTTCCGTCCGGCTGAGCACCTGAGTTTGATTAGAGTTTTAAGTGTAGAGGTTCTTTCATCTTCAATCTTTGAAATGGTTCTGCCTAGTGTCGAGGAGTTTTAGTTTGATAGGGGTTTCAGCGAGTTGTTTCTTCCTCCAACTTGTGATGAATAGTGGCCTCTTGGCACTCCTGCTAGAGAGTTTTCATTAATGGAGAAGGGGGGAATAGGGGGATAATTAGGGGGAGATGAAATGAGGAAGGCCGGAATTGAGGTCCAAAACGCGTAACTCCCTGTGTCCACAATAAACCAATAAACCACCGAGGAAGGGGGGGAGAGCGGCGGTAGGCGTAGGCGTCTCGTCTCGTCTTGATGCCCAAGATGACCAACTGCCCTTTCCTGATTGTATAACCATAAACCATATGGTGAGTCTTCGATCGCTAAAAAGTGGGCCATTGTGAGAGTGTGGGGGGGGGGAACCAACCCAAGCTATCCTCCTTTGACATACATGTGTTCATGCACGCTCACACAGAAACATATGCTAGATAGTGCAATAAGTTGCAATCTTAACAAAACATCGTTTTTTTAGCAATATTTGTTAACTAAATGTTACAAAAACTGATTATTGTACATTTAATAGTAGACATTGATAAAGATATTTACAAATTATTTGGATATTAGGTCATTATTCTTCAAAAAATTAGAGCATCAACCTCCATTTCTTTGAACTACGACTGATTACAAGGACATTTTTGTCAAGAAAGTCCTGCACCTGATGAGAAAGATCACGAAGAAGGTGGACTAAGTATTTCAGTAGGACGGTGTCTTAGGCACATTCGGCCAGAACCGTGAGAGATACGTCAAACATGAACTTGTCAAAGGATATTGGCCACCGCATGCGCCTGACCTCAATCCTATTAACTACAACGTATGTGCTGATGCCGAGGGAAAGGCCAGTGTAACTTCCACGAGTTGACGTCCTCTGTCAACCGTGTGTGCCAGCATGAGGGAGAACTTTGTCTTCAAATTAAGCGCAGCTTTCAGGTTTCGCAAGAATGCGTGATCGCTGCCGAGGGCAGCCACATTGATTAATATTACAATTCAAACACATATTAAATATGTTAAAACAATAAAAGCGTGTCTAACAGCATCAAGAGTATCATTGTGTCCTTTGCTGAGAGCATCGGAACAAGTGTAACAGGTCTTTTGAAATACGCGGTACAATAGCCATCCTACTTTCCCTAAAATAAAAATAGAAAGAAGACTAGAAATTCCTCTCCCTCCTGGTGTTTTCGAGGACTGACAGGGACTCTGAGTAATGCGCTATTTACCACACCACTGATGGCTCGTCCGTCCTTTGAGCACACAATACCAGAGAAGGTAAGAGCAACATAGAAAACAAAAGACTATGTGGAACAGATACAGAATCAACTAGGTGCACTCCATCGAGAGGTTACCGCTGACGATCTAGTTGCACCATCGGCGCCCCAACATCTTCCCTTTCCAAGAAGTACACCATAACCAAGAAGATGCAGAAAAAGCTCCGTCTGGACTTCTACTCCAGATTGAGCAAAAAGCAGTGTTTGTAGCCTGTTGGGTACAAACACTTCTTCTTGAATTGCACTACGTTGGCTGCAGATAATCCAAAGGATACATGCTTCGTCAGCGTCAAGCAATTGACAGGATTCTCGATAGAGAATTGGATGTTGCCAGTTTCTCGGACAGTACAGATAACATGACATTTTATTACGAACTTCATGAATGTAGTAGCCTATGCGGAGGAACTCATTGAATATGTTGAAATACATCATAGATCGCACCGACCAGAGAGCAGTCAAGGTCAAACGTGTGATGATAGCACAATGAGGAGCCACAAGACAAACCCCTACACTCTTCGTTACATTCAATCCTGGCAAGCTTACTGAGTCGTTGTGTTTGTTGGCTCTGTTCCTTACAGCCTCAAAGAAAACCTATCATTGCAGCTGAGGTTCTAAAACTGCTACCACTGGGGTCACGCAAATCATATCTTCAGAAATGCCAGAAAAACTCGCGCAAGATTTTCTAAGGCCTTACATGAAAAAACCTGCATTGTTGAATGTTGTTTGATTTGTGCATAGCCACATTCTGCACCCTCGAAGTAATGTGACTCATATCTTTTTGAGAGAGGTCCTGGCCGTTAAGATTGCTGACCAAATAACTTTCAGAGAGGCCAATAAATTGGTCCTGTCCAATGACAGTTCCTAACCCTCTGAGATAAAGAAAGCACTATCTGCTAGAGGCTCGTCTAGGCCTACAAGAAGGGTAGGCACTGCGTAATTGGGCACTATTCGGCGTGTTCTATCGCTCCCGTACTCCACTCTAGTATAGTTGGCCCCTCAATGACCACGCCCTCGCCTCGGCTAAAACAAGAGGAAAAGTCCCTCCAATGACCTGCGGCGTTTCTTCATAAGATGATAAATGGTTATTGCATTGATGGTTTCTCATAATTAAAATCATTTACAAGTGCCCCTTTGAATGGCTAAATGAGGCTTCTGCGACTAGATGGAGCCACCCAGGGTCGTTAGAATCACAATAGGACACAATTCATGGGGCCCTTTTATATATGTTCATGTAAAAAGAGTAGTGGCACAGAAGCTTCCGCTGCCTCGTCTCTATTTATAGCCGGATGAACGCGTTGTGAAGTCGAGGCCCTTCAATAACGATGGGTCCATCATGTGTTTAGAGGCAGAATAAAGAGAAAACTCGTACGTCGCGACAAACCCCCCCCGTATTAACTTTCGACTGCAGTGGCATATTCGGTGCCTTCTACGGCCTAAAGTACCCGGAGCTCTGCATCCAGAAAGGCTTCGTATATTCTCTTGAGGGTCTTTACATGAAATAATTTCCACGCCCGATCTTCAAACTAGGCTTGGTGAGGCGTTTTAATCATTGGAATTGCTGTGGACTCTCGGCAAAACGAGGATCTGCGGAAGCTTATCTGGCCCTCCCCATTATCTATTTTCCTTGAAGAGACGTTGTTGGGCGCGTGACCCATGCCCACCCTCCTGTGGTATATACTTAGACAACTCCACCCCTATGAGTGCCAGATAGATGAATGCGCGATTTGAACCCTATATGATGACTTTGTTCACTTTATGTCTGTAAATACCTCATTTAATGCAGTGGCAGTGCAGTTATACCTTGATAGGAGGTATACTTTTATTTCAGCGTATATGCCACCGCCAGCTGACTTCGAGATATCAGACATCGACGCCTTGTGGGACAATTGAGATGACATTTCACCTCGTCAAGAATTTTAATGATTGCATCTACTGTAAAGGGATACACAATCAATCGCACTGGTCAGGACCTAGTGGATCTGATCGTAGATATTGAGGTTGTCTAGATTAATCCTTGCGATCACAGGTCGGAGAGCCAATATCAGTTAGGATATTGTCATGAGCTTCATTGTAGTTTTCATTTTACTATCCTTATATACTTCTCATGAGTAGGGCCACCTGAGACTTCAGCTAATTGATGCTTCAAGCAGGTGCAGTGCCAGCTTTTCAAAAAAATAATGATTTATCATCCCCGTCGAGTTTAGGTCTATTATGAGGCTGTTACTTTCTTCTCTGGCAACCTCAGTGTCTTGTGCCTAACCATAATTTCTAGAACGCGTTACTATTTTGCATGCCGTCCGCTTCTTTGGTGATTAGTGATCAGTCGAACGTGCACGACCCATATAAATAAGCGATATGACTATATGGGATATAAGCACTAAGGAAACAAATTCACTGTAAATAAATTTCCAAGAACGCCGGCCTCTCTATTTGGCGAATATGATATATTCAAAAAACAGGAAGAGGCCTCGTGCAGAGGGGAGGAAGCGAGTCATAAAAATTTGGTAAATTCTTACAGAATCCACACCCCTCCTGCATTGCTCCTAGGAGAAAGAAACAGCTATGTCAGCCATGCGTCCGTGGTGGCATCCTTTTTACTACTTTTTCCAATTTCGCTAGCCGAAATGATGCTCCGACATCATTTTTATCACGTTGTGCCCACCAGTTTCCTGCTAAATGCAGCTTTCGTAAGTTCTACTCCACTTCAGGTGCTTTGCTATGACTGTAAAATGCACTTCGCCCCGTTGTTTCTTTTATCTAGAGAAGGCCTACTAGACTTCATGGCAATACAGTATCAAGAAGTCACTGCAAATGTAAGCGACATGATGACGCACACCCTTCGTGTCTAACTTTCTAACTTTATGCAAAATTATCGCTTCTGCGTTCAAGTGGGAGATGATCTTTTCCGTTCAAATAGTTCAAGAAGAGAACGTCCAGGAGTGAAGTCACTACGGTTTCAATCTATTTTTCTTTAACATTAGCGATATCGCTTCGGTGCTGCAATGACGTGTTCTCGCTATGTTTTGCGTAGATGACCCTTCGATCCTTTTTAAACAAGTCCAAAATTGATACTATTGTCCTCATCCGTAACAACATTCAGACGAGGACATTTTCTCTAGACGGGACTCACCCTTTCTTAGTTCTTTTTTTGACTGACGCCTTACGTGACATACCCATCTTCGCAACATTTGGGTCCTTGAACAAGCATCATGCACGTTCTTTATTACGTGAAGTTCAGCACATTGGGTAATTATAGGATCATATCAATACAATTCTAATACTTCTTTGTTCGTTTGAAACCAGCCTACCTACCTATGGAAGTCATTTGTACGTATAGGTAGCCAAGTGTGTGTTAAAGAGGAACTCGAGCCACAATAATGATCTATGTTGCGACCCGTGACTTCCACACGTATAGGGAGCTTCCAGTATAGGGAGCTTCCTTCTCAATGATGGCGAAATGGTGCTTACTTTGTGCCGTAAATGCATTATGAGCTTGTACGCCTGAGAACAAAGGGTGTTTCATTCGCCAACGGCCCTTATTTCATTTACGGCCGATCTCAATAAGGAATAATTCACTGTTAAACGCCAAACATTCCTTAAGCCATTCGGACTTAGAGCAAGGCAGTTCCTTAGGAAGCTCGCTTTAGCTCTCGAGACAGAGGCGCTTCTGGGTTTGTCCATGCCACCATTTGCGAGGGTGCCAGTTTTGAAAATATATAGCCACGCCTCTACTGCTAAAACTTCTGCAGCGTATAAAATATTGAACACATGTCGTGTCAACCTGAATCCAAACTTGTGTAAACAGATGGCTTTAAATCCGAAGAGGGGCTCGGTTTTTGAACTATCAGCCAATGTTTGAAGATGCAAAGTGCGTCAATCGTCGATATTCATGGCTGAATTATTTGCAATGCACCGATCGGTAGGGAAGCTTATGCAACTTGACCAGTCAGATACAATATTCTGTTATATAGCTACTCACATAGCGCACTGAATCTCATCAAGGCATTGTGATCTTCGCACAAACGGAGTTACATAGTTTTACAAAGTAATGCTACACTCGGTTTTTTATCTTTCGAAAGGTTTAGGTGTGTGGTAGAAAAAGTTCAGTTACACAAATTTAAAGTTCTACTTTTCCAGCATGTGTCATTAGAACGTATTTTCCATTTGTGTGCAGTTGTGTTGAGATGTCAAGTCTGACATCTCCAAGTAGATCAATGTTATGCGAATGACCGTCCACTGAGTGGCAGAAAGACTTAAAGACGGGGATAAGCTCAAAGATTTACCTTTTCAGCCAGTGCTCCGAATCTAAACATGACTGCGCTCGCGAAGAAGAAAAATATCTCGATAACCTCGGTGTCCAGGGCCGTCAAGGAGGAGGGCAGGAAGAGATTACGGTGAAAAAAAGGCCTCTTCTCATTGAGCCTATGCGAAACAACGTGTGGAGTGCTTTCGTAGCCATCTCAACGACTTGAAGAGTCATTGCGATAGAATTCTTTTTTTTATCAGTGAAAAAACTTTCACCGTCGTTCTGGTCATCAACTAACAGAAGGACTACGTGGTAATCTTTGGCCATGAGATTTACGAGTTCCGCTACGTGCCCACGACTAAGCACCCGGCCTCCCTGATGAAAGTCTAGATCATGTCATCGAAAGGCGAGAAGAGAGGATGCCAATGGTGTAGTTTGCGGCCGGTTACAGCCTCACCGCGGCCAATTACCGGAGGTAGTTGTGTGAGTCAGTTGGTAACTTGGCTTTAGAGTGTATGTAGAAGGTTTTCTGTAATTTATTTATTGTTTTTTTTTTTAATTTATTCATTAAGATTAACATTTGATTTTTAACAAGAGTATTTTTGCGCATTTAAGATAGTATATTAGTTATTTTAATAGTTTGATTTTTGGTGTTTCAGGTAGTTTTTTAGTTATAAATGAATCTAACTAAACTTGGTAGGATTTGGGTTCTCGAAAAATTGGACAAATAAACGTTTTACTGAAAGAAACAAAATTAAAACAGAAAGAAATAGCAAAAAATAGGTATTTCAACTTAAACAGCTAGTGTTATTAAGAAAAAATGATAACACTCAATATTTAAACCCAAGAATGGTTAGAACATGTGGACAAAAAGAAATACAACTCCAATAGTAGATTAAAAATTAATACAACAGCTTCTTAAGAAGAGAATAACACCTTGCAGGACGATTTATATTGAGCTGGTAGCAGAGGGTGTTAGCCCTCCCCAAAAAACAGTGAATGACAGGCTTTTGGAAGCTGGATTGAAATTATATCGCCCGAAAAAGAAGACTTGACTCACAGAAACAATGATGAAGGCACGCTATTCCTGGGCAAAGAATCACCTCGATTGGACTTCAGAACAATGGGGAAAGGTAAGAATGATACATCTAGCTAACCAGGTAGCTGTATTTCATGAAACATTAATACCTACTAACTTTAACACTGCCACATTTTTATGATGGCTCCAATGTTCTAAAACAATAAAGTTTATTTGATGATTCATTAATTTAATAGCTTTTCCAATACTTCTATGGTTGTTCAACTACTTATGTTGTACTTTATACTGTTGAGGTATTTTTCTCAGACGATTCAACCAATGCAGTGCTGGATGACCGCGTATAGAGTGTAAGGAGGCTACCTGGATAAGAATTTATAACTGAATGTCTGAGAAAAACAGTAAAATTTTCAAACAAAATCATGCTGTGGGGAGCCATTTCGGTGCATAGAACAAGTCATTTTCACATTGTTGAGAAAACTATGAACCAAGAAAAGTACATAGAAGTTCTTTAAGATCATTTGGTGCCTCAAATAGAGGGAATGGTATGGTGATACGAGGGACGCTCAATAAGTTTGACGAATTGGTAGGGCAAAACAGAGGAAGGGGGATAGCTGTTTGTGGGGGTGTTAGGACAAGTTATAACAAGTCAGGACCTGCAGCCACACGCTCCTGCCTTGTCTATTTAAGAAGCAGAAGCAGTAGCTGATCGCAGATCGTCAGTCACAACCTTTTTAACAATGGGGAAGGTTGAGCACCGCGCAGTGATCAAATTTTTGACCAAGGAAGGCAAGAATGCAAAAGAGATCTATGAACGCATGGTTACAGTGTACACCGACACCGCCCTTCCTATGCAACCATTGCTCGCTGGAATAGGGAGTTCCACCATGGTCGTGAGTCCCTTGAAGATGACCTCCGTCCAGGACGCCCGTCAGACGTGACTAAGGAGGACAATGTGGCCCGTGTGGAGAGGAGGACCCTCGAAAATAGACGGGTCGAAGGTCGAAGAAATCAAGCGAGAACTTGGAATATCACATTGAAGTGTTATCAACATCATACAAGACAATTTGGCCATGGCCAAGGTCTCTGCCCGTTGGGTCCCTAGAAACCTCATGCCCAATAATCGACTTCAAGGTCGTCAAAGTCCACAAGGCCAGAGTTTCACATACTGCTCTGCGTGAGTGTGGATCTGAGGAGTTCAACCATCCCCCCTAAAGTCCAGATGTGGCCCCTAGCGACTACTTTAAAATTCCGCCAGCTCAAGGCTGCACTGCGTGGACGCCGGTTTGGGGACGATGAAGATGTCCAGCTCGCCGTCCAGGAGTGGATTGAACAGCAGTCGGGAGATTTCTGGTTGTCGGGAATTCGAAGCCTCAGGGACAAGTGGCGCAAGTGTATTGAAGTCGAGGGTAGTTATATTGAAAAATAATAAAACACTTTTCCTCATATCTCGTTTTCTTATATCCGAATTACAAAACTTATTGACCGCCCCTTGTATACCTTGAATATTCCAACAAGACTCGGCCTCATGTCATACAGCAAAATCAGTGAAGCTTGTGTGAGCACAAAATGGAGTTCAGCTTTTTCCCAAAATTTGCCCGGACATGAATCCCATTGAGAGTTTATGGTGTGTGTTGAAAGATGAAATGCACACAGCGACCATTACAACCAAAGGGCAACTCATATGCTGTCTCATTGAAGTTTGGTTTAGATCTATGCGAATCCAGGAAATGTGTTAATGCCATTGATCAATGCCATGCCAAGACGTTTTAAAGCCCTCATGGATGCTAAGGGTGGCCAAACTGCTTACTAATGAATGTAGAAGACTTAACCCTGTCCCAATGTGGCAAAATAAATCTATTTGCAATGAATAAAATTAGTTTATTTGCATTTTTGTCTAAAAATTTAAATTCTTTGATTTGGTGTTTTAGAGGTTGTTCGAGTGCCTGCGGGCTTCCATCTGGCAATCGATCGTTTTTCTTTTTCTTAGTCTTATTCGGTTTTGTTGTTGTGTGTTGTTTTTGTTTTTTTCCGTTGCTCTTTTAAATATAGCCTATAAAGAGAATACATTGCTGAGCTCAATAATTCTGCCCTTGCTAGTAGTTGCCAGAATAAATCCCCCCCAAAAGTATGTTAAAATAATGAGGATTTTCATTAGGATTCTTTTTATTCGCATCTTTTAGGTTTAATGGGGATCCTTCTGGTCCTTACTTGTTCCCACATGCATTTCTTGTTTATTAACATTTTCTTCTTCTGTCTGTCTCCTTTTTACCCACCTATTTATCATACAGTCGTTACGTGAGTGATAAATACAGCCATTACTTGAGACTAGATCATCAGTAACTGCTTCCATCGCATCTGAACATTCAATTCCATAACGTTGATTCATTTGTTAGGAGAGAGGACAACATCCATGTCATCCTAATGTGGCAACACCCCACTTCGCTCCCACAGGAAAACCATCACTGCGGTGATGGGCTTAATACCAGTGTAATTAAATATAAGACAAATGACTAAAAAATACGATATTAATATACAGGTATTAGTCGAGAATATTGGTTTTTATTTACCTGCAGTTTGGTAATTTATTCGGTCATACATAGCCAATTTCAGAATGGCTGGTTGAGAAATACTAATGGAAATGGTATCTTCACAATGTATGAGCCCGTTCTTGATATCATATAGAATCAAAAAAGATCAAGTCACTACCCGGAGCCACAAAAATCTATAAATGAGAGGCATTTCCACACCCAAACCAGACTCTCTCTCTCTCTCTCTCCTTACGGGCAAACTTTCAAATGCCTCACAAATTTCTTCTTACTTACTTGTATGAACGATATAATTTTATGATTCTTTTGTTATGAATTAAAAAACAGCTAAAAGATAATCAAATTTCTTTCTGACTAGTATTTAAAACAAACGGCAACATAAAAATGTAAGACATTTTAATTATACCTTTTTTCCTCTCTGTGCTATAGTGTGGTATGGGGAACTAATTTATGGAACTATAAGGGTAATATTTGTAGGTTTTGACGCCGCCTTTAAACCTTGTCAACGGAAGAAGCGTGGGTAAAGATAAAAAGAGAATAGGGGAGAGAGGAAGAAAAAAAGTTATGAAATGGCAAACCAGATGTAGTGAACAAAATCACATAAGTTAAGTAAATCGATCTAATAAAAGAGTGAATAATTCTCATATATCGAAAAACTTCACTTCCGCCAAAGATAAAATATAAAGCTTTATTGTTTGTGTCTTTTGATAAGTTATTCTCTTTGATTGACCTTTCATACAATGCAAATCAAGTGGAAACTTAGTGTTGTCGATTACTAATGAATTCCTTAATTTGAATATAGTGAGGAAACAACTTGTTGCCTCGGTGGGAAATTCAGTAGAGTTGCCTATAGTCAACATCATCCAATGCATTCTAATGACCATATATATATCAAAACCTGTACATCTTCTAAACTTTCCCTTTCTACAGCAACTCTTTATCGAGAACATTTCGGAAGAGATTTCCCTCTGTTTTTCGGTAAGTTGGAATCATTTTACAGAAGCTCGAATCGAAAAAAATTATAAAATCTTTGAAAAGCTGTACACATATGTACGAGGGGGAGTCAAAAAGTTCTCAGATAAATGGCCTAAAATTTTTATTTGTAATAATACTGTAATCATTTTTCTACATAAGCTCCATTAACATCTATACACTTTCTTAATCTATGAATCCAACGGTAAAGACCATCTTTGTAGAATTCACGGGGTTGTCTCTGGCACCAAGTAATGACCTGCTTTTTTGCTTCATCTAATGATTGAAACCGGGTTCCTTTTAGGTGTCCCTTTAAATTTGGAAACAGAAAAAAGTCAGAGGGTGCTAAATCAGGGCTATAAGGGGGATGAGCAAGAGTTTCCCATCGAAATTCCCGTAGCTGAGATCTCACAGCTTTGGACGAATGTGCAGGGGCATTGTCATGGTGGAACAAGATTTGCTTGTGGAGCTTTCCTCGTCGTTTTTTGGCTATTGAAGTTTTCAGCTTCCTTAAAACTCCTTCGTAATAGCTGGATGTAACAGTTTTTTGTCCTTCTAAGAAGTCTATTAAAATAATTCCCTCCGAATTCCAAAAAACTGTAGCCATTATCTTCTTAACGGACCTCTCTGTCTTGAACTTGATAGGCCCTGCTGCCCCCCTTGGGTGCCACTCTTTTGATTGATTTTTACTTTCAGGATCAAACTGATACACCCAAGTTTCATCTCCCGTTACGAGGCGCTCAAAAAAACTATCCTCGTTTGCTTCAATCTTGGTCAAAATAGCCAAAGAAAGGTTGGCCCTATGATTCAGCTGGTCTTCTCGCAACGCTTTTGGGACCCAACGTGCTGAAAGCTTGCTCAGGCCAAGATTTTAAGTTAGAATTCCAAATGCTGAGCCATGAGAGATTTCACATGCATTGGCAACTTCATCAATAGTAATACGGCGATCTTTATCCACTAGATTCCTCACAAGCTCGACATTTTCTGGGTTAATGGAGGTGGAGGGTCTCCCTTCACGTGGATCATCTTCAACTTCTTCTCTGCCCCCCTTGAAGCGCTTAATCCAGTCGTAAACTACCGCTCTACATGGCGAAGAGTCACCATAAACCTGTTGTAGAGCGTCAATAATCTTAACAGGCTTCCAATCAAGTTTAGTCAGGAATTTAATGTTCGCTCTTATCTCAAAATTTGCCATTTTATGGGTTCAAAAAAGTAACCTTTTTGAAGCACATCTAATACAAAGAGTCTCGACAAATTGAATAACGAATTTTGTAGGAATTGTTCAGAAAACATGAAAGTCGTGTTTGACCCTGTATTTACTTGTACAAAATCGAACATTTCAATAATCTGGCATTTGTCTGAGAACTTTTTGACTCACCTACGTATATGCTTACTATAGCCAAAGAATGGCAATTTATAAAAACTCAATGAATTACAGATATAGAAGCCATCACTTATGTGAAAGAGAATAAGAAAGTTTCATAATTTAGAGAAAAGTTGGCAAGAAAAGTAAAATGGTTCAAACAGAAGGATGGAGAGTTAAATGCTCGTTTCAAACCAGAAGCATTGCAGAAATTAGAACCAGAAATATATGACATATATGCATGGTGGGGTAGAACAAGGAATTCTCTTCTTGAGATTGGGAGGAAAGTGTTGGATGAGAGCAGTGGTAAGATTTGGAAAAACAGGCAGACTTGGTAGTTTACGGAAGAAGTGGATGAAGCAACCAAACTCAAGAAACAAGCAAAAAAAATGGGAGGGAAGTAAACTTGAAGAGGATAGATTAGCCTATAAAGAACGGAATGAAGAAGCAAAGAAGGCTGTGGCCATGGCCAAAGGTAAGGCATACGACCAGTTCTACGAAGATTTAGAGTTTAAGAAAAGACGAAGCAAGATATTTCGCTTAGCAAAAAAACCTAAATAAAAGTACAAAAGAAATAGCCAAAATCAGACAGATAAAAGATAAATATGGAAAAGTGAGGAGGAAGGAAGCGGGCATCAGTATTTTGAAAGACTACTAAATGATGAAAATTAAAGGTTCTGTTGCCAGATCATAGAAAGTCTTAGTTAATCGAGTTGCAGCGTAGAAGACGATTGACGGTGTTAATTTGAACAAACCTTTCCCAAACAATAACTCTACTGACCTGCGCAGGTAAACATCACTGGCGAGGTATAGCCGATATATATATATATATATATATATATATATATATATATAAGTAAAAGAACCCAATGGCGAGTTATGGTATATGATAGTGAAACCACTGAATAGGAGCCAAAAGTTTAATTTACGAGATTAGTTTCAGTATTTATTTATCATACCATCTTCAGTCGTATACTGAGAATACAATTGTTAAAAAAAGTCTATAAATAGCATACAGATCAGAAAAAAACAAAATAAAAAACACAAAGAAACACAAATCAGTGGAAAAAGGTCATTAATCAGCGGGTGTAATCTAAGATTAGTGACTAAGCTGTTTACGATGAGGTTACGAGAATGTGGGCTGCATTTCAATGGCCCATCTGACAAATTAAAATTGGGAATTTATCCTATCAATAAAGATTCTACTATTTTTCTTTTACGGAAATCTTTACAATTATATATGATTTGTGCCTTTGAATAGTCAATTTGGTGGTTAAAATTGCTAATATGATTAAAAATACTGAATGTGATACTGCCTCGTCTGACATCCCCTTTATGTTCATAAATTTGTTTTGTTAAGGTTCTTCCGGTCTCTCCTATATAGAATGAGGGACAGTTTGTAGAGCGATATGGGATTAAATATACACATGCTTCATTTAGCTGATCCACGGGCTTGGTCAAAGGG
Source organism: Ceratothoa steindachneri (assembly GCA_963969495.1). Lineage (NCBI taxonomy): Eukaryota > Metazoa > Arthropoda > Malacostraca > Isopoda > Cymothoidae > Ceratothoa > Ceratothoa steindachneri. The sequence goes on from OZ018325.1 coordinate 104,251,743, forward strand.
AAAGATTTAAGGATAGAAAAAGGGTTTTTATGTGTGGTTAGGCCTGGGGAAATAACTTTGTTCACTCCTTTAAGGAGGGGGAAAAAGGGAAAGATAGACACTTCGTATCACTAAATTTGTTTTTATCTTTGGGACGGTAATGAGTAGATTTTGCTTTAGATGAACTTTCATTGATCACGTGGAGGGGATAATGTAATTCAATTAAACTTCAGGTTATAAATGTAATCCCGTCTTCTAGAAAGCAAGGGTCACATATCCTAAGAGCTCTCAGAAATATAACTGATGCGACGGCTCGCTTAATGTTAATATGCTGAGAAAAGAAATGGATATAAGAGTTAGAGAATGGGTTGGTTTTCGGTACACAGTGAAGCTAATTTTGTCAATGACTCTAACAATTTTTACATCAAGAAACGATATACAATTATCTTTTTTCCCACTCTACTTTAAAATTGATAGTGGGATGGAGATCGTTAAGACTTTTAAGGCAATTGTCAAATCTGTTGAAACTATTTATAGGCGAAATCTATATGACATCATGTACATACCTATACCATACAAAATTATGATGGGGAATCACGGAAGTGAGTAATGATACTTCGAAATGCTGCATAAAAAGGTTTACATAATATGGGCGATAAAGGATTACCCATGCTAAGACCATATTTTTGACAGGAAAACACCCCCATCATATATATATATATATATATATATATATATATATAAATATATATATATATATATATATATATATATATATATATATATATATATATATTTTCCTAAAATTGCCAAAATCCAGTCACCTATCCTTAAACTCTAAAATCGCAATTTTGTTATAAATGGCTTTGGGAAATATATGGTAAAGTAATTTGGGTCATAGGGCAAAAATATTTTATTTCCATATTTCCTTCATCTATCTTTCTATTTCTCTCTATTTCTCTGTCTATTTCTCTCTCTTTCAGGATCTCTTGCTCTCTTTCTCTATCCCTTACCTTTTTTCCGATTCATTTTTCTCAATAAAAGGCAACATAATATATTTAACAAGGTAAAATGTATATACTAAGACTATAAAATATCTTTGCATTAATACTCGCTTTGGGAAACTAATACTAAAGTAGTTTGCGTCCTATGATTTCAGTGTCGGTTGTTTGGCTTTATTTTAATATTTTCTCTTTTTATCTTTCGCTATGTCTTTTTCTCTCTCGCTTTCTTTTTCTCTTTTTCTCCCACTCTTTCTCTCTCTTTTTTCTTTTTCTTTCTATTTCTTTCTCTCTCTTTCACTCTTTCTCTTACTCTATCCCTTTTTTGTGGATTCATATTTCCTATTATGAAGCATTCAATCATATTTAACAAGGTAAGGGGTTTATACTAAGACTATAAAATATCTTTGCATTGATACTCACTTTGGGAAACTAATAGTAAAGTAGTTTGCGTCGTATGATTTCAGCGTCGGCTTTTTGGCTTTAAGATTATAAAATGCGGGATTTAGGGTGTTGCATGCCAAAAACTATGGGCCAAAATTCAATATTTTCTTTATTTTTTTTCTTTTTCTATTTTTCGCTATGTATTTATTTATCTTTCTCTTTCTAATTATTTCTTTTTATTTCTCTCCATCACTTTCTTTATCTCTTTTTATCTATATCTCTCTTCACTCTTTCTCTCTCTTGTTGCTTTATCTATCTTACTCTCTCTCTCTCTCTTTCTCTATCCTTTACTTTTTTAATCCATTTTTAGTCGCGTGCGAGTCTAGTCGCGGGACACTACATCTCACTATGCCGGTTAAGCACGTCTTCTTGGTGAGATGATTTCACAACCGGACAGGGAAAATATGCTTCTTCCAATCTTCGGGTTACCCTGGGACTAATTCGCACTGACGAGCGATGAGCCAAAGAGTTAATCCTTTGACGAAGGGGAGTGCTTGAGGGAGTTTACTTTTGGGTATTCCTCCATGGCGAGGACTATCTCCGGCTTTTGGTGTACACCAGGATAGGGGGCTTCTCTGAAGAGAGTTAGTTGAAATTGCTTCCTAATTCAAGTTAACTAAATGTTCGGTGTGACTACCAGGAACTGGCTCAGGATTAGCTTCTTCTAAGTCCCTCTCGTTGGTTTGCCGGGCACTTATGCCGGACTTCTCTGTCTCGATGACTCTCGCGGTCTACATGAGACAAGATGCTAATTTCGGTGTGACCACCAGGAACTGGATCAGGATGAGCTTCTTCTGTGTCCCTTTCGTTGTTTTCTTGCCTCTAGCCGGACTTCGTTGTCTCGATGACTAACATAATCTAGCTCGTGCTTCTACAATTATTTGATTATATACTTCACCACCTCACTGGGTGTAGGGGAAGGAAGGGACGGGGGATGACAACGCCATTAAGTCTCCTCCTCTAACAGTTTTTATCAGAGCGTCTTTCAGCTAGCCCTAAAAGGGACCCTCTGGCTTTAGGCCGACGCTCCTCTAATTTCGCATATAAGGTGAAATTAAATGCCCACTCTTAGGGGAAATCTTGGTGTTTTAACCAATGTTAGGCTCACCGAGGTCCGACATGTGATGATTAGTGCATTATGTAGCTTTGGGCGGCCATTCTGGTTCTCCTTGAGGCGGGGAAGAGCGAGACGGGGGGGAGGGGTTAAGTGATCGGACTAGGCCGCCAAAATGCCGGGACGTTGTGGTTAAGGAACAGGGCTTCAGTTGTGAGTGTGGGATATCGATTTCCCTACAATCACCTACACCACTACCAGCTAAACCATCGCTTAAATCACTACCACCTACAACACGGACATCTATACTACCCCACCTACACCTTTACCACCGCCAACTACAACATCTACACCACCATCACCTATAACACCACCACATACACCTCCAACACCTATAACAACACCGCCTACACCAGTGCCACCTGCACCACCGCCACTTAGACTACCTACCCCACGACCACCACCCACAAGTCCCACCTGCACCGCATACACCACCGCCATGTCACCACCACCTACACAACTTACAACAACACCCTACACTACAACCCATTACACATAAACCACCACAACCTATGACATGAGCTACACCACCACCTGCATTACAACTACCTACACTATCTACACCACTATCTACATCCCCATCGCATATATTACCCACACACCACCATCTAAATTACAACTAACTACACCATTCCCACCTACATAAAACAACTACAACACCAATACTAAACACAACACCTACACCACTACCACCTGAACCATCTATACTACAACCTATACCACCTAAACTACCTACAGCACCACCACCCAATTTTATCACGGGAATTATTTTTTGCGGGAAAAAACATCATAACTATGGGGCATATACTAACGAAATTTGATACCCTTATGTTGTTTTAGATTCCCATTTGAATCTTCATCTACATAGAGTGCACAAACACCACATACACCACCACCACCTGTAACACCATCACCTCCATCACCACCATCAACAAAAGTTACACTACCACAAACAACAATACTACCTACACCACCACAAACACTACTACCACCTACAGCATCACAAATAACACTGCCACTTACACCAACACCGAATTCATCCACTAGCTAACGCATACCACCTACACCACTAGCACCAAACATCACCACCCCCTATACCAGCAACACCCACACCACAACCGCCTATACCAGCAACACCTACACCACCACCACCATCTACACTACCGCCACACCTAAATAACTACACCACCACCACCTACACCATTTACACCACTGGCACCTACATCTCCTAAAACTTCTATACCACCACCACACCCACATCTAACACCATCAACACCTACACTACAACTTCTGTCACCTAGACCACCTCAAACCTACACCCCACCACCTACACATCCAACACCTACACTACAACTTCTGTCTCCTAGACCACCTCAAACCTACACCACCACCACCTACACATCCAAAACCTACACTACAACTTTTGTCACCCAGACCACCTCAAACCTACACCACCCACAAAACGTTCACCACCACAAACACCACTATTACTCACACCAGCACAAACACCACTACCAACCACCCCATCACAAACATAACTACTAACTACTCTATCCCAAACACCACCACCGAATGCACCACAACAAACCCACCTCCACTAGCTACACCACTACCAGGTACACTAACTACAGTACCTATACCTACACCACTACCGCCTATACAACCACCACCACCTAGATTACCTACACCAACATTATCACTACTTACAGCACCTACTCCAGCATCACCTACAGCATCTACACCATTAAAACCTACACCACCAACACAGAGTAACACCACTACAAATACCACCATAAACACCACTACGACTTACACCAACAAAACACGACTACCACTTACACCACCACGGAATACACTACGACACCATCACCTCCACAAGATACACCACCACCAGCTACAATACTGCCTATACCATCAACACCTACACCACCTACATCACTACCACTTACAGTACCTAAACCACCACCTCCACCACCTTCACCAGCATTAGCAATACAAAGTACAACACCACTACCACCTACACCAGAACAAACACCACTATCAGCTACACCACCAAAAACACCAGTACTACTTAGACCACCACTACCACTTTCACCACCACCAGCTAGACTAGGTAAACCACCACGTAAACCAGCAACACCTAAACCTCCACCACCTACATCACCCCTACTTACACAACCATCTGTATCATTTACACCACCAACTACACTTTCTACACAACCACCATCACCTATACATCCTACAGCAATGCCACCTACACTACAACATCTGCCATCTACACCTCCACCACCACCAATACAATGTACACTACCACTACTACCTACACCACCACAAACACCACTAACACCAATACCACTTACACCACCACCCACACATCCTACACCACCGCCACATACTGATCCTATACCAACACCACCTATACTACAACCTATGCCACTTCCACCTCTAATTCAACGTACAGCACAACAAACACCACCTCCTACATCACCAAAACCAATTACACCACCACAAACACCACTTACACAACCAAGTACACCACAACACCACCAACTCCACTAGCTACATCACCGCCACCTACATAATATACACCACTAAAACCTACACGATCAACACCACCTACAGAATCTGCAGCACTAAAAACTACAACACCACCATAAACACCACTACCACCTACACCACTACAAACACCACTACTATTTACAGCAAGACAAAACTACTACCATCTACACCACAACGACTTAAAACAACAAGGAATACACTACAACAACACCACCTACACCACTACCAACAAAACACCACCACCACTATTATGAGCAACATTTACACCTCTACCTACACACCCAACGTCCAAACTACCTACAACACCTAAACTAAAACCTATGCTACCTAGACTACATAAAACCTACACCACCACCTGCGCCACCTACACAACGTACACCACCACAAACATCAATACCACCTACACCAGCACAAAACCACTACCACCTACCCTATCCCAAACACCACTACTACTTACACCAACACCGAATACACCATATCAATATCACCTCCACTAGTTACACCACCACCAGGTACACTACCTACAGAACCTACACTTACAACAGAACTGCCTATACCATCAACACCTACTCCACTACCGTCACCTACATTCCATTCACCAAGACCGCCTATACCATCAATACCTACTTCACTACCGCCACCTACATTCCATACACCAACACCACCTCCGCCTACAGAACTTACTCCACCCCCAACTACATCAGTTACACCACTATCACTTACACCACCACAAACACCACAACGCAATTCACCATCCCAGCCACAAGCTACATCACCAACAGCTACACTACCTACACCACTACTGCCTATACCTACACCACATACACCACCACAACATACATCACCACCACTGACAGCACCTTCAAAAACCACCTACATCCCAACCACTGACAGCACCTTCACAACCACCACCTACACGAACACAAACACCACTAATAACTACACCACCCAAAACACCAGCTGCACTAGCGACACCACCACAAACTAACTCACTACCAGCTACACCACTACAAACTACCCCCCCATCAGCTACACCACCACCACCTATACCAGCAAAAACTAGACCACTACCTACACAACCACCACCTACATTAACACCACTTACACAACCATCTGTGCCACTTACACCACTATCTACACCTCCTACCTCACCATCACCTACACTTCTTACACCACCACCTACAAATCCTACACCAACACCACCTACACAACAATCAATGACACTGTCACCACCAAACCAACGTACAGGACAACAAACACCACTACCCCTACATCACCAAAACCACTACAAACACCACTACCACATACAGCACCACCGAATACACCACAACATCACGACTTCCAATAGCTGCACCGCCACCAACTACACTACCTACAACACTTCCACAACCTACACTAACTCCACCACCACTTACAGAACCTACACAACCACTATTTGTAGCACCTACACAGCCACCACTTACATCATCTAAACATTAAACCTACGCCAGCAACACCACCTACAGCATCTACATCATTAAAATCTACACCATCACCACTACCAAAACAACTTAAACCAACATAAACACCACTACAACCTACACCACCACCGAATACACCACACCAACACCACAACCTCCACTATCTACACCCCCACTACAACCTAAACCACCACAAACACCACACCACTTACACGCCACCCAATATACCACACGAACACCACCACTTCCAATAGCTACGTTACCATAAACTCCACTATCACCTACACCATCACTGCCTATACCAGCAACATCTACATCACAAACACCACCTATATCACTTCCACTTAGAAAACCATTACCACCACCACCATTTACACCACTGTACCTACACCACAACAGCCTACACCAGTAAAACCACCACCTACACTATTTACACCACCACCACTTGCACTACCTACACCACCGCCAGCTACACCACCACCCACACCTCCTACATCACCACCACTTTCACCTACTACACATCTTACACCAACAGCACATAAAACACCTGCACTACAACTTATGCCACCTACATCACCACCACCTTCACCACCACCACCACCACCTAATATTATACCGGGATTATTTTTTTAGTAATAACATAATTTCTTTTCGCCCTATATTCACGAAATTGAGATCCTTAGGTTGTTTCATATTCTCTTTCGAATCATATAATTACCAAAGTTCTCCCAAGCCTATCCTTGGACTTATTTGACAATTACATCATAAGTATTCGGCCGCTAATAACGAAATTTCAAATCCTTATGTTGTTTTACATTCTCTTTCGAGTAATATAATTACAAGGGTCCTCCCAAGGTTCCTCCGTAAATTAATGAAAGTTTTGCAGGTCCTAAGGTTATAAATCAAAATACGTGAGGGCACGTGACTTTTTGTTAGCAGACTTTGTTCTCAAAAGAAGCAACCAATTATATTTAAATAGGTAAAATGTATATACTAAGACTATAAAATATCTTTGCATTGATACTCACTTTGGGAAACTAATAGTAAAGTAGTTTGCGTCGTATGATTTCAGCGTCGGCTTTTTGGCTTTATTTTAATATTTTCTCTTTTTATCTTTCGCTATGTCTTTTTCTCTCTTGCTTTCTTTTTCTCTTTTTCTCCCACTCTTTCTCTCTCTTTTTTCTTTTTCTTTCTATTTCTTTCTCTCTCTTTCACTCTTTCTCTTACTCTATCCCTTTTTTGTGGATTCATATTTCCTATTATGAAGCATTCAATCATATTTAACAAGGTAAGGGGTTTATACTAAGACTATAAAATATCTTTGCATTGATACTCACTTTGGGAAACTAATAGTAAAGTAGTTTGCGTCGTATGATTTCAGCGTCGGCTTTTTGGCTTTAAGAGTATAAAAAGCGGGATTTCTGTTGTTGCATAGAAAAAACTAAGGCCAAAAATTCAATATTTTCTCTTACTATCTTTTGCTGTCTTTCTCTCTCCTATCTCCCTTTTTCTTTGTCTTTCTCTCTCACATACTCTATTTTTTCTTTCTCTTTCTCTTTGTATCTCTCTCTTTCTACTACCACCACTTTCTCTCTGTCTTTCTCGCTCTCTCTTTTCCGTTCTCTCTTTTTCGTTCTCTCTCTCTCTCTCTCTCTCTCTCTCTCTCTCTTTCTTCTCGTTTACTATCTCTATTTCTCTCCGACTTTCTCTATCTCTTTCTCTATTTTTCTCGTTTTTGTTGCTTTCACTTTCTTTTTCTTTCTTTCTCCCCCTTTCTCCCCGTCTCTTTTCTCACTATCTTTCTGTATTTCTTATTTTTGTATCTCCGTTTCTTTCTTTAGTTCTCAACTCTGTCTCTGTTTAATCTCCCCTATTATATCTATCTCTTTATATTTCTCTTTCTCTCTTACTTTCTATCTTTTTCTATCCCTTTCTCTCTATCTTCCTTTTTTTCGCTTTCTTTGTCTTTCTTTTTCACTCTCTTTCTCTATCCCTTTCCCTCTATCTCTCTTTCTTCTCGCTTTCTCTGTCTTTCTTTTCACTCTCTTTCTGCCTCTCTATATTTCTCACTCTCCTTTAGTCTCTCTTTTCTCACTTTCTCTCTCTATCCTTCTAGCTTTCTTATTATCTCACTCTTTCTCTCTCTCTTTCCCTATCCTTTTCTTTCTTCGTACTTCCTATCCCTCTTTCTCTCTGCATATCTTTCTTACTCTCCCTCTTTCTCTTTCTTTCTGACTCTCCTTTCTTTTTATTTTATATCTATCTCTCAGACAGAGAGGAAGGCGATGTGATGTTGTATGTCAAAGATACTCTCAACTCGACGGATTGCAACATCGTATCCGACCATGAACTACTAGGTGTTGACATAGAGATAGGTCCTGCCAAATACATGACCATGGTGCTTTTTAGACCTCTTGCCCAACTCGTAGAAAAGGACAGAGATCTGTACCAGCTACTAGGAGAACTTGTCGAAGACAGAGAGTGTATCGTCATGGGGAATTTCAACACACAAGTTGACTGGAAAACCAGAGAACCCTGTGGCGAGAACGCACTACTCCTGGAGTTTGCGAACAACGAGTTCCTGACTCAATGGGTGAGAGAGCCAACGAGAGGAGACAATATCCTTGACTTGGTTTTCACCTCTGAGGATGACATCGTTGAGGACCTCTCTGTGGGCGAAGAACTCGGTGGCAGTGACCACCGACTAATTAGATTTGTAGTCAAAGTCCCGAGAGAAAGGGCCTGCAACTAGTAAATCGAGGAAACTCTATTTGAGAAGAGCAGTCTTTGCAGGCTTTCGTGCTGGACTGACTGACCCGAGGATAGAAGTGTGCGATGCTGTTAAAAACTCGTGGAATAGTTTCAAAACCACATTCATGAGTCTTTAATCACGTTTCATCCCTCTGAAATGGCCTCGTTGATCTTCTGTTCAACCAAATTGGTTGAATCGAGAAATCGGCCAACTGCTTAGGGGGAAGAGAACTGTGTACCGACAATCGAAGATCTCGGGTGACTTTGACGAATACCGGAGGCTATCCAGGAGGGTAAAGTCCATCATAAGGGCGGCTAAGTGTACTGAGGAACTCCGAGTGGCGAGACTCTGTAAAGAGAATCCCAAGGAGTTCTTTGGATATGTTTAAAGCCGTACACCAATCCCTCAAACGATTTGTCCTTTGAGGAATGAGGAGGACACATTAAAGCATTCAGATGCAAAAAATGCTAACCTCCTTAACGACTACTTCTCTTCAGTGTTTACTGAAGAGTGTGGTCCCATTCCCCAGCCGACGGATTCCTACTCGGGGGAAAAAGTGGAGGATATGGACTTCACCGAAGAAGAAATCGAAAAGAAGATCACTGACTTAATGACGGATAAGTCACCTAGCCCGGATAGGTTTCTACCCAAAGTATTAAAAGAAGTGCGCGATCAAGTGTCACGACACCTGAGCGCAATCTTTAACATGTCATCCGGACCGAATGCGTTCCTAGAGACTGGCGTGAGGTGGAGGTGACTCCTATATTCAAGAAAGGAGACCGTAGCCAACCGTCGAACTACCGACCTATCAGTCTAAATTCGATAGTCAGTAAACTTATGGAAAGCATGATGCTTGACAAAATGACCTTGCTCTAGAGACTGGCGTGAGGCGGAGGTGACTCCTATATTCAAGAAAGGAGACCGTAGCAAACCGTCAAACTACCGACCTATCAGTCTAAATTCGATATTCAGTAAACTCATGGAAAGCATGATGGTAGACAAAATGACTTTGCATTTAGAGTCGAACCTGCTACTGAGGAGTTCCCAGCACGGCTTCCGAAGGCAACGGTCATGCCTGACGAACCTTGTGGAATTCTTCCACTTCGTGTTCAGTGAGCGCGATCGGGACAAGGTGGTGGATGTGGTCTACTTAGACTTTAAGAAACACTTTAAATAAGCTACCACACCGCCGCCTTTTCCGGAAAGTGCGAGCGCTGGGCATAGACGGAAAAGTAGCCGGCTGGATAGAGAACAGGCTAAGTGGCAGACGGCAACGGGTGGTGGTGAATGGACAGGCTTCTGAGTAGGTGCCCGTTACTAGTGGGGTGCCTTAAGGTTCTGTCCTGAGACCACTACTATTCATCATCTACGTCAACGACATGGACGGTGACATGGTTGCCAAGATTTCCAAATTTGCTGACGATACCAAGCTTGGTATCAACGTTGCAAAGGAAGGAAATACTGCAAGCCTGCAGGAAGACCTTCGGAAGTTTGGAGAGTGGTCTGATACGTGGAAAATGCCTTTCAACTTAAAAAAATGCAAAGTGATGCATATCGGCCACCGATCTCTTCAATCACCCTATATCCTTAAAGGCAATGCTCTTGAATCCACCGACACTAAGAAGGACTTGGGAGTAACTATCACGAGTGAACTCAAGTTCTCGAAACAGTGTATTGAGGTGGAGAAGAAAGCCCAAAGGATGTTAGGGTATATAAAGCGACAGTTTGGATATTTGAACAAGGAGATTGTACTGTGTCTGTACAACTCCCTCGTCTGACCGCACCTGGAGTATGCCGTACAATTTGGGAGTCCTTTATTCCAAAAAAGACATCGCGAGATTGGAACGCGTGCAAGCCAGGGCAACCAAACTGATTCCCTCTATCAGACATAAAAGTTATGAAGATAGATTAAGGGAATTAGATATGTTCTCGCTGGAGACAAAGAGACTACATGGTCAGCTTATCGAAGTATTTAAAATACTTCGAGGCTTCGACAGCCTGGATTACGGGGATATTTTCCAGCTCAGCGAGGGGAGAACAAGAAATCACAGGTTTAAACTTCAACTAAAGCGATACCACCGTGATCTGTGTGTGAAATTCTTCACTTACAGTATCTGCGGTAGTTGGAACGCACTTCCGACGGAAGTTGTCAAGAGTAAATCTGTTGACCAGTTCAAGTTAAGACTAGATATAGTCTTGCGAAGTCGCCGTTAAGATCATCGCGAGTGATCTTCGTAGTTGCCAACGGACACCTTCGAAGATTGCGCCAAAAGTACCCTCCTTGTATGGACTGTAAGGTCTTCTAGGGTACTTATTTTCCTTGTAGCTCCTTGTAACTCTCTCTTTCTTTTGCCCTTTCTTTCTTTAGTTCTCAACTCTATATCTGTTACATCTCTCTATTTATGTTTCTATTTCTCTGTCTCTTACTTTCTTCCTCTCTCTCTCATTATTTCTTTCTTTTTATCCTTATGTTTCTTTCTGCATCTATCTCAATATCTTTCTCACTATCTTTTTCTCTCTGTCACTTGTACTCTACTATTATTATTTATTGTATACATTAACGTCGTGGATAATGGAGTGTTTAGTAAGATCTCTACATTTGCAGATGACACAAAGCTGGGAAGCCGAGCCCTTTCAAGATCCGATGTAGAGCAAATGCAGAGAGACCTCAATAATTTGTCGAATGGGCGGATCAATGGCAGATGGGCTTCAACATAGGTAAATGCAAGGTCATGCATTTAGGATTTTATAACTTAAAAGTAGAATACCATATGAAAGGCTAAATCCTCGAATCCGTTAACTTGGAAAAGACCTGGGGATTTTAATCTCAGAGGAGCTTAAGGTATCGAAACAATACGCAGACCTTATAAAAAAAGCAAACCGAATGCTAGGATATATTGCTCGGAATTTTACTTTCCATTCGAAAGATATAATCCTGCCGTTATACAAATCACTCGTGCACCCACACCTCGAATATGTGGTTCAATTTTGGGCTCACTACCTAAACGAGGTTATAGGGTAGTTATAAAGAGTGCAACTTAGGGTTACTAAACTAGTTCCTGGAATCCGAAACAAACCGTACGAAGATAGACTCCACTCATTAAACCTACTATCCCTCGAAAGTAGACGATTACGTGGATAGTTGATCGAGGTTTTCAAAATCTTAAAAGGATTTACTAATATTAATTACAGATTATTGTTAGAGATGGACGAAAGGGCCAACACACGCCAAAATGGTTTAAAGTTAGTGAACAAGTGATTTAACTCTACTAGGTAGAGCTCAAAATTACTTCACGTTTAAAATCACGTAAACGTAGAATAGCTTGCCCAACCGTGCAGTAGAAAGCACGTCAGTTAATATGTTCAAAAACAGACTTGATGAGTAATTCGATAGTGTAAATATAAGGTAGTAGATCATAGAAGAAAACGTCATACGAAATATAATCCTGCCATAAAAAGATGCCCAACGCCCCCCTGCATGGAGTGAATGCGAATTCCCTTTTTCTTTTTCTGTCTGTCCTATAAGTATATTATTTTTATCACTAGCAGGCGAAGCCTGCGGGAGAAGAGAGAACTGTCCTACCCCCCCCCCCCACCACCCCCTGGTTCGATGAAAAGTGTTCGTGTATTTGAGGGATAGCTGAACCTGCATGTCAAGGGTACACATGTAGATAAATGTGCACCGTAGAAGTGAAATAGTACGTAAAGGCATATAAATAAAGGCCAAGTGGTACACATATAAATAAGTGTGTACAGTAGAATAGAAATATTTTTAAAAATCATGTAAAAAAATATATATATTTATATAAAGGATACACATGTAGATAAGTGTGTACCGTAGAGTTGAAATAGTTGTACAAAACAACAAAAAAACATCATGTAAAAAAAAGCATAATACACTGACATTAGAAATTGGTAGTTAACATTTTCTGTAAGCGGATTTGTCTTGAGCGGACTTTAGGGTCTTTGCTGGTCCATGTTTCTGTAGTTCTGTAGTTCTTTCTCTCTCTCTCTCTTTGTTTATCTCCCCTTTCTCTCACTGTTCTTTCTCTGTTTCTCTCTCTTTCGCTTTCCTTCTTTCTCTCTCTTTATGTCTTTCTTTTTTACTTTCTCTGCCTCTCTCTCTCTTTCTCCTCCCACTCTTTATCTCTCTTTCTTTATCTTCTTTCTGTCTCTTTCCTTCTCTCTTGTTTTTTCTGTCATTTTCTCTCTCTGTCTCTTTCTCTATCTATCTTCATCTGCTTCTCTTATCTCTTTCTATCTCTTTTCTCTCACTCTCTTTGTCTTTCTCTCTTTCTCTCTATCTCTCATTCTCCCTCTTTCACTATCTCTCTCTTTCCCAGGCTCTCCTAGATTCTCTAACTCTTGGAGACCCTCTCAGACCCTTCCAGGCCCAACTAGACACCATAGCCTCTCCAGTCTCTCCCAGGCCAAACAATTCCTCCCACATGCCTTCACACTTCCTCTTAGAGCTCACAACTCCTTCCAGACAGTCACGTATCTTCCCATGCCGTCATAGGCCCTTCCTTGCTCCTTCCAATCTTTTCCAGATCCTCCCAACTTCTGCCACAGATTTCAAAACTATCCCAACTACTCCCAGACCACTTAGACTGGCGGACCCTCTTAAATTTTCATACCTCAACGGTTACCAGATACTTATAGACCCTCGCAGGCCCTTCCAATCCCTCCCAGGCTCTGCAAAACCGTTCCTCGGCATTCCCAGAGGCAGGGCAAGCCTTCTCCACCCCTTTCTCACAATTCCAGCCATATATAGAACTTTCAAACATTCGAGGCACTACTAGCCCCCTAGACCCTCACAGACCACCACAGACCCTCAAAGTCATCACAGAGCATTGAAGGTCCTTCCATCGCTTCACAGGCCCTCTAAAAAACGCAGAATCTCCTATGCCCACCTAGATCCCGTGGATCATCCAAGGATCCTAAAACGTTCGAAGACCCTACCCGAATCCCAGGACCCTCCAAAACAATCCCAGACCCCCCCCCCCACACACAACACGACTACCTATGTCCCACCCAGAGAATCGAAGCCGACCAAAGGCACCCTGTTAGACTTCAAGACTCTAAGGCCCAGCCTCCCAAGGCTCACCCAGAGGCGCATACCCATTGTAGACCATCCACCACACTCAAATATCCTTTTAAGCCCTCACAATCCTTCCCAGACTCTCTGAGATCATCCCAAAGCCAAAACCCCCGAATCCTCTTTATGCCTGTAGTTCAGTATTTTGTAATAATGGTGCTAAAACGAGATAATTTGCTAGTATTTTTTCGAAAAATATAGAATGGGGAGTGTCGTAGGTTAGGTAGGCTTCAGTGACCTTCGCCTGCCCTCCCTAGACGCGGGGAATTCCCGTTTTAAGTGCGTGGGATATGTGAGTACGTTTTCTACCTGTCGTGGAATGGTCAAACTCTCTCTCTGTATATATATACGTAGGTACTTTGGGGCTTTAGCAGAAGTTGGTTCAAGACCGTTAGTAAAAGAAGAAATTGTTATGAGTCCAGTAGGGATATTTTATTATTAACTTTGTGGGTCCTTTTTAAAAAAATATTTCAGAGTGCAAGTTGTCCAAAGATTAACAGGTAGCTGGTACGCGTTGGGGCTGCAAAAGAAAGACAATGACGAAAATATATCTTTGCTAACAACAAAATGATATTTATATATACACAAATATTGGGTTTAAATTTCCACACGAGTTACAGGTGAGTGAATAAAAGGATTAAAGAGCTCAGATTCAGTTTGGTGATTTAAAAGGGGATTTTAAACCGTGGCGTCCACACAAATAATGTAGCAATGGGGTAAGCCAGATATATACCTAGCTCTCGAATGAGTTTCGTCACCATAAACCCAAAGGGCGTAGGGTATGGCGTCTCTCGGCGGCATAGGAACCATCGAAATCATATGCGGATGCAGTAAGAGCTGTTGGCGACTGAGGGAGGCGCCGGGCTCGTGCGTACAGGCGAATAATGCACTGTGCACGGCACAGATCGAGTGGCGTATCCCCAGCATCGACAAATAGTTTCTCAATTGGGGAAGTGCAGAAGGCACCGGTCGCCAGGCGAAGGCCGGGGTGGTGGATCGAGTCCACCTTCCGCAATACACGCTCAGGTACATGTGATTTATTTATGAAACAACGTTTCGTGCGTATCACACATCTTCAGGTTCTAAAGTCATAAATTAATCTAATACAGTTAAATAATATTAAAAATATTAAAAATAATCAGGTTAAGACTATGTAGGTAAATCAAAAATTAAAAAATAACGACAATGACGAAAATATATCTTTACTAACACTATTCACACGAAAAACAACAAAAAAAAACAACACAAAAGTAAATAATTACAGTATAATATTGCTTACCGATAACTCAGGAATTTAAAAAGCAATAGAATCAAATTATCAATCTAATGTAGTCACTATTGACACGAAAAAAAGAAGCAAAAACACAAAAGCAAAAAATTACAGTATAATATTGCTTACCGATGAAGTTCAGGAGAAAATTCAGAAATAAGAAGGGGAACAGCGGTATTATCTATGTTGAGTGTTAGAGAATTTGGACGTATTAGTAGGGATTCCAAAATTCTTAGACTATATTCATTGTTATTGTGACCAATTATTTTCTGGCATTGTATAACATGATTTCTAATTACAGAAGCTTCCTTCTTAGACAAATCTTTTCCAGTGCGATGGCTTATTCCCATGTGAGAACAAAGCCTCTCTTTCAATGAGCGAACCGTATTACCAATATAGGTTCCTTGCAAACAACAAGGACAAGTAAAAGCGTAAATAACAAGGCTGCTCATTTCTAGAGGAAGTTTGTCTTTTCACGAGAAGAAACTTCCTATGGAAGGGGGGTGACAAAAATGATTTTGAACTTGGTATGAAAGAAATATTTTTTGAGTAATTTGTTGCATTTTCTAGTGAATAATTTATTGTAAAGTCCCATTTCAGGTACTACGAAAAAATATTCATTTTTGGGAACATTATATGAGAGAAAGGATGGAGAGTAAATTTTGATTAGAAAATTATTGATTAACTTGTCAACCAAAGGTAGGGGGTAACAATTATTTTTAAAATAAGACTCTTAAGTCTGGAATTCATTGTGTATTAGGGAATAATTGGAGGAGAGATGGTAACCTCTATATATTAGAGATTTAATTGCACTGAGTTTGTGTGACAAGTCACAATGGCTGAAAAAATTGATTCCTAGGCCACTAAAGGTAGGCTTTTTGTATATTGAGGTAGTTAGTTTGTCGGTTTTTTCTATAATGACTTCTAGAAAAGAAAGCTGATAGTTACTCTCTAATTCAATGGTTTATTTAATGTTGGGATGATAAGAGTTTATAAAATTAAAAAAATGGTGGGCATGTTCTATATTATTGAAAATAGCAAAAGAGTCTTCTACATCCCGAAGTGGCAGCAGACCAATCCGTACCCACAGCCCCGGCGGATGGAGAGGAGCCCCGAGTCACTTTCGTCTTTTTCTTGTTTCTTTTATTTTGGGGGGGACGAGGGTGGGGAATGAACCCGCTTTTCCTCTCTGCCGGCAGGAATCCGCAGGCCAGATGGACCGGTGACCGCAAGGTCCTTCTCCGAGATCGAGAAGGTCCTGGCGGTCGCATGGGTACCACCCAGAGGAAGAGATCCCTTTCCTCCTTGTACTGCTATGGAGACCGGAGCCGTCAGAGGAGGACCTTGTACAGGAATGAAATCGGGCTCAGTGTTTGGCAAAGAGCCCAGATTCACCTCCATTGAAGGTCCTACCGTCTGGTGCTGAGTTGTATCAAGGACCATGTCTATCTGGGGGGGGGGGGCTCTATTTGGCCATCCCCCCAGGACATCGAGGTTCCATGGCAGCAGTGTCACTAGTCAGGCTATTTGGCGGGGGGGCACCTGCCTTTCCCTCCGCTAAGTCTAATATCCGAGCCAGCAGGTTTTCGAGGGAAGGGGCCGATAGGCCCTGTCTTCGTTCTTCTCCCTTAGAGGGTTTGCCCTACCAAGGCGCTTCAACGGGGAGCGGTAGGTTATGGGCTGCCTGCTGGCTTTCTTAGCAGTCCCCTGGGAAAGTAAAGGGGCGGACTGTCACTGGTAAGAGGGAGGCACCCGAGGGCGGCTCCAAAGAAGGAGGTGAGGGAGAGTCTCTTACACCGGTAAGCAAAGTAGAGGAGTAAGCCTCCTCTCCTGTTAAAGAGTTTTGGAGGGTCCCGGGGACCTCCATTTTTCAGTGGAGCTGCCCAAAGGCGGCTCCGTCGAAGGTGAGGGGAAAGGCGAAGAGTTTTATTATATTTATTTTCATCTTTGGGCATGTGGACCCTATTTTTCTGCCGGAAGCAAACGCCAATCTCCCCTCGCAGTAGCCTGCTCTACGAGGGGCGCGTACGGGGTTTGAAGAGCCACCTTTCTTCATTTTAGGCCACCCCTCCCGCCTGGTAACCTGGCAGTCCTTCGGCATGGTGGCTTCACCTTAGGCACGGCGTAAAAACATAGATAGGGATGTGAGAAGGAAAGGGGACGCGAAAAAGGTATGGGTGAGGATGAAGCAGGTTGTTAAAAAACAACCCTCCGAAACCGGAGCTAAGGGGTTAGTGAACATTGTCCTCTCCCCCCTCAGCCCCAATCCGGGATAATTAGCTGCGTAGAAGGTCAGTATCTACCCTGTGAAAATAGAGGCCGAGCAGAGAAAGTTGTGGGAGAGATTGTAGGGGAAGTGAGGAAGTAGGGGATAAACACAGGCTGTCTTAAAGAATGAGAAGAGGCTAAACTGGGGCCGGACGGGGCCCTGAGTCCCGTCAGTACGGTGGCCAGGAAGGCAAATCACCGCGCCCCTTACGGAGAATTAATTTACAATGAATGCTTCGGCCCTAGCTGTGAGTAGCACAATATTTACCCGAAAGAAAACGGGAGGAGATGCTGAGGTGAAGTTTCGTAGTCGGAAAGCGTCACTCCTCTTCGACGGTTATAGAGTAAGCTGTAATTAGCTTACGATTTTCCAAGAGTGGGGGAGGGGGGCTTGAGTGGTTGTTCGAGGGAGTATCCTTGCAGGGCACGGAGTGGAGTGGAGCGCGTTATTACATAATGAGTTCTTACGTCCTTGACTGCCGTAGCTCTGAACAACTGGTTTCTTACCTGCGAGCCCTTAGGGTGCCGGAGAGTCGGTTGAGAAGTGGCGCATCGTGTCTTTGGCTGATTCCAACGCATCCTCTTGATTACTGCTTGGATACTGCGTGAGTACTGCCTGACTCCTTCTTTAATATCGCTTTGCTCGTCCCTGTGCTGTAAAATATATACCAGTTCGCCGGAAGCGATTTTGTTGGCCGTCGGAAGCGGGCCCCACTTCGTCTCAAAGGAGCAGCAGGCAAGGGCTTAACGCCCTCTCGGTGATTTGGGTTCTGGGCTCCAATTTGACTCGTCTCGCTCCGTTATCGCCTTTGCATAAATCATACTTTTAAATTACACTTTTTCTTCTTAAAAAGAAAAGTTAGACTTCAGTTTTGTAAAATTATATCTTTGTAGTTTTTAACCCTTTTCACATTTCTTTTGCATTTTCTGTTCATTCTTAGTTAATACGGTAAAGATTCATTTTAGCACAAATATGCACAGTAATTTAAAAATGTGCATTTCATATGCAGTTTTATAGGTACTTTTCAGATCTGACACTCGTTTCTTCCGGAAATGCATACTTTACCCATAATAATAGCCTAAATGTCCATAATAGGAAAAAAATATTTCCAGTGAAACAAGTTTCAGATCTGTAAAGTACACATAAAACTGCATAAGATAACACTTTTGCATATTCATTTTAAAGATCCAGAAACAAACCTAAACTAACCTTACCTAACCTTACCAATATTTTCCTCAGCTTTTTAGTGAAACAAAGTTTTAGCAGAAACCAGTTTATAAACAAGAGGCTTGCATTTAAGCGAATGCGAGCATTAGAAAGTCAAGTGCGCTTAAACACATTAACTGAAAATTTTTATGTGGTTTTACAGCCTTTTGAAATTTTTGCAGTTATATTCCAGAAAAAGACATTTTTATCTTTGCTAAATTTACAATTCCTGCATGTAAGCATTTAATAACTTGCGTGAAATCGTGAACCATCCAAAATATAAGCTGACATGCTATTGGATAACCAGTCAGAAAACGCAGGTACAGATCGCCTAAAGATATAAGATAGGATGTTGTTGGCTAACAAGTCAGGCAAAGAGTAGGCCAAAAGTTGTAAGAAAAAATACAAATGGCGCAGAAAGATTCAAATTTACAAAAATAAGAAAATTTTCGAAAAGTGGATAAATATTTTAGTATTAAGTTCCGGAAGGGAAAAATAACATCAGTGAGCACCATTTTTAGAATTATAAACATTTGTCTTAAAATTACAAAGTTGTATTTGTGTTGAAACAAATCTTTGCCGTGAATGTATTTCTGATGAAATCATGAGTAGTGAATGGTCAAATCTGTCAAATATTCCACTAGAGTAACAAGGGCGTGTCATCATTTCAAAATAAAAGTTTTGTTTGAAAATAGTTCCTAAATCTAAATGAATTTTGAGGATTGGTTTACTTTGTCTCATAATGAATCTTATAATATTTGTAAGATAAATGTTCATCATTTTGTTTTAATATGGTCATTTTGATAAATATTTTGTGTTCCAAATTATTATTCTTATATATTAGGTGCCTTGTAAGACAGACTTATACTGCATCTTGGTAATGATATTGCAAGATTGGAACTTGTATCAACATAATTCTTTCCTGAACTTAGAAATATATCATATCAAGACACTGAGACACATAAATTTTCTTTCACAGTCAAATCAACATCAATCAGGCTTACTTAATGCAGATTTAGAATACAAACACAATAAATACCCTAAGCTTGATAAAAGATTGGCTCCTAGGAATAAAGGTTTTTAGTTAAACTGTTAGGATTTATTGCAAACTAATGTAAAAGTTTGTGTAATAGTTAGTCTATTGCAAAGAAATAAGAAATATACTTGCCTTAGATCAAAGTAATAAATAACCTTGATTAATATAAATATGTCTAATATAAATACTAACATCCAAAACTTCGACAAACCTGCCTAAAGGATGTCCCCAGTACAGCTTTGGTCATTAATTGGGCGGAGGTTTATGTATCGCTTTGATTGCAACAAGTTAGACTATTATTATTTACATAGGTATGCATTATCTCGATAACGATATCGGGTTTTCGGTTATCCGATATATTTTACGCGTTATCGATTCATCGGTATCGCTGATACTTTTGGTTCCGAACTGGCGATAATCGATAATTTTAGTTTTTTGTTCCAGTTTAGCAGAGAGGCGAGCCGCGCGTGCCTTGTAGGCAGAAATAAGTAGGTCCGATCTGGGAGGAGGATCCTCAAAACCTATGAGGATATGAAGGAGAGCCTCACCAGGTAATAAACTAAGAAATAGTATTCAAATATTCTTACAATTGTATTATAAAATAACGCTATATATAGTCAATAATCAATATTGCATTATAATTTTGGATTCATCGATTTATCGGTTATCATATTATCGGGAGATCAATTAATTGCCAGTTATCGATTATCGGTCATCGTTATCGATTTATCGGTTATCGTGATAATTGTTTTCGTTATCGCTCCCATTTATGATTATTTATAACTAAATTAGAAACACGATGCTTCTTATGCTTTCTCAAATTACATTTATTATTTTCAAAGGCTTATTATACAGGTTGTTTTAATTGTCACTTAGCTTCTTTTTGAGATTATTTTGGGGTTTGTTAAAACTGAATCATACTTATGAATATGTTCATTATTAGATGAATCTTACTTCAGAATCATAGCTCCTTATTTATTTAACATTGTTATATTTTCTGGATTTTTTTTCTATATGATAATATTTTCTGGTATCAATTTCTTATAAAGCAAGAGATTCAATTAGTTAAAATTAATAGTAAATATATTTAAATAAAAATAAATACTTTAAATACTTTTTTTTAAAAGTTAAGAAACCGAATTCCACATTCATATCGTTCTTCACTTCTGACTGCTATTTCTTTTCTTGAATGAATTTTTTTTCACTGGTTCTTAAATTTTGTAGGTATAAAAAAAAAAGAAATGGTGTTCTGAGACTTTAAAAATATTGGGCAGAGAGAAATCCTCAAACACCCCCCGAGTTTTAATTTCACAATGCGAATCTGCAAGAAAATAATAATCCGATGACGACTAAGACCATAACGAAAGTGACTGTTGAAGATAATGACGATGGGGATGAGAATGATGATTAATAAGATTAAGGGTATAGTTTTGTTTTTTACAGTTCTCGGAGAGCAATTGGAGTTTCAGCTCCCTCCAGCCTCTTTGGAGTTTCAAGGGAGAGAAAGCCTTTAATCCTAAGTTACCGCATTTAAGTGGTGCCGCAATTCCTCTGAAAATGTTCTGAGGAACCAACTTAGAGGTGGAGGGAGGCCGTTGTATATGTGGTATTTTTATATCCCACCCCTCTACTAGCGGTCTATGCAACAACTAAGAGGTATGAGCTCTATTGGAACTTAACCTCACGCAGTATACATGGAGTAGTGCCATTAGAGGATTGTATCCAGGTGTGGTGTTCGTGCCATATACATTTGGTAATGACTGACCACAAATAACCATAGAGAGAACTAACAAAAAAGAAAATGAAGATACAAAAGACTGATAATGCTGCTGATGATGACTGATGGTATGGGTCCAATTGCAGGCTAGAATAGTGCCAATAAGGAATCCCTCACTACCTTACGATAATTCAAGCATGTAAACTAAACAAATGTGTAAATTATGTAAAATTAACAATTTAATGTTCTATGTAAAAAGATGTAAAATATTTTGTAAAAAGAAAAGTAAGTCAAAACATTTTGGGTACAAATGTAGTTTGATAAGCCAATCTGGTTCAAAATTCCATTTCAATGTTGATTCATGCACATGCCTTTGTGATCAGACAAGCCTAGCGTAGCAGGACATACAGAAACGTTTTCTTGACTCAATAAGCTCCGCCCCGTCGTCAGATGCGAGAAGCAAAGCTGGGCCTCCTCATCTTGGTATCATAAATCAACGAGCAGAGAGGATGAAGACAACTGCATTTAAGACGATTCAATTACACATATAGCCATTTCTCTGTATGAATTCCTTGTCCTTCAACGTCGTTCATATTCACTAACATTCTCAGGCAAAAGGAGTGACTTGCCCCCCCCCCAAAAAAAAAAAATCTGCTGAAACCCAAAGATTAAAAGCCTACGAAGTTTTCCTTTAATTCTTCCGAGTCCTTCAGATATTATGTAATGATTAAGATGCAAGGAATTAACAATTTGGACATGTGCCCAACTCAAGTGGTTTCTAAATGGCAGTAAGGTCAACTGAGGAAAATTAATTATAAAAGCTGAAAAAAGACCACTATGAGGTAAAAAAAAAAACATGGTTTAAACGATCCCTCTGCGAGGAAGAAGCTAAGGCGAAACAGGTGAGAGATTTCTGAAAG
The DNA here is from genome assembly GCA_963969495.1 of Ceratothoa steindachneri. Lineage (NCBI taxonomy): Eukaryota > Metazoa > Arthropoda > Malacostraca > Isopoda > Cymothoidae > Ceratothoa > Ceratothoa steindachneri. Next base: position 104,274,568 of record OZ018325.1, read on the forward strand.
GGTCGGAGAACAGAACGAACGAAGAATGGCAAAATGAGGGCATTCCAAAAGAAACTGGGCAACCTATTCGTCTCCAACACAAAAACGGCTGCAAGGAGTAATTTGAACACCAAATTTAACAAGATGACCGTAGGTAATTATCGTGTGGCCGATGTGAATGCGAAAAATGGGGATCAGTTAAAAGAATGGCTGAACGTTGAGCGGTAAAAGGCCCATAATTGACCTCTCCCAATGATGATTATGACGAAGGCGATTATGACAATGATGAAGACGATGATAATGATGAATATGATAACGATGATAAGGAAGATGATGATTATGATGACTATGATAATGATTAGGGGGCGATGATTATGACGATGGGGATAATGATGATCATGTTGATTATGATGATGGGGATGATAACGATGAGGACATTGAGGATGGAGATAACGATGATGATGTTGATGATCCTGATGATGATTGAGATAACGAAGATGATAATAATGACGACGATGATGATGATGTGCAAGATGATAATAGCTATTATGAAAAAGATGACCCCTATGATGAGAATTATGATAACAATAATGACGATGATGATAACTATTGGGAGGAAAATGATGGTGACGTTAATAACGATGATGATGATGCTGACAAGGATGATAATGCCTATGACGATCACGACGAGGATTATGACGATCATGACAATGATGAGAACGAAAGCAATGATGATTTCGATGAAAATAATGTATAATAATAATAATAATAATAATAATAATAATAATAGTAATAATAATGACCATGACTATAATCTATAATATAATAATGATGATGATAATGAGTATTTATTATAATAATGATGTTTAAAATTAGGATTCAGATAAGGACTGTAATAAGAAAGATGATGAAGATCATAACGTAGACTGATGATACATAATAATGATGAAGATGATGACAATGATGGTAAATGCGAAGCTGAATATGATACGATCGTGACGATGAAACCAATAATATTAAATTCAATGCTAAAATGATGACGATCATGACGACAATGATGATAATGATGATGATGATGATGATGACGAAGATGAGATGGGGATGATAATGATAACAATGATGACGATAATGATTGTTATGACTATGAAGATAACTATGATGATGATTATGGTGATGTGATAAAGATGATGAATATGATGATAATGTCGATTATGATGATGATGATTACGATTATAGCATTGAGGATGGAAATAACGATGTTGATGTTGACGATCCTGATAATGATTATGATGACGAAGATGATAATGATAACGATGATAATTACCATTATGAAAATGATGATGACAATCATGACAATGATGATACCGTTCATGACGATGCTAATGATGATGACGATCAATACGAAGGTTATGACGATCATGAAATGATGACGATAACGATGCTGACAATGAGGGCAATGATGATGACGATGACAATAATGTATCATAATAATAATAATAATAATAATAATAATAATAATAAGAAAAATGACTATAATATAATAATGATTATGATAATTAGAATGTTTATTATAATAATAATGATGTTTACGGTTAGGATTCGGATGAATACTGTAATAATAAAGATGAATACAATGATAGCGTAGATTCTGATGATACATAATGATGATGACGATGATGACAATAATAGTAAATGCGAAGCTGAATATTATTATAATCGTGACGATGAAGACAATGATATTAAATTCGATGCTGAATATGATGACGATCATGATGATTATGACGATGACGAAGATGAGATGAGGATGATAATGATGACAATGATGACGATAATGATTGCTATGACAATGAAAATAACTATGATAATGATTATGGTGATGACAATGTTGATCTTGACAATCGTGAAAATGATAACGATGATGATGGCGATGGTGACAGTGATGAATATAATTAGTATGATAACGAAGATGAAAATTATGACCATGATAAGGACGATTATAATGATGACACTGATTCAATATGATGACACTGATGAATATGATTATGATCATATGGAAGATGATGATTAGGATGAGGATGATAACGATTAGCGGACGATGATTATGACGATAGTGATAATAGTGATAAATATGATGATTATGTTGATTATGATGATAATGATAACGATGATGACATGACATTGAGAATGGAAAAAAACGATGATGATGATCCTGATGATAATTATGATGACGGAGATGATAATGATGAGGACGATTATTCTCATCAATATGATAATAACCAATATGAAAAGATGATGACTGGGATGATGAGAATGGTGATGACAATCATGACGATGATGATAACGAGGGGATGACAATGGTGATGACGTTCAGGACGATGCTGAGGATGCTGACAAATATGATAATGAATATAACAAAAGATGATAATGATGATGACGATCAGGACGATAATCATCATGCTCGTGGCAATGATGACGATAACGATGATGACAATAATCATCATCTTGACGATGATGTTGACAATGACAATGATGTATAATAATAATAATAATAATAATAATAATAATAATAATAATAATAATAACGACGAAGAAAAAAATATTAGAATGATGATGATAATGATGATGATTAAGATTAGAATTCCGATAAATAATGTAATAATAAAGATGAATACGTTGACTCTGTTGATGACGATGATGACAAAGATGGTAAATGTGATGCTGAATATGATGACGATCATGGCGATGATAAGGATGATAACAATGATGAGATGAAGATGATAATGCTGATGACAACGATGACGTTAATGATAGTTATGACCATGATGATTATGGTAATGACGATGACGTGGATGACCATGATGTTCATGGCAATCATGGAAATGATTATGATTATAATTTTTACGATAACGAGTATAACAATGATAATAACTATTAAGACAACGATGATACTGATGACACTGATGAATATGATGACGATTATAAGGAAGATGATGATAATTTTTAACATGATAAAGATGATGATGATTAAGATACGATGATTATAATTATGACGATGGTGGAAATGGTGACGAAAATGATAATGAATATGATCATCATCATGTCAATGATGATGATAATAACATGTGATGACATTGAGGATGCAGAATTCTGAAACACCTGGAGAAAATGACTTCAAATAGATGAGCACAAGAATAACACACAAATAAACTTGTTTTGCATTAAAAAAACTATATACCAACTTGTTTTCACACTTACACAGCTAATGAGTTAGAAAATGAATATGTAGAAACTTGTTTAACATTTAAAATTTTTTAAAAACATATATGACTTGCAAAGTTTCAATTTGATCTCCGCTTTTGCCACATTATCAAAATGAATAAATAAGTGCCAGATGAGATTGTAGAGCAAAAAGATATATAATTCCTTGAATTAATTAAATAAATTAGTCCACCATTAATCACTTTCGATTTTCTGCATTTTTGACGCAATAACACGGCCTTTCAAACAAGTATTTTGGCAGGTGTTAAGCATTATTTAATCGATACGATATCTAAATCGAATTAAAACAAATTTAAGGTAATAAATTATATTATTATGATTGAAAATTATTAAAATATTTGGAAAAATACGAAACCGAAACTTTCCCTGAGTTAAAATAAAGTAAAATGTAAAAAACGGCGTTTTGCCCGAAAATAATAATTATTTTTTTCCATAAATCTATACAAAGAAAAACAAACATAACTTTTTTAATATTAAAGTATTCACAACCAAATTACAGCTGAATATACAATAGACTCATTACTTTATTTCAGTTAACAAATAAGCAAATTATGCCCGTTATATATTTTTAAAGCGGATGTCCCTTTAAACTCCCTAAAATTTTACAGGGATTTTGGATATTACTTTTGGTTTTTAGCTGGTTTTATAGCATAAAATATGGCCTTTTGGCCTGTTTTATGACTATATATAGAGAGGGGATTTGATTAGCCGAGTGGTGTGGAATAGGGCGAAAGGACGCTCAAATGACCTTTCCTTGGCTCCGTTACCAGATGATGAGGGTAGGTTAATGAGGGCGTGGGATAAAGGAAAGCGAGTGCAGATTGGCCGTTAATTACTTAGCTATGGCAGAATGCTGTTCTGGGTTATTTAAAAGAGTAGTAGAAAATAATATTTAATAACGCAACAAAAAATGGATAAATATTTAAACAAATGAAATGAAATTTGAATATCCAAGACTATGGGGTACTAGATAGTCTGACAAAAAGGGACAAGCTAATGAGCTTAAGGCAGGTAAATGACCAAACTTGGATTAAGTCTTCAAAGGCTCTCCTGAGCCGAAATACAAATAAATCTCTATGGGAAGACCAGATTAAAAGAGATCCGCAACGCGTCGACGCTTTGAGGAAGTTAATGTTTGGGCGACGAAGGGAAGGGGCAATTCGAGGAGGAGAATTGCAGGAGGGTGAGATTTACCTGGGAATACTTTGACGAGGGAGTACTTGCACTGGTGAATGAGAACAGCCGTTGGTGAAAATCACTAATTGACTGGGGCAAGGTCTCGACCGGATAGTTTCTTGCCTTTGCGCTCGTGTAGACGAAAACGGAGCCAAATCGAGTAGGGGCGTGTCTCGTGCGTGATAGCAGGCCAGTACTAACTTGACCATGGCGTTAAATACCGGCTGACGATGAGGTAAAATCGCTTTCGGTCAAGGAGGGGATTCTCCTAAGATAAACACGAAGCTGGGGAATGGAGGTCTTCCAGCTAGGAATTTGCGATAACTTATGTCCTTCCTTGTTCTCGCATGCTTAAAGATTTTAAGCAGGAGGAAAGATTCCTTCAAGGCTTGGGAGGAAACCCCATGAGTAAATACGGTTGCGTTCCGAAAGCCGCTTCGCTTTTTTCTAAGGCCCGTTCTCTCGTGCTTTGCTCTCGTTTTTGAGAGCCACGTGGGGCTCTATGACTCTATTATTTCACACTCAATCATCACTGTTTCCTAAAACATTAATCAAACTTGGAGCATATCAGGACTACATAGCCAACCTCAGGATCTGCCAAAATGATACAACGTCACGCTCAACGCGCTTTTCACTAAATGCCGGTCAACTGGCGTGGTTTCTTCCTCTTCAGCTGGGCCAGACAGCTCATTACATCATTGCCAAACCACAACATTCTTTGGTGTGCTTCCCTATAACTACACCCCCCTTGATCTTAAGATAATTACTCAGGCTCCCAAACTAAATCTATTGATTAATTACTAACTTAAGAATAATCTTTACCAAGAAAAACTCAAAACCATATGACTAAGAAAACAAAATTAAGACACATTAAACCAACATAGTCGTCCATCCAGAGAGGGGCTCCCCTTACTCGCTGTGGATATCGCCGTTTACCATTGTCTGTATCGTTCCCTTCTTCAACATCCTCAGCTTGTGGTGGCTCTTCTTCACTTTCCTCTGCATCTTCCAGGGGGACGTATTATCTTTCGTGTTGAAAATTCTTCTTCTTCCTTCTCATTAATTTGTATAACTCTGTGTGGATGTACTGCTTTAGGTACATCAAGAACATGTCTTGGCAAACCATCTATCGACACATTATTCTCAGAGTTAATTCCCGCAACTAGTCCTCTTTACGAATGGGACGTACAGTGGTATGCACTGGTTTCACCCAAACTTCTTCTCACAGTCTTAGAGCCAAAATCTCTCCTTCCAAAACCGTAGGTAGCATAGCTGTAGGATGTCTTCAATCATATCAGAATACCGATTTCTAGGTCACTGACTGTTCATCTTGTCCAGACCTAGGGGATATGTTATACCAAAAGACTATCCCATTTCCACCTGGTGGATATGCTGCTCTGAATAACGGTGAATATTCCACTCGTTGAGAAGCCTTTCCATTAACTCTGACCCGAAAACCGTAACATTGTCCATCAAAAGCACGTTTACTGGATTACTCTCTAAAAATAAGTTATTTACTACTGAAGTTATACACTCATGAGATTCCTTCTTAAGCTCTTCCAAATGGCAAGTCTTCCTGGTCTACAATCTACGATGGAGAGCGATGTCATCTGTCTATAGTGGGCGACATCTACAGCTAACCTCTTCCAGTCTCCGGTACCCCAGGGAAAGAAAGCTCAGATTCCTGAGAATTCAGTTGTCGCTCTGATAGTGACTGGCAACGACCTCTACCTCAGAGGGGGTAAGGTTGGCCTCAGTGATAAGACCAGCCAAACAGTCATCAGCCCCGTGGATGACATATGGCTTAAAACCCGCAAACGTGTCGTGGCTGGGATGTTTCCGAGAAGAGGTCCATCCCAAACCGCTCACGAGAGAAACGTCGCAATGAACCGACGGTTGGCGGATCTCTGTACGGCAGAAGGAGTCTTCTTCGTGGCCACTTATCGTACCATTTACGGTAGAGACGACCTCTACCAAAGGAATACTACATCTCTCCTTTAAAGAGAAGGCCTTCCTAGCCAACCTTATTCAAGATGTCGTGGAATGCACCTAAAGGAGCGTTTGAAACAGAGCGAAAGCGGACGTGTGCCAGCACGCCCGCGTCACCACTGAAACAACCTTCTCGGTGGTTGTCAAAAAGAGTGCGACCACGAAAACAAAGAAGACGTGGAAAGGTAGAGTATATGGAGTGCTGCATTTGGGGACTCCCTGAAGGGTCTTCTGTTCAATGCGAGGTCAATCAAGAACAAATTTTTTAAACTTCGTGCCCTCGTAGCAGCAGAAGAACCTGGAATGGTGGCTATAACAGATTCGTGGATAAAAACTTCAAAACGAGACTTTGAAGGGGAATTCACGATTCCCTGCTACCAACTCTTCCAAAAAGATAGACCAGACAGAGAGGGTGGCGGTGTGATGATGTATGTCAAGGATACGATCGATTCTAAGAACTGCAACATTGTATCCGACCACGAGTTCATAGGCGTTGACCTAGAAGTAGGTCCTGCCAAATAAAGAGCCTTGCTGCTTTACAGACGCCCTGCCCAACTCGTTGAAAAGGACAAGGTACTGTACCAGCTGCTAGGGGAACTTGTTCAAGGCAGAGTGTGCATCGTCATGAGTGACTTCAACACTCAATTTGACTGAAAAACCAGAGAAGCCTGTGGCGAGAATGCACTACTTTTGAAGTTCGTGAACAACGAGTTCCTGACTCAATGGGTGAGAGAGCCGACAAGAGGCATTAATACCCTCGACTTAGTTTTGACCTGTGCTGAGGATGGCATCGTTGAGGATCTCACCGTAGGCGAGGATCTCGGTGGCAGTCATCACCGACTAGTTAGATTTATAGTCTCGGTCCCCAAGGTAGAGTCTGCAACTAGTGACTCGAGGAAACCTGATTTAAGAAGTTCAGAATTTGAAGGTCTTTGTGCTGGATTGACTGATGCGAGGCTAGAAGTGTGCTAGGGAGTTGAAGATTCGTGGAATAGATTCAAAACTACGTTCATGAGTTTTCAATCACGGTTCATCCGTTTGAAAAGCCTCCGTCGCTCTTCTGTTCAACCAAAGTGGTTTAATCAAGATATCGGTCAACTGCTGTGGTAGAAGAAAAATGTGTACCGGCAGTCAAAGGTTTCGGGAGACTTTGACGAGTACCGGAGGCTAGCTAGGAGAGTGAAGTCCAGCATAAGGGCGGCAAAGCGTGCCGAGGAGCTCCGAGTGGCGAGACTTTGTAAAGAGAATCCCAAGGAGTTCTTTGGTTACGTCAACGTCGTAAACCAATCTATCGTAGGATTGGCCCCTTAGTTTCTGAGGAGGGGGCATTAACCCACTCTATTGGAGAAAATGCTAACCTCCTGAACGACTACTTCTCTTCAGGGTTTACTGAAGAGTTTGGTCCCATCTCCCAGCCCACTGCCTCATACTTAAGGAAAAGGCTGGAGGAAATGGACTTCACCCAAGGTGAAATAGAAAAGAGATAAATGATCTAAAGACGAATAAGTCACCTGGCCCGGACGGGTTTTTACCCAAAGTGTTGAAGGAAGTGCGCAATGAAGTGCCACGACTTCTGGCCACAATCTTCAGCAGGTCATTCACGAAGGGATGCGTTCCTAGAGATTTGCGTCTAACTCCTATCTTCAAGAAAGGAGACCCTAGGCAGCCGTCAAACTACTGACCTATCAGCTTAACCTCTATAGTCGGTAAACTCATGGAAGGCATCATGGTGGACAAAATTACGTCATATTTAGAGTCCAACTTGCGATTGAGAAGTTCCCAGCATGGGTTCTGGAGGCACCGGTCATGCTTAACGAATCTTGTGGGAATTCTTCCATTTCGTTTTTAGTGAGCACGACCGGGATAAGGCGGTGGATGTTATCTACTTAGACTTTCAAAAAACCTTCGATAAGGTACCACACTCCTGCCTCCTTCGGAAAGTGCGTGTGCTGGGCGTAGACGGAAACGTAGGAAGTTGGATAGAGAACTGGCTAAGTGGCAGACGGCAACGAGTGGTAATGAATGGACAGGCGTTTTAGTGGGTGCCCGTGACTAGCGGTGTCCCTCAAGGTTCTGTCTTGGGACCAATACTCTTCATCATCTACGTCAATGACATGGACGGTTACATGGTTGCTAAGATTTCTAAATTGGCCGATGATACCAAGCTTGGTATAAATGTCGCAAAGGAAGGAAATACTGCCTGCCTTTAAGAGGATCTTCGAAAGATAGGGGAGTGGTCGGATACGTGGCAAATGCATTATTTCAACATGAATAAATGCAAAGTGATGCATATCGGACACCGAAATCCCCAATCTCAGTACATCCTTAAGGGCACTGCTCTTGAATCAACAGACACTGAGAAGGACTTGGGTGTAATTATTACTAGTGACCTCAAGTTCCTCGAAGCAGTCTATTGAGGCGAAGAAGAAAGCTCAAAGGATATTAGGATATATAAAGCGCCAGTTTGGATACCGTACCAAGGAGATAGTACTGTGGCTGTACAACTCCTCGTCCCACCGCACCTGAAGTATGCCGTACAATTTTTGAGTCCTTCATTTCAAAAGGATATCTCGAGGTTGGAACGTGTGGAAGCCAGGGCAACCAAACTAATTCCCTCTATCAGACATAAAAGTTATGAAGATAGATTAAGGGAATTAGATCTGTTCTCACTGGAAACCCGTAGATTGCGTGGTCAGCTCATCGAAGTTTTTAAAATACTTCGAGGGTTTAACAGTGTTGACTACAGGGATATCTTCACACTTGCTGAGAGCAGAACAAGAAATCACGGCTTTAAACTTGAACTGAAGTGTTACAACCGCGATATGTGTGGAAAACTTTTCACCTACAGTATCTGCGGTAGCTGGAACGCACTTCCAGTGGAAGTTGTCAAAGGTGAATTTGTTGATCAGTTCAAGTCAAGTCTAGACAGGATCTTGAAAAGTGGCCGTTTAAGGACGTAAATCAATCGAGCAGAGATGTGACCGCTCGACTGATAGTCCATAGGTACCCTCATTAAATGGACCGTAAGTTCTATAGGGGACTTTCTTTTCTTGTTACTCTTTTTTACTTTCCTCTACGATCCACCACAGGAGCAGGGTCAATTGTTTGACACCTCTCATAGTTTCTTACTACCTGCTGCACCGCACTTCTGGTTACTTGTGGAATCTATCTTCCTTGACTTAAAACAATGAACGAACCACTGCTACATGGTGCCTTTTAGGTCAGCTTCTGCTGCACATATGATTGAATCTTTACTTATGGGATCCTTTTATTTGGTTGCCAGCCACCCTTTCTTCACTCTAGTTAATGCTTTGGCTTTATTCTTCAATGTTTGGACAAGAGTTACTACTATCTTTAGGTTAAAGTCCTCACTTAGATTTTTCAGTATGCCCAGGCGTCTCTTAAGTATCAATTCTGCAGCCCATTTCATTTCTTCTCCTTTGTCAGAGCACTTTCCACCTATCTATGCAGGCTACGGAATGTGTCTTCCGGTTAATCTCTCTAAATCCCCATATCAATACTAAATTAACCCCTTTTAAAATTGCATCCAACTCTGCTAGATTTATATGATTATAATCACTTTCCCTTCTTAGCCAGACAGCATCCTCTACTACACATCCGTCGTTCTCAAGTAACACCCCAAGAGGGATACTACCTACTTTGCACCACATAAGGTCACTGTCTTTCTTCAGAACATACCAGCTCCCATTCACTGGGTCCGTCCTTCTGACTTCTTTCAATACTTCTATCATGCTCATTGTGTCCTCTCCCAGAAGGTCATCCCACATTTTCCATCCGATTTCCTTTTAATATAGCTTCAAGCTACTGACAGACATCTAGCCAGGGGTTAGTACCCGACCAACTTGCAACATACAGAGGACAACTCCCTCCTTGTAAGATTTTCCACTATGCATGGCATCTCATTCCCCTTGAAAAAATGAGCTCACCTTTCTCATTCCTTTGAAGTTTAAGTTCAAGTGCTGCTCCTCCACCCATAGACCCTAGCGGCTTTTTAACCAGACCAAAACTATTTAGATTGCTCACGAATTATTTAGCAGATACATGTGACTCATCTACCAAGATGTCATCAATGTATGAGCTTGTGGCCAGGTGTATTCTATATAACTTAGAGAGCACCGTTTTCAATATCTTTGGCATGAATCCTGGTACACAGTTTAATCCAAAGATCATCACATAACTCGAGACTATTTAGTGACACTATGAAGAAATGTGAATCATATTGTGTTGTCATTGTCTCTTCAACCTATCAATTCACTCGCTCAATCAACGCCAAGTGCCAGCCTCACCATCAACATTCAAGGTCCCTACATACTCAGGCTGCAGCCACTTGATTTGAAGAATTAGGAAAAGTTCATAGCTTTTTCTCCTTCGGCTGCATTCAATTTTAGGGCATAGTCAAGTCGAGGTTTGGCAAGATTTTCTCGACTTTCGCTTTTGACTTGACTTGTAAAACAGACTGGAGGACTGCCAGTGCTGCAAAAGAGAACAAGATTCAGGATAACTATTTGTCGTCATAGTCAATATATAGTTTTATATTTAACAGTATTCTTTTACCTCCTATGAATGAAAGAGTGAATGATGATAATAAATATAAAAAAACAAGCCATTTATAAAGAATCCTAGTTATTTCAAACCTAAGGTACTGTAATCGGTAGGTGCACTACAAATTCCAGTACTTAAGTTCGCATAAACACAAAAATCTCAGTAATCAAGTTTGCATAAATGCACATGCACTCTAGACCCTGAATTTGAGTTCTATCTGGCTAATTGAAGCGGACTACAAAAGAAGTGCAAAATAAGCATATAAACCGAAACCCAATTTCGATATGAAATTTATTTTTCTTTTTAAAATCATTAAATTTGTAAATTTTTCGAGCCCTATTCGGTGAGTTTTCCTGAAACATCTCTTGTGAATGCGAATTGATGAATATATCTTGTTTATTTAAGGGTAAAAACAAACAGGAGCATCTTTGTCAGTTATCGTCATCAAATCGCTTTCAGTAAAATCGGTGAATTTAGTGAAAGTGAAAGATTTATTCAAGTTAGTTATCCCGGGTTGCCAAAAAAGGAAAACCTTGACGTGTTTGGGATGGGATATCACATAGGTAACTTTCTCTAAACTGCTCCCAGTCCGTGATAAAGTCATCTCACTGGGGCTCAATTGGACACGTGAAAAGGAAACTTAATTTTAACTCTTTAATCTTAATGAGGAAAATGTCCTGATTTAATTAATGGCAAATTAAGGACTTTTTGTCTCGCAATCAGATTTTTCAGATTTTTTAGTTTACCTTAAGCTCCAAATGGCGATTTCTTTATTTGATTTTTAGAAAATAAATTATGTGTTGTAATGGCTCGAAAATCCAAAAATAATGTTTTAAAATTAATATTCACCTTATGGATGTAGTTATCGTGTATATGCAGTTCATTCAAGGTGATCTCAATAGTTTCAATCAATCTTTTTTTATTTATGTTCCGTTACACTTATAAAACAATCCTTAACTTTATTTTATAGATGTATATAGTTTGTTTAACTAAAAACAGCAATTCAATTATACGATTACATGCATTTTTAAGACGGATATTGATTATTATTACAGAAATACATAGTGGACAGAACTCCAACATGGAAGCGACAGGTATGTAGCTCTCCGTGGTAAAAATAAAACAACTTACTCATGGGAAGTCACAACATAATTTAATGGCTGACAAAGGTCAGAATAACCTTTTAGAAGACATCCACGTCAACACATACCCCATGAACTGCATCCCCAAGATTGCGTCCGAAGTTCTTAAAATGGCACCAGCATGATGGCTTTCAAAAAATTAAATAAAGCAATACACATATCAATAATATAATATATACAAAAGTTTATATTACATTATGTAATTTTCTCCCATACATCTTAAACACTCGATAGCTTTCCTCTACATATATTCATCCAACCTGCGTGTAAAAACATTTAAATTTGGAATATTTATTTTTACCTGTGGTAAACCATTAGAGTAATCTACCGTGCTGTTAGGGAAAAGCTAACCCTATGCCTGTTTTTTGTTTTTTTTCCAAGTGGTGGCCCTTCGTCCAATTACTACCTTCCAACTCAAAAAAGTTGATAAATCCAACCCCGAAAAGAATTTCAATAGCTCAATCATATCCCATCTTAGACAGATTCTTTCAAATGAGAACATATTCAGTAGCACCCTCAACCTATCTACATATTTAAAGTGCTTGAAGTAAGGTATCATCTTTGTTGGTCTCTTTTGAACTGAATATAGCAAGTTGAAATCATATCTAAAGTGTGAGGACCATACTTGTATACAGTACTAAAAATGTGGCCTAACATATGAGTTATATAGTTTAAGGATAGCCTCCTAATTTTTGTAATTAACATTCCACTGAATGAAGTCCAACCATCTATTTTCTCTATTTATTACCTCAATACACTCCGTAGAATAGCTTACTGATCTATCTACTACTACTACGTAATTCTCAGCAAATGCATATCCATTTCATAGATAAATTCACAATTATTTCTTCTTATGTTAATACCTTTACGATATTTAAAATAAAAATTTCTCTGTCACTTTTGCACCCACTCTTAAAACTTACTTATCACTCTGCAATTTAAAATTAGTCTCAACTTCATTTACTAAATTTTTTCTCATCAGCAAAAATTGACCCTGCTACTTAAACTCTCCCGAAGATCATTTATATAAACTAGGAAATATTATGGGCCTAGAACTGATCCCTGAGGTACACCACTGATAACATCCCGGCACCTTGACCTCACCCGATTCAATATCGACCTTTGCTTCCTGGGTTTCAGCCATTCAGCTACCCAATTCTAAACTTTCGCACATATACAATGAATTTTTAATTGGTGTACGAGTCTCTTATGTAGAATATTACAAAATCTTTGCAAAAATCTATGTAATTAAATTACATCAGCATTTTCTACCTTATATAATTGTTTAGTTACATATTCCATAAATTCCAGTAAATTTGTTAAACTTGATCTGCCACTTCAAATCCCCTCCCGAGCATCATATATCCAACTCCCCACCTATTTTCAAGTGCCCATAAATACCCTATTTAACTACTTTCTTAATTATTTTACATACTAAAGATGTTAAGCTTAAAGTTAATTGAGGACTCTTTAGGTGCTTTCTTAAAAATTAGCCCTGCATTTGCTATTATCCAACCGTTAGGAAATTCTTCAAACTACAATGATCTAGTATATGAATGTATATCCCCTCAAGAGCTATCATCGAGGCTAGATGCCATATTAGTAATCAACCCAATTATAAGCACTTTAATGATTCCCGGCTCTGCTGATTGCCGGTCAGATGCTTTACCGTTAAGCTAGTAGGCACAGTGACACTACTTCGCCCAATACATTACCCTATCAAATCCAATATCTCCCTAAGCTAAGAACCTGTAAGGAATTTTTATACCATATCTTCTTACCCGCTCCCAATTTAATGGGGTAATACTTTGGGCGAAGTAGTGTCACTGTGCTTGGTAGCTTAACGGTAGCGCATCTGATCGACAATGAGCAGATTCGGATTCAAGTCCCAGCCAGGAATTTCAAACTTTTTTCCCTGGCGTTATTTCTGTCTTCTCGGTAATGATTGCCTTCATTGTGCCGCCCTCTGCTCTCTTTGATCTTAAGGCTTCTTCTATTGTCCCTTCTTTTACCTTCAAAATAACTCCTGTTTCTTGTCTCATTGTTCATTCGCATCAAATTTCTCTTTCTCTTGTACTATATATAAATATATATATATATATATATATATATATATATATATATATATATATATATATATATATATATATATATATATATATATATATATACTTATCATCTCGAGGTCTTTCTACCTTTTAAGTATCCCTATGATTATAATATATGCGATATACTTTGGTACGCAGGAGAAAGTTCATTAGTTTTATAAAGTAATCTGTACAAAATATGGAGTCGTGCGAACAATTCGACTCTTTTTATGATAATAGGCTGGGTAATGGAATGAACGCATACATTTTATATTTTAAGATCACCGCATTTTAAAATAAAAGTTTGGATTCTTTAGACTTTCGGAGTCTTACAATACTTTATTTTCATATCCATACTTACACATAGTAGTTAGTGATTCTTTGGAGCGTTCATAGGTTGGAAATGCTGCTCTTTACTGCAAACAAAGTTCATGTTCGTGTCTGCGTGCGCCACTACTTTATTATTATTAACTTTTACAAACTTGTGCACGCGCACCACAACAATAAATCTATCTTCTTATTTCATTTTGCTCTACTTGGTTGCAAAACAGTAATTTTAATGTGGTAGCAATCCTGCGATTCTTTGTTTAAAACATGTAATTCCAAGCGTGTTAACATTTAGGGGTCCGGATGTCCGAGCTAAAGCTCTTAATCTGCGAATAAAACCTATTTCTTTTTTTTATTTTATATACATTAATTTGGTTACGCTCCACTCTACATTTCTTTTAACCAGACAGAACTAAGAATACTTAACTCTAAATAAATATTTACACGGACATTTTACTCCTACTATGGACTTAACTTTAAATTAATATTTAGTAGACTTTGTAACCTTAATACTGGGTTAATAATAAATTTGCAGACTTTATACACTCGATACTTACTACTAAAATTAATGTTATTATTCACACAACGGACACTGCATTTTCATCATTTTTACATGTTAAACTGAATAGCACTGAATATTAAGTTGTTAAACTAGTCTGCATTCGAATTTTTATACACATCAATCTTATCCGAAACCCTTTTACAATTGCCATTATTTTTTTAACTTTACCCAAACGTATAGCGTATGTTCGTCCGTTGTTCTCGTCTTGATCTAGATTTATCTCTTTCGAGCTTCGATGATGGGCGCACTGTTCGTAAGGGGAGACTGGACTAACTTTTTCGGCGTTAGGTCTCGACCTACGTCCACCTGTAGTGGTTGGTCTTAGCTCATCCAGCTGCTTGCACTTTTCTGCTGTATAGAAAATAGATGAGCTCCTTACCATTATAATGATGGCTTCGTTAATAGGAGGTGTCGACAGTGATGAAGTTCGCCAGGCCTACTTCTTCTTAAACTGGGAGTAGGCTTCAGGTTAAGAAATTTCGCTTATCCTTGCTCTGCCCGTTGTTGGTCCGACGAGTCCATGTTTTGGTTAACTCTTGTCCGGTAGATGAGGTCACCAATTCATGGGTGAAGGGATGAGCGGATCGAAGCGGACTCTTTATTTTGTGATGGGAGATTCGCTAGTCTTCTTCTTCTCCATCCTTTGAGGAGTATACCTCCTTGGGAGAGGAGCACCCCATAACCGATTACAAGGCATATTTCTTTAGGCTTACGTAATGTTTAGGCTAGAGGCCATCTTCCTGACCGGCTGATACTAATAATGATACTATCCTAATCAGATGGACGATAATCATCCTAATAATGTTTCTGCCCGTCTATTTACACCAACGCCAATTAAGAGGGGGTGGCATCTCTTCTCTTAATCTCAACGTGGGGCCTAGCTTAACGTGTGCGTGTGTTCTCTACTGATACTGCTGTGCGGGGTCAAAGGATGTATGCATATTCAGTGTAGGCGCGTGTGCACTAAAAGAGTATTTGCATTTGGCCATCTGATCGAGCCTATCAATCTAACATTCATAGCAAGATTGATTTCGTGGTTTCACAGGTTTATGTAGTCTGGGTGGTAAGATCAGTTTCCATTCCCTGGGTGTCCAGCTGTTTTCCGCTGCCTCCGTTATCTGTCACCAGACCTTTAGCTCACATCTATTTCCTCATGTGTGTATGATTGTACATTCATGTGGGAACCCAATGATTTCGCTTGCCTTCCTACAACATATTCTGTTTTGCTTTGCTACATATTTAATTGCAATTTAACATTATTTATAAGTATTTGCATTGTTCTAAATTAGCTCATTGTTAAAACATTGCATATTTATGGAGAATATTCGCGAGGATTACCAGTTTATAGTGGTCACTAAGTTTATAATGGGTCGCTTCCTTTATGACAAGCCGGGCGAGTAACAGTTTAGAGGAAAAATAACTTTGGGTTGACCCTGGGTTACCTGTGAAGGGGTGTGGGACTAAGGCGTTTAAGGTCTCACCGTTGAATTTGCTCTGACTCCCAAAGTTCTTACAGGAAATCCGTTTATAGGCTGTGTTGGAAAGGTAACTTGGTTTTCACTGGGTTAAAAGAACGATTCGAAAAAGAATGGCGTTTTGTAGGCTTTATTCCTGGCTTAGGTCTACCTCAATTGAGTCAAGCAAGATAGTCGAGTCTTACGCGGCTTTTTGTAAGTTTCCCTCTACGTTAGATAGTTGGAGCTAAGCACGGCTGGATTTAAGGACGAGGAACGGACTCGTGACGCCAATAAGATTAATGTGAATCAGGAATCAAGAGCGATGAATGTTTCCTACTAATAATAATGATGTTACTCCTGCTGGGAACTCTCTGCCTGTCTTAGTTATAGGAACTTTCTTTAATTTGGCGTGACTTAGCTATTTTTTATCAGAGTGTGAGACGACAGAACCTCATAGCAGAGTATGTTCGTCTGTTCCTTTGTTAGAATTGCTGGAGAATTTAAGGGGAGGGGGGGTTTCAATGTAGACACATTTGGTCGCACCTGGGCTGGCATCGATAATAAGTTGATTGCAAAGTTTATTTTGTCGTTTTGTAGGTCAAACTAACCGATAATTCGTCAAACCCTAATCTATTCCGGCTGTTTCGTTATTTTGTATTGAGACCTTTCGGCTCACAGCTGTTTACTCACATGTGTATGTTTGTGCATTCACGTCGAAAACTCCAATTATTTGCTTGCCTTCCTACACTCATGTTTTTCTTAATACATGCACAATTGTGATTTAACATTATATATAAATATTTCTCTTGATTCTACATTAGTTTATTGCTACTAAATGGCATATTATTTCAGTAGTTAATATATGTGCCTAATTGCAAGACTTCATAGGTCCAACAAGGTGCTCATTTGTGACGTTCCTTGTTGAGTCTACTTCACCTTGCAATTGAGCGCCACACCTTCGCATAACATGAGATATCCATCGATTTCTTAATCAATATATGCTACCAAAAATGCCATTCCTTTTCTCCAGTCTTAAACATTTTTTCAGACAGTCGGCTCGTCCGGGTAACATTTTCTCTAAGTTTCCAATTGCTATATCACGCGTAAAGCACGCAATAATTTCAATGTTTGATTTCCAGCCAATAGCAGTGTGGTGGGGTAAATGTGAAAGTGTTTGAAGGGCCATTCTCCCACCCCTTTTTCAATACCTTCTCCCTCCCACTGTAAGGATGTGTGTGTGTGTGAATGGGAGATGTTTTTCTTTACATATATATATATATATATATATATATATATATATATATATATATATATATATATATATATATATATAAGATAAATTCTGGATTTCATGTTTTGTCTAAAATGTTTTTTCTCTCTTCCTCAGCTAATTACTCGTTTGTTATTTTTCGAAAAGCCACTCTATTAAATTTCAACAGGATAATCCTACAATTCGTAAAGAGTGGCAGAAATTATAGGGTTTGAGGTACATTACAAAGTCATTGTACGTTCCGTTTGAAAGGAGGGCTTTTATGGCCTCGAGAGCGCGACCGGATCGCTGTATAAAATACGGAGCTCGGAGGCGCTAGCCTTTTTTTTATAAGATTCAAGCAACAATTGTGCCCACTCAAGTGACAGCTGGCAGGAATTCCCCCCCTGGGGTAGCACGTGAGGTCTTTTCTTTTTGTTGAATTCCAGGTGTGGTTGTTAGGCCTCCTTGGTACGATTTGGTATTGTACGATTCCGTATTATTTTGGTTGCTAAGTTATCTCTTTGATTGTAAATATTACGAGGTAGTATTCGCACATAAGAGTGATTTATATTTGATTGTGTATATTTCGCCTTTGTAAATTTATTTACACACTATCTCTTGTAAATATTATTGTAATTTTTTTGTGAATACAGGACTGTATGTCCAATCGTTTCATTCTCCGTCGGATTTAACGTCCAATTTAGTGTAGGAAGCGAGTTGGATGAATTGGGAGTTTAGTGTACATTCGTGGCCCGCTACATTTGGCGCCTGAATAGGGGCGTGAGATCTCAAAACTGGGAGCATTGTTAGGATTGAATTGCATTCCACAATTAGAGTGACAATTAGTTTGGATGGTTTTTACCCTTTTTATGAGCATGGATTGCACTAAGAAGTGGTACGATTGAGGCTGGAATTGAGGAAGAAGGAGGAAGAGTGTGAAATGTTAAGGAGCGTGATTAAGGGATTGAGGAGTAATATAATGAGTATGGATGAGAATACGGATAGGATAAAGAAAGAAATGAACGAGAGAGAAGGGCAGGTCTACCAAAGGATGCAGGACATATATGACATGATGAAGGGGTCAGGAACGTCCCCAGGACCCTCTACCCTGACACCTGCTCCGAATGAGGGGGATTAGACGGATGAGATGAGTGGAACTGTATGTGACTCTAGGGAGGATACAGTGAGTGATAGGAAGGACGGAGAATGGAAGAGAGTGAAACGCACGCGAGGAAAGAAGGCGGGGTCAAAGGGGAAAGATCGGAATGTAAGAGGGAAGAGTGTGGATTCGTTTTACTCGGATAAAGGAGAGAGTGATGGTGTAATTGGTATGTGCGAGAGCGAGAGTAGCCCCAGTGAAAGTAAGGTGAATGTGGGAAAGGGAATTTTGATAAGGAAAGTGCCAATGGTTGATAAGTTTAGGTTGCATGGGAGAAAAGTGTAAATGAATTCTTTGGGGAATTTGAGCGTTATTGCAACGCAAGTACCTGGAGAATAAGAGATATTGGGTGAATACATTAGGCTAGTGCTTGGAATGGAAGATGCTAGCTAGAGTTTTTCTGAGTGATCACGAGTGTGGGTGAGCCAAGATATGAGGTGGTGAAGAAGAGACTGATTGGGCACGTGAAACGAATGAAAGAGAGTGTGAAGTATAAAAGGGTGAATGAATTTGAGAAAACTCGTAGGGGGAAGAATGAAGGGGTGAACATGTATGCACATAGGCTTGAGAGTATGGCGATAAGGAGGTATAGCGATGATAGAGTGAATGAGTGTAAGCATCTGTTGAAAAAGTTCCTAGACACGATCCCGCGAAAGGTGAGTGAATGGTTGAATAGGAAGAAAAAGAAGAGGATGAGACTGAGAGGGGAATGGTTGGTGTGGAAAGATGAGTTGGAGCTTCTGAAAGAGGGGCAATTTGATGAAGATAGTGATTTGGATGAGGATGGATGGTATAGTGTAAATGTTGTGGGTAACAAGCCCAGGAGCTTTCCTCCACCGCAGCAGTTTGTCAGCTATAGGGATGCCCTGTGGGCAGTGCCAGCTGGAGTGATGTGGAGCTTCCTGGCTGGCAGACTGGATGGGCGAATGGATTATGGGCTAATGGAAGGAAACAGATGGCTGGTAAGCGCGTGAATGGGTATATAAGGGAGCAACCGAGGTATGCCCCAGCAAATGAGAGGCCGAATGGTGTGAAAAAGATCATGGAATGACATAAGTATGGAAGGAAGGGGCATATTTTGGCGGAATGTAGGTGGGCGTCTGGTGCGTGTTATGGGTGTGGTAAGAAGGGGCACATGATAAAGAATTGCCAGGAAGGTGTGAAAGAATGTTTAGAATGTGAAGAAAGAAGACATTTGAAGAGAAACTGTCCGAAGTTGAATAGTGGAGCGACTGCTTGGGGAAGTATGATGTATGCTTGTGGTAATTTCAGAAAGGCTGGTCATTATGCGAGAATGTGACGTGACCAGAGGAATGTAGGTAGCTATTGTGCGATGGAAGGACATTCGAATAAAAAGTGTTGGATTAGACTGAGAGCGCAAGGTGTGAATGTAAAGACTGAAGCGGGAAACTAAATTGTAAAAGAGTACCTGTTGAAGTGTCCTCTTGGTGCATAATTGTGAGTAATGTGTTAGTAAGTCTGTCTAGTGTGAAAGTGCTGTCTGGTAGGAAGTATGAGTGTCTGAGTATGAAGGTGTAATTAAACGGGATTGAATGTTTGGCTTTGATAAATTCTGGGTGCAAAACGAGCTTGGTATATAAAGACGTATATGATAAGCTGAGTGATAAAGTCCTCCTGTCAGAGTGTAAAGTTAGATTGTTAGGGATTGGTGGTATGAAAGTACCTGTAATTGGAGTGATGAGATCAGCTGTTCGAATGCATGGTATGTTGATGAATGAGTGTGAATTCTCTGTGATTTATAAAATGAGTAATGAGTATGGTGTGATTTTAGGGTATGATTTTATGAAAGTGAACCGTATGGTTGTGCATCGTGCGAGTGATAGGATTGAGAGAAAGACTGGTAAAAATGGGGTGTATAAGTTGTATGTATGGAAAAATAGTAGTGTTTTGGGGAGTGTGTTTAGCGGTATTGAGGTGACTGCTATGTAGAGTGTAAGGCTTGTGAAGGGTGAAGGGTGTCTGTTAGAGTGAGTTGGAGTAAGGATGTGAGTTTGAATGTGGGTGAGAACACTGTGATATTGGATGGAAAGGATGCGTGTTATAAGCCAAGGCGTATTGCTTGTGTGTTTGATGGTTTGATGATAATAAATTGTCTTTTTGTATGTGTGCAGGCGGACCCCAGGCTCAAAGGGCAGGTGAGGGTGATCCAAGTCGGAGATGTACTGGGTCACCTCTCCACTGTCAGTGAGGTAGGTATAGATAATAGCACGAATGTCAGAGTAAATGTTGCGAATAAAAATACGTGTGAACGAACGTATAATAAACTGAAAAGGATGGTTAAATTGGATGAATGTTTGACTGAGTATGAAATGGAGGATGTGTATCAAATTTGAGCAAAAGGGAGTCCTCAGTAAGTGCGATCTGGATTTCGGGGTAGCAAGCCTCCTAGAATTTAAGATTGTCCTGAAGAGGGGCACCCCAATCTATCAGCGGCCGAGAAATTTTCCGCGTCCGGTTGCTGATGAAATTGAGGAACAGTTTGTGGAATTATAATGATTGTGGGTGATTGTAGAGAATGAGAGTGCATTGAATAGTCCGATTGTGCCTGTACGTCAGTCGAATGGAAGATTGCGTCTGTGTGTGGATTATCGAAAGGTGAACGAAAGGACTGTGAAAGAAAGGTTTTTAATGTGTGTGATATCTAAGTGTGTGTATAGTATGCATTGGATGAAGTGGTTTACTAAGCTGGATCTGGTACGCGGGTATTACCAGATGCCCATTGCTGAGGAGAGCCGACTGGTGAATGCCTTTTCTTCCACGAAGAGGCATTATCAGTTCCGGAACCTCAACTTGGGTTGGTTAATGCTCAGGGTGCCTTCCAGCTGGCAATGAATGTTGTGTTGAGTAAGTTTGCGAGTAAGAATGTGATTGTGTTTATAAATGATATTTTGATTATGACTGGGAGCTTTGAGGAACATGTGAGATCAGTGAATGATGTGTTGAGAACGTTGGAGAATGTTGGCGTGAAGGTGAAAGTAGCGAAGTGTGAATGGTTTGCGAAAGAAGTGGAATTCCTTGGGCATATGACGAGAGAGAATGGGTTAAGAAAGTCGCCGAAGTATGTTGAGAAGGGGCGAATGTTTCCGAAACCGGTAACTGTAAAGCAGCTGAAGTCGTTTCTGGGTTTAAGTGAGTTTCAACGAAAGTTTTTACATGATTGTTCGGGTGTGAGTAAGCTTCTGAATGAGTGGATGGGCAAGAAAGGTATTACGATTGTCAAGTCGAATGATAAGATGAATGAAGCGTATGAGAGACTAAAAGAGGCAGCAGCTGAAGATGTTGAATTGGCATACCCGGACTATAGTGTGAATGCTAAGATGCTTGAATTGTATATGGATACGAGTGGATACTGTATGGGAGGTTTTCTGATGAAAGAGCAGCGTTTGAATGGAGAGAATGTCAGGCGAATAATTGGGTAGGTATCCAAGGCTATGAATGCGGCAGAGTAAAATTTTCGAAAGTAAAGCGAGAGTTAGCTGCGATAAGGAATTGTTTGAAAGTGTAGCGTCCGTTTTTGTATGGTGTGAGATTCGTGATTAAAACAGATCATCAACCTCTTGTGTATTTGTAATAGGATTGCGAGAACTTTGGAAGATTTGAGTGATTTTGACTATGTGATTGAGTACGTGCCTGGTGAATGGAATGGAGTGGCTGATTTGATGTCAAGGTATCCTGGTACGAATGATGAAAGTGTGTGTGGAGTTAGTGATCCTGAGTATTTGCCAAAAGGGATTATGAATGGAAGGGGAGTAAGGGTGGTGGTTATTCCTTGTTTGAGAGCGTATGGAATGGTTTGCAAGATTTGACGAGTGATGGATTAGATGTGAGAGTGCCTGATAGTGTGGATGACTTAAGGAAGGAGGTAATGAGTAAAGTATGCAGGAAGCCTGAACGTATTTGTATGGCAAAGGTGAGTAACATTATGAAATAATTGAGTGCTATGTGTATGCCAGGGGTCCCGCTGTTTCAGAAAGTGTTGATTGTAGTGAGTTGTTTGTATGGAGTGATTGTTTATGTACACTTTGGTAGTGAGAGACCGATTGTGTACAAGGATGAGAAAGTGAAGGGTTCAAATGCTAATGTGGTGCATCTGCAGTGTTTGAGCGGTGTGCATTACAATTGGGTGATTGAAAAGTATTCGTATATGAGGGAAGAGATTGAATGATTTGTCTTTGGATGCTGTGAGGCATATGAAGGATGGGGATGATATGTATGTACCCTTGATGTCCTTGGTTGGTATGATTGGTCTAGTGAAAGTCGAACATGATAATTATGAGCATATGGGTAAGGTTAAGTTGTGGGAATGTCTGAAGGAGCGTGTGTTTTATCCGTTTCTGAGGACTGTTGTGAATGATGTTGCGCTCACGTGTGAAAGGTGTCAGAAACGAAAGGTCCAAGATGTGCAAGTGAAGCCGACGATGTTGAAAGTTGATGCGAAAGAAGCGTTTAAATTGGTAGTGATTGATTGTGTGTCCTTCCCGCGTACAGGTGCTGGGAAAGTTGGTATGGTTGTTATGGTTGATCATAAAAATAAGTGTGACTGTTGCGCGTGTGGTTCGAGTAGTTGTTTTTTCCTATGTGTGTATGGAAGCCTAGGAGATGTCTGAGTGATAATGGGCCTGAGTTTGCATGTGAAGTGTTTGTTCGAATGTTGAGAGAGAATGGTGTGGGGCATGTGAGGATGACTCTGTATGTACTGTCTTCGAATGAGTTGGCTGAACGTACAATTAGAACCTTGCGTTAGATGTTGAGAATGATGAGTATGACTTTTAATTCCTGGGATGAATGGTTGAATAGAGTGTTAGGGGCGTATAATTCGACGGTGCATAGAGCAACTGGGGTGTCCCCGTGTCAGTTTGTTATGAATTTTGAAAGGCGAATGAAAGATAGGTTTCGTTTGAGTGAAAGGGAGCAGAGTGTATGGCGTGAGGCACATGAAAGGTTTCGTTTGTTTGAAATACGTGCAAAAGTATTGAAGGTAAAAGAAGTAAAAGGTAGGTTGAATATGTCGAAGATAAATGAAAAGTTTGAAGGACCATATAGAGTTGTGAGAGTCTGGGAGGGGAGAATGCTGTGACGTATGTTTTGGAGAGTTTGAATAAAGGTGTGACTGAAAGAGTGCGGGCTCATCAGAGTCAGTTAAGGAGGAGGGGAAGAACCTCCTGACTACCTGGTGAGCCATCCGGTGTATGAACTGTGCAGAGTGAGAGAGATAAGGTGCATGATAATAAGATGGAGTGTGATAGTATGGGTCTGTCTGGGAAAGAGCTTGTCTTGGTCTCGAGGAGTAGAAAGCGGGCAAAGAAGAGTAAAGGGAGGAATGCAAGTACGAATGAAAGTAAGTCTGACCAGTCTTTCTGGTATGGGGGAGCTTAAGAGAGAGATTGAGGTGTTTGCATAAGCAGGTGGGTGATTTAGCTGATGTAAGTCGACGAGTGAGTGAGCTGCCTGTGGCTGATTTTTCTGGTTTTGGAAACAGTATGAATGATAGTGTGTTTGGGCAGAATGAACCTAGTGTGGCTGATTTTTCTGGTTTTGCGAGCGGTAAGGGTAGAGGTCAGTTCGATGTGGAGAATGAGGAGGTGACTGACTTTTCAGGCTTGTGGTGGGAACCAGTTGAACGGGCTTCTGTTATATCTGCTGAGAGTAGAGGGAATGTGAGTGATTAGTCTGTTTCGCAAGAGGTTACCTTGAGTTAGATGAGAGCTGTGAGTGAGGAGCTGATGAATGAGAGTATGAAAAGTGAAGGTTCTCACCGGAAGAGTATGAAAGAGTTGTGTCGAGAGATGAGAGAACTAGTAATGAAGGCTAATAGTATGGTGGACGATATGAACGATAGTGACGAGGTGATTGACAGGACAACTGGCGAACGAACCCAACTGATTGCTACGCGTAGCCAGGGACCAGTAGACGAGTGTGAATGGGGGTTAAGAAGGGTGTGATTCAGTATAAAAGGTGCCGTGAGTAAGGATTGAGAGTGTATTGTGAGTGACTGTGGTCGAATAACCTAAGGAAGGAGGGGTCTGGTGGAGCGAAAGTGAGTGTTTAAAGGGCCATTCTCCCCCCCTTTTCCAATACCCTATCCCTCGCTCTGTATAAATGCGTGCGTGAATGCGAGATCTTTTTCTTTATATATATATATATATATATATATATATATATATATAAGAGAGAACAGAAGTGTTGCGCGTTGCCAGGCGTATACGTATTTTTAGGATGAATAAGCAGATTAAATTTAGGAAGTTCATTATTATATTATAACTTCTTGGTACCGACGTTTCGGGTAAGAAGCCATTCTCAAGGATATGAGATTATAAATATATACAAACATAAGAATTTTTTAGACAAGTTATCAGATATTTATAAATTAATTCTATTGGAAATGGGAAGCAGCAGAGGTGGTAATATTCAAATTATAAAAATGAAGAGATTTTAACTATTAGGGAATATGTTTTTGTTTTTAAAATAAAACTGAGATTAATTAGTTTTTGGTGTCTTTATTGTAAAAAGGGGGAGATAATATAAATATTTGGAAGAGAGGGATTGTTTTTGAGGGAGTTGATTTGGCGTGTGTAATTCGTGGATAATTATAGTCGTAGTAAAAGTGGAAATGAACTTGCGTTTGAAGTGGGGGTTTTAAATCTAATATATAGAGATTCCAGTGTACGTAGTTGGTGTTCGTTGTTTGCTGTGTCTTTAATTGAAAAATTATTTAAGTTTGGCTTATGGTGTGGATGTCTGTTTTCGTAGTGTATTTGGATAGGTGAGAATTCGGGAGTAGTGAGTGGGGCTCCAGGTTCTATTGCTGAGGCTTAAATGTGCGCAAATACGGGTATGTAGTGTGCGCTGTGTCGATCCTAAATACACCTTGGAATTACATCTTGAGCAGTTGAATTCATATATGATGGAGGATCGAAGCAGCGTTGGTATTTTGTCTTTAATGTTGAAAAGATGTTGTACTTTGCGTGTGTTTTGAAAAATTGGTATAATATGTGTTGCAGGAAATGAATTTTTAAGAAATGGTGAGAGTTTGGCCTAGAGAAGTGAATTGAGGGGTCTTATATATGGAAGAGGTACAAAAACCTTTTCTTTAGGGACGTTGTATGAGGGATCTTTTGGTGCAAATATTTTATTGATAAAATTTCGAAGGGTTCGGTCGTATAAGTTTGGAGGATATCCGTTTTGTTGGAAATAGTTAGTGAGGAAAATGATTTCGTTGTGGAAATTGAGGTATGATGTGGAGAGATTGTAAGCGCGAGAAAGTAAGGTGTGGTAGAGTTTAATTTAATTTTGGTGGAACAATGACTAAGAAGATGGAGTCCAAAGCCCGTATCTGTAGGTTTTCGGTTCCTGGAAGTGAAGAAACGGTCGGTTGTGCGTGTTATTACTAGGTTTAAGAAAAGAATGGAGTTGTTAGTCTTCCTTTCTTGAGTGAATTTAATATTTGGATGTAACTGGTTTATGTACTGTAGAAGATAGGACGGAATTGTAAGGGCATTTGTCGAGTGCTTCTTCTTCTAAGTTACACATGAAGAGATTTGCGAGAAGGGCGGCAATAGGACTTCCCATTGCCAGGCCATCTATTTGGTGAAAAAAGTTTGCATTAAAATAGAAATAGTTTTCGTGATAAACTGTAAATAGTATTTTCTTTATTTGTTTCTCATTAAAACAGTGAAAAAGAGAATGGGGGGAAGGGAATGCGCGAGAAAGAAAAATATTAATTGTTTCTAAAAGTAGGACACTGGTATATAGGAGGAAAACGTCAAAACTAGCCATATATAGTTTGCAATTTTGTTTTGTAATTTCTTCTTTTAGGTGTAGAGAATTTTTGACAATGTATTGGATTGTGGCAAGTGGGTAATAAGTGGGGAAATGAATTTGGCTGTTTTATAATTAGAGAGGTTATAGGTTGCTAGAATAGGTCGAAGGGGTACATTAGGTTTATGGATTTTAGGGAGACCGTAAAGTTGGCCGTAGGTGGAGCCTGTAGAGTGGAGCTGTCTGTAGGTCTCTTCGCCAAGAGTGTGTGATTTTTTGAGTGAAAGAAGAAGCCTATTGACTTGGTCTTCGAGTCGGAGGGAGAGTTTCAGCGGGTCTTCTTGAACGGGAGAAAATTTGGATGGGTCATCTAAAATCATGTGCATTTTTCCTGTATATTTTTCTTTGTTCATTAAAACTACACCTCTAATTTTGTCAGGGCAGCTAATGATAAGGTTATCTTTTTAAGATAGTTCTCGTAACAGAGTTATATCATCTTTATGGAAATATAAAAGTATTGTATGAAAACGTTTCATCTTGTGAAAATAATTCATGGGCGATGTTAGAAATACTCAGTTGCGCGGTTTTAAATAGGCCTCGTTTGGGTAAGGATTTAATTCGTTGCAATTGCGTCTCAAATGTGAAGAGAAATTTAATTTTGTTCGGGGAAGTTAGGGGTAGACAAAAGTCTAGTCCAAATGCTAGTAGTAGTTTATCTCGTGAAGTTAACTGGGAATCAGATAAGTCAAACATTACGTTTTCTGGATCTGGTAGAGTTGAAAAAGAGAGGTGCATTCGTTCGAGTTTGCGTGCATGAGTCCGTTTTACTTTGGTTATGTATGCTTTTACCGTACGTTGGGCGAGGGTAAGGAATGAAATATAGTCAATTAGGGAGACTTGATTTTTGAACTGGTCAGCAAGATGAGGTTGAGATTCTTGATGTCGTTCCTTTAGTTTTGCTTTGAAGTTGATTTCGTTGGCTAAAAGGTAGGTGAGATATTCTTTAAAAAATGCAAATGGTAGAGGGATTTTCGATAAAGCTTAAGGTATATGAAGTTGGAGAACGTTTCGTTGTTGCGACAGATTTCAAGAAATTGAATGTGTGCTTCAGCTTTATCACGTTTGTTGAGAGTAGATTCATATCTTATATAGAGGGAAACTGTTTGCTGACCATATAGATATCTTAAGAGAGCAGAGAGGTTGCGCGTTGCCAGGCGTATACGTATTTTTAGGATGAATAAGCAGACATCCACACCATAAACCAAACTTAAATAATTTTTCAATTAAAGACACAGCAAATAACGAAAACCAACTACGTACACTGGAATCTCTTTTATATTAGATTTAAAAACTCCACTTTAAACTCTGACACAAGCTCATTTCCACTTTTACTACAACTATAATTACCCACGAATTACACACGCCAAATCCATTCCCTCAAAAACAATCTCTATCTTTCAAATATTTCTAATCGCCCCCTTTTTATAATAAAGACACCAAAAACTAATTAATCTCAGTTGTATTTTAAAAACAAAAACATATTTCCTAACAGTTAAAATCCCTGCATTTTAATAATTTGAATATTACCACCTCTGCTGCTTTCCATTTCCCATAGAATTAATTTATAAATATCTGATAACTTATCTAAAAAATTCTTATCTCCTCCTTAACTCTATAATTTAACTTGGTGAATTTTTGAAATATTTGAAAATATTTTTTTTGCTTAGTGGACAAGTAACCTTTAATGTTCTTGAGTTTAGGTTTATTTGAAACTTTTATTCGCAGGGCTGTTTTTTGTACGTTTCGAGCTTTTATCCAAGTTCTTTCTAAGAGTTCAGAAAGAATAAATAGAATTATCGAATGATTTGGAATGAAGAAACATACAAATCGTGAAGTTCAAAAATGAATTAAAATTAGGGCTTTGGCGCTTTTTTACTATCATTTCGTATATAAAACAAATTTAGATGAAAAAAGAGGACGAAGGTTTTTCTATATATCAAACCGGGTGAAATAACTTAAAAAAAAAGTTTCAGGGTTTCTACGTTGAAAAGAGTGTTTGGAAAATTCTCAACCATATATAAATCTTCAAGGGATAAAGACAATATAATAAAAGGTAAAATAACTTTAAAAAATGTTTCAGGGTATCTATGATGAAAAAGGTGTTCAGGGTGTTAAAATAAAGAGTCTATAAAGGGGATTAAAAAAAGCGGTCTAGAATAGAAAATAGGCTGTAGGCCACACACCGAAGGAGTGACTGTGTAACCAAGTTATTTTTGTAAGAAATAATACGAAGTATAGCTTGTGTTTGTATATATTTATAATCTCATATCCTTGAAAATGGGTGCCTACCCGAAACACGTCGGTACCAATAAGTTATAATATAATAATGAACTTCCTAAATTTAACCTGCTTATTCATCCTAAATATATATATATATATATATATATATATATATATATGTATATAATAGAAATTCTGGATTTCATGTTTTGTCTAAAATGTTTTTTATCTCTTCCTCAGCTAATTACTCGTTTGTTATTTTGCAAAAAGCCACTCTATTAAATTTCAACAGGATAATCCTACAATTCGTAAAGAGTGGCGGAAATTATAGGGTTTGAGGTACATTGCAAAGTTATTGTACGTTCCGTTTGAAAGGAGGGCTTTTATGGCCTCGAGAGCGCGACCGGATCGCTGTATAAAAGCGTCAAGAAGTGCTGCTATTTGCTCCTGTTTCGTGGCACTAATCTTACATTTTGAAAGATAGGTGTTTGTTTCTTTCAAAAATCCTAGCTAAGTGATTGTGCTTTATCTTGTTTTAATGTGGTGTTCGGGAATTTATTATAAGTTAGTGAAAAATTAGGTGATACATAACCGGAAGTCTGCACGGGCCTGTTGCTAGTGATGTCGGCAGCTATGAAAGTCCCGGCATGGACACACCGACACCCACTTCGCCTAACAAAAGGTGGCTTGCGTGGTCTGCTTGCCGGCTATTGCTGCTATTAAAAAAATATCATTACTTCATTATAAAATAAGGGATTGTGAATATATAATGGATATAATATCAATGTTAGTGGTTACAGTACGTTCTACCTGAAGTGTTTTTTTGATTTAACATAAAATATACTATATTTCGATGGAGATACGGCGATTTATTGGATAATTCTTATGATTATTTTGATAATTCTTAAAAGTTAGGATAATTTATCATTGGTTTTGGCCACATTACATTAGTTACATTTGTTTTAGTAAATTAAATCATGAATATGTTGATTTACTTAACCTTAGATAAAAAATTATAGGGAGATATTGTATAATTATATTACAATTTTGCTAGAAAAGTGATAGGAATTAACAATATATGATTATGGAATATCGATAGTAATTTTATTTTTATTTTCTCAGATGAATTCTTCTGTATTCTACCATCGTAGTGACAGAACCCTTAGACCTAAGTGGGTGGTGGCTAAGAGTGCGGACGAGAGTGACATTGAGGTAGATGACAGTGAGGATGACATCCATCAATTATATAATGACGATATCGTGGATCCTGATTTTTTCCTGGAATTCAATAATTCTGACCACGGCACACCAAGTGGAACAAGTGAGTACAAGAACGCTATTTCTTCGTTCTTTCTGCACTGTATAATGATTTTTTAAACGGACATTTATTCTTACCATATATGTTTATTAATAATGTTATAATCATCACTATTTTCATCTATATGATGATGATGATGACGATGATGACAATAATAATAATAATTATAAATCTAAAGCTTCTCCCTGGCTCCTTAAGCGTTGAAAGGAAGAGATCTTAGACTGAAAGCTCGTCTAACCCTGGCACGCGAAAAGAACTTACAGTTACGCTCGTGGTGCTCTTGCGAACGCAAACTTGGACGGAAAATTGACAAATATATTTCGAATGAATTTACCCCTTTATGATCAAAGAGGTCTGAAATTTTGTAATCTTGCTCTGGGATTAACCAGATTATTTCAGAAGCGAGATCTCTCCGAAACGGACACCAAACAAACGGACACCAAATAAATAAATGGCACAATTAAAGATTTGATCCACTATCTTAGAATGCCCTGAATGTCCTTGGCAAAATAAAATCAGCAATCGACTGAGGAGGGGCGGGCTTTTAAAGGAACAGGATTTTTTAAACCAACAAACAAACAAAAAACCCAACCTTCCCTGGCACCAGATTTTTAATAGATAGATGGGATATATATATATATATATATATATATATATATATATATATATATATATGTCCAAGAATTATGGGTGTACAAGCCTAGTTCGTGGGTCCGTACACGCATAAATAGGCGGCCGAAAGCTGAAAGGCCGCGCGTGAATGAAGAGTATAGAGGTAGGCCTCGCTCCAGTTCAATGGCCAGGATTCATTCAATGTTATTTAAAGACTCTACCCGAAAATAAATGATTTAATTACAAAAAAGGTAATCCCTAAATATATACATGGGTCAAGATTGAGGTATTATGCAACTGCGTGGCGCAAATCAGACTTTAAAAAATGGGCGGAAGGAGCTTTACCTTGCGTACTAGCTTCTTGGACAAGGGGGAGGTGGTGACGGAATCAAGACTTGGATTGCACGTGATGAGAAGTTCTTGCAGCATGGCGATGAGATATTGTAATGGGAGTCGATTACCTCAAGAAAGAGTGAGGTGAGGTTGGAGCAAGATGAATTACTCATGGGCGGAGTAGCGAGATACACTTAGGCTTGTGGGAGTGCCCTCGGACGAGGCGACGGACTTTCGCGAACGGGGTGAGATGAGTATGTCGCACGAACTCTTCAAAGAAACCGCTAGATCACGGTGGTGATCTAGCCGATGAGACTTTCAATTTCAGGGGCTCAACTCAAGACGAAAGGGGGACCTAACTTTGACGAACGTGAGCTGTACTCTCTCTCGAGTAACGGGGGATCTTGAATATATATACTCAGCCGGCTAAATCGCTTAAAGGACTCCGGGCACGGCTGCTGTCTCAATGGAAATCCTGGCGCCAAACGGATCAGCTCTGTTTCAGGTAAGGGTTTGAAAAGATGCTCCTCTGGCGCCAATTCTAGCCTCGAGGCATGGGGTTAACTGGAAGCTCCTGTTTGGCGGGGAATTAATCTGACGGCCGTGGGGTGTCTCACCGGCTTCTAAGTGAAAATCTTCATTATTGTCCATCCTTAGGGTTTTATTGAGATCGCGCGGCTTCTGCTCGAAAAACAGAGGTTCATGGTTCAACGTAGTCCTCCTAAGTCGTCCTCCTACAATATATATATATATATTGATATATATATATATATATATATATATATATATATATATATATATATATATATATATATATATATATATATATATATATAGTGTTAAAGTCTACAGCAATCGCAGCCTTATTTACTCTAACATGTACTCTCTTCATTCCCCCTACAAGTTGTTTTACTCGTTTTGTGAGCCGAGAAAAAACACAAAAGACAATTTATTCTAAGACTTTTCGATCGTGGCAGGTCATCTTCAGAGAATGAGCAATGGCATTGATTTAAGATTCAAGATTTATTGAGATAGGAAAATACAATAAGTTTTTACAAATATTTAAAGTACAAATATATACATATAGGTAAAAATAAAAAGTAATAGTGATGAAAGTTGTTTTAAAATTCAGCGGAGAAGTATGAGTAAGAATTAAAGAGATTCTCCCGGAGTTGCAGGAGATCATATTGTTAAACCTATACATTACATGTTTTTTAGATAGAATACATGTATTTATTTTTTTTAGTTTTTCACTAACTCTATAATTTAAGAGGTGGATTTTTTTTTAGTATTTGATAATAATTTCTTCTTAGTTTGGTTATGACTTATGTTTTTTATCAAAGTTATTTCTAATAATTCCTTTATAATATCAAAAAACAAAATGGTGAAGTTCATAAATAAATATGAGTTTCAAAATTTTGCGAACTTTTTAATACTCAAAGATTTACAAATGTTGAAGTTCAGAAAATTTATTTTTATAGATCTTCTATAATTATATTTTAGCAACGTGATATTTGGAAAGGGGCGAATTTAGTTTAGAGTTCACTTTTAAAATTATTATAATTGGCGAAGTTCAGAAAATTTATAAAAATTTAACCATAGGAGGAATTTTTCACAACATTAAATTCGAATATAATCATATACCATTCTTTAGTCAATTTTACTTATAGTATTTACATATTTATAATTCAAATCGGTCATTTATTTATTTTGTTGTTATTTATTTTAATTATATCTGATTGTTATTAATTGCACTTGTAGCATTTATTATCATTGTTAATTACTCTAGTGTCGTATATCACTTGAATTATTTTAATACTTTCATAATTTATTTTATTATTTACACACTAGTAATTCACTATTATCATATCTGATATTTATTAATTACTTATATTAATCACTCTATTATTTACAAACTCGAAGTTCAATATTATTGCATCTGATATTTATTAATTACTTATATTAATCACTTTATTCTCTTGAGGGTGTTTTAGCATTTTCATAATTTGATTTCTACATTAAATCGCATAATTTATTAGTTTACTCTATTCACTTATTTACTAATATCATTTCTGGTTACCTATTCACTTTTCGTACTCAAGATCAATTATTTATTAATAACTTGTTCTAGTCACTTATTGTAATCACTTTGGTATCGATATTTATTCACTTTTCGTTATTATTTTCTACACTTGTTCGTACTTTAGAGTATTTATCAATGTCTGATGTTTTTTGACCACTTTTTATCTTCTTATAAGTGGAGATATTGACGGTATGGATGCACGAGTCCGGGATGAACATCGCACACTCCTTCAGCAGTCGTCCTATTCCCTTCAGTGAACATGGTCCCTCGTAGGTCCATTTGTAGTCTCCGCGGCTAATCCCTTCGATCAATCGTTCCTCGTTTCCCTTTGGGGATCTACATAGAGGAGCCCTAAAGACTATGACATTTACGTCCTCGGAGTTGAAGAAGAAATCCCACAGTAAGATATCCTTTTTCTCCGTGAGGGGTACTCCAGGATAGTGTAGGATTTTGTCTTCGTCTAAGCTTTGTCGTAGTAAGATTTTTTCCTCTTCTTTTCCTTCTTCTTTATCTGTTTCTTGTCGCACTTCCGTCTTCTTTTTTTCTTTTTCGTTTTTATTTCGTGTTGTCTTTCGAGTTTCCGCTCATTTAAAATTCTTCCTCCGTAGTTAATACTTCTTCCTCTCTGTATTTTTGGTGATGATTCTCTGCTTCTTCTTCTTTATTCGCATCGTTCTGTTATTGCTCGTCGAGAAACCGGATTTTTAACATCCCCTGGGACACAGGGTTAGGCGGGAACCACAAAAGTGCCAGGGATGTCTAGGTTTGTCAAGTGGGCAACAACGAGAGGAGTCATTATCTGCTTGGATTCATCTGCCGACACCAGCTTTGGGGCTGCGGTTCCAATGACGTTCGATGCAGCCGTCGTTGCCACCGCTGCCTCGACATAGGATTCCTCTTTGCCTCCTTTTACTGCTTAGTCTTATAACGTTTGTTTTAGGGAGCTTCCTTGTGGACAGGACACCTCATGGCTAAGGTCCGGTGGTCCCTTACGCAGCTCACGCATCTTGTTTTTTCTGACGTACACTTCTTCCATTCGTGAGCGGTTTTGGAGGAGACATAGCAAGTGAAGTCAGGCGCCGTATATTTCTTCGTGGGGTCTTTTTCCACAGCCAGGCATCGAAGCAGGATTCCAGGTGGATAAATTCCTCAGCTTTGAACTGCTCATGGAGTCCCTCCTTCATAGCCCTCTAAGCCATCTCGACTTTGTCGAAGATGATTTTTAAGATGTTTTTTCCCAACTTCTTGATCTTAAAAAGTTTCGCCCATTACATTAGTTTAGATACAGGATACTACACTATACATATGCATAAAATTTAACATAGGTGCTACAAAAATTAAACATACGAGTATGCGCTGAAAATTTTTTGAACATAGGCTCTGTAAAAATTTGAAACATAAGCACCTTAAAAAATTGCAACATAAGCGATATTAAATAGACCAATCACATTCAAGGAAAATATTAGTTGGTATTAGTGACGGTCATCACGAAGACACCGTGCTGTTGGAAAGATGGTCTCTGACTGAAATTGCACATCCCTTGTTGGTTTATTCATTTGGATGATGACGGCTTCGGCCATTTGCAGTACCTGGCGATTTTGGAGTCGCAGGAGAAGGAGGTTTTCGTGTTGAGCATTTTACGGGCTAGAGTCACGCCATGAGAGCTATTGTGTTTCTTAATTGCTCCATCTTCTAGGTGAGCGGTCAGTCACCTTGACAGTGTTGTGTAGGTCACGCCATAGTACTTGGACTTTCAGTGTTCGCAGTCATCGACTTCGCATAATTATTCGTACACGACGTTAGTCTCCCGTAGTTCGATCGTCGGAGAAGTACAGCTGTTTTTTATAATGCAACTACTCGTTCTATTAGTCTTGTAATATATTATGAGATGATACCTGTATTAGGGCCGGTTGGAGTGACGTTTCGGTGTAAAATGGCTTTGAGAGACGTTTCGTCTCCACGATAGCCTGTGTTCATAGTGTCTTTATAGTAAAGGTCGATGGTATTATATTTTGGTGTGAAGTGAGCCCCAATACCAGTGGCCAAGTCCATTTTTCCTTTATCGCAGCGTCGCTAGATTCCTGTGGGTGACCGCTATTGACTAGTTCTCGTCAAGCCTTCTTTAGTTCAAGAACGATAGCAGTTCATGACGAGAAATAAGAAAATGTCCTGTTGACCAAGACATTAATAATCGATCTTTTCTAGCACTCAGGGCAATCAGAGAAAATTTTAAGCAGAAACCTAATTTTAGACTGACGGAGTCTCATCCTTTCCCCGAGTAAAGATTTTAAGGTCATTGATTTGCTTGCAGTATGTTGTCCAAGAAATCCATGCGTAGATCAGTGTGGTGATAACAATTGCTCTGTACACCATAATCCTGGTTTCAACTCGAATGCTATGGTTCTCTAACACCCTCTTGCGAAGTTTACTGAAGGCAGCCGTTGCCATTTTGATGCGATATTTTATTTCGCTGTTGCTGTTAACATTTTCAGAAAGATAACTAGCGAGATATGCAAATTGGTCTACGCATTCTAAGGCTTCACCTTGGACCTCGATCACCGCATGGTTTGGGGGATGATAGTTTGGTGAGTTTGGTAAAGCACTTGTGTTTTACGGATATTGAAGGTTAAACCAGGTATTCTATAGGCTTCTGCAAATGCTGTAACTGAAGTCTGTAGTTGGCATTCGCTTTGGGCTACGATAGCATTGTCGTCTGCATAATGAAGCTCTACAATTGCTTTCAAGCTAATTTTTGTTCTAACCTTTAGGCAATTTAGATTGAATAGTCTGCCTTCCATCCGATATCTTATTTGGATGCCCGGCGGTAATGCGTCTCTGGCTAAGTGTAGAACCACAGCGATGAAGAGGAGAAAAGGGTTGGCACGATTACACATTCTTGCTTTACACTAGATCTTATTGAGAAAGGTTTGGTTGTGCAACCATTCACCGTGACAGTGGCATTCATGTCGTGGTGGAACAGCCAAACAATCCAGATAAATATTTTGGACATCTACTCTTAGCTAGGATCTTCTATAGATGCGCATGGTTGACCGACTAGAACGCTTTGGTCAAATCAATGAAAGCCATATACATGGGTTGGTTATGTTCCCTACACTTTCCCTGCAGTTGGCGGGCAGAGAAAATCAAGTATACGGTTCCTCTTGAATACGTTTTGCGATTCAGGGCGGATGTTTTCCGCAAGAGGCGTAAGTCTTGAATTGAATATTTGAGTCACAATTTTGCCGGTGATTGAGAGTAAAGTTATACCGCAGTAGATACTGCAGTCCGATTGTTCACCTTTATTTCTTGTAGATCGTGACAATGATACCGTACTTCAATCCACCAGGGATTACTTCTTCCAACAAGATCTTGACAACAAGTTCATGTACTTTGGTTTTAAGATAAGGCCCGCCACACTTGTATACTTCTGCCGGTATATTGTCGGGGACACTAGTCTTGTTATTCTTAAGAAGTCGATGAAGAGCGGAGCGTATTTCTTTGAGTGTAGGAACCTTATCGAGATCTGGAACCAGTAGA
This sequence comes from Ceratothoa steindachneri, assembly GCA_963969495.1. Lineage (NCBI taxonomy): Eukaryota > Metazoa > Arthropoda > Malacostraca > Isopoda > Cymothoidae > Ceratothoa > Ceratothoa steindachneri. The sequence continues at coordinate 104,311,482 of OZ018325.1, forward strand.
CGAACAGGAATTTTATCAATGACACCTTCATCGAAATTACAATTTGTGTTTAAGAGATCTTGAAAGAGCTCTTTCCATCGTACAATGATTTCCTCGTTACTCTTCAAGAGCTCTGTTCCGTCTTTATTGCGAAGATGAGTTAGACCCCCACGACTCGGACGATACAGATCTTTTGTTTCTCGAGAGAAACCTCTCATATCATTCTTGTCAGACAATGATTGGATATATCTAGGTTTTTTTTACCCACCAGCGACCCTTCATCGCACGCATTTTCTGCTGAATACGCGCTTTCAGTTCCCGGTATTGCCTTTTTTCATTTCATTCCCATGATTATTTAAGTATGTTCTAAGAGCTCCTCTGCAATATTTGTTCAATCTTAGAGCCTCAGCATCATTTTTATTTAACCTGTGCTAATGTTTGACTGTTCTAATGACAAGCGTTTCCTCGCAAGGAGTAATAATAGCCGTTTTCAACTTACGTTGGATGTACAGAAGGAAGCTTGGCAGAAAAAGAGAGCTGGAAATTTTCTAAAACTTTTGGGTCTTTGAGAAGTTCTGTCTTATATTTTGTGCATTTGAAATTTCCCGTGTCGCGTCTTCTAAACTTTATTCGCAAACAGACTTCTGTAAAAAGCCAAGAGATGATCAGTCCAGCACTCGTCGGAGCCCACAGCCACTCTGGGTTTCAGCACTTCCTTTCGATCTGGTGATTTGATGATGACGTAGTCCAGAAGATGTCAGTGTTTGGAACGAGGATGCATCTAAGGGGTCCTGAATCTGTTATACAAGCGAAAGATCGTGTTGGCAATGAAAAGGTGGTGGTCCGAGCATTTAGAAAGAAGTAGGAGCCCGTTTGGGTTCATCTTTTCGATGCCTTGAGGTCAGATGACTCCGTTCCAGAGATTTGCTTCCCTGCCAAATTTAGCGTTAAAGTCGCCCAATAGGAAAAGAATATCACTGAATGGGACGTTATAAAGCAGCCTATCAAGTTCAGCGTAGAAGGTCTCTCTTGACACTTCGTCTGAATCAAGTGTCTAGGCATATGCACTAATAAAGGTCAAAGTGGTTAGAGCCGACTAGGAGCCGCATAGACATTAGCCTTTCATTCACCGCGACCGGTAATTCTGTAAGCCTTCTTACGATGCTATTTTTGATGGCGAAACCAACACCATGGTGTCGGGTCGGGTCCGCTGGGTAGCTTTTCCGAAATAGGTGTATCCTAGACTCTCTTCGGGTAACCGACCTTCGTCATACTGCGTCATCTCAGCAAGCGAAACAAAATCCATCCAATACCACTTTGACTCTCGTGCTACAAAAAAGTTCTTCGCTTAGGTCTGTTCGGATCGTTTTCAAGTAGGGTGCGAACGTTCCACCTTCCGATACGTATAGACCAACCGGGGCCCCGGCCCTGGCTAACCTCGACCATCCATTGTGTCAAAACCTGGGTTGGAGCCGGGGTTTGTATTTTTATATCTTAATAATTTGTGGAAATTGAAAAATCATTTATTGAAACAATAGTTTTATTTTCAACGTTGTAAGCACTCATTTACTGTAATAATAGATATTTACTATTCCTTTTATCAATTCCTTTGAAATAAAAAAATTACTTGATGAGGAGTGAACATTACACATCCTCTGAATGATCAGAATCAGTTTCTGTATCCATATCGACAGCATATTCTTTACAGTTTGGTGCAATGAATCCTTTAGGAACACTTGGCAATGAAGTTTCATAGGCAATGGCTCTCAGGTTATACTTCGGAAAGAGCAGTGTTTAACATTCTTTGGCAGTAATTTGAGACGATCCTTCTCAAGTGTTTTTTCAACTTTAAACTCTCTTTGTTGAGTTCGGTAGTGATCCCAGATAAGTTCTTGCCAAAGATGACAGCCTTGGAAGCTCACTCTTGTGCGCTGCCAAGAACGAGAGCGGATCATCGCTTATGTCGATACGCTTCATTTTCAGGTATTTGTTGAGCTCAGTCGTTGCTGAGTAGTCCTTGAGAACAAAATCCCATGAGCGTGACATGGAAGATGCTGTACATTCATGAAGAAGTGAAAATGTATAATTAAAATTATAAGTCTAGCTTCCTGTATCAAACCAAAAAACTGAATAAATTAACAGTAATTTATATATTACCTAACAGCTTGTGCTATTCTGCCTTTTGACTCCATGCCATTCGAATTGAATAAGTTGATACCTAACTTTCTGCTATCTTGGGTTATATTCTTAGCTACAGTTTCATATGAGTATACTTTGATACTTATTCATATGGCATTTTTATTTTCTCCCCTCGTCAGACTGAGTATTGTCTCTTGGTTCAGCTGTCTCTGTCACCGTTTTTGCAGAGTCTGCAGATTCCGCAATTACTTGATTTAACTCTAAGATAACTGAAGAGAAAGACTTTTCTTTTCATTTTTGGCTGTATTCATTGTTTTGGAAAGCAGCAGTTTTGTACCTCGGGTCTAGGAGAGTGTCTACTACCGTTGAGGGATTTTGCTCCACATTAACAAAATGTGCTCTTAAATCACCACCTTCTAGATACCTGAATTAAAAATATCACATCACCAAATACAGTTATTATTTATGATGAAAATTATAACTTAGGGTTAACAAGTTTGAAATGAAAATTGTTGCACGTTTTAGCAAACAGTTTGAATTTTGAATCGTGTATGTGAGAGTATGCAGGTGAGGGGATAAAAAGGGTGTGTGAATAGATAGCGGAAAGTAGACCAGTGGTGAAAAGAGAAAGAAGTGTGGTAGGGTGCAAAGTGATGCTAGAGCCTGGTGATCAGGCCTATCGCTTTCAAATTTATTTGATTTGTGGTTTCGTTGTTGTTTTTATGGTTGTTTTATACATATATATATATATACAGGTATATATATAACATATAGTTTGGCGTTCAAGCCATTTGTCTTTATTGCTAATATTTTTGTTTATGCTATGCGCGTTAGCTGTTGTTTTTGTAAGTCGTAAATATTAACTTACTGTGTTTGATTTAGTATCTTTTTGTTTCTTCGTAATTTTGTAGTGTGTGTATTTAGTGTACAGTGTTTCTTCCTGTAGTCTTGTTTGGTGATTTTCGTCTTCTTGTGTAGAATTCCTTCTTCGGTAGTTTGTCTTAGTTGGTTAATTTTGTCGATATCGGTGAATTTTGTCAAAATCGGTTGGTTTCATGATTGGTATTTTTCTTGGTTTGGGGTGAATTGACTCATCTAGCGTAGAACAGTACTTCTGCTCCGCCAGCTAAAATCCTAGCGGAGCTTGGAAATCTGGCGCGACATACTTCTTTTCTGTTTCGGTCAATCATTTGTACGATATCTTCGTCCAATAAACGATTGACCTTTTCCAGCATATTCCTTGTCCGTTCTTCGATGACAACGTTAATGGGGGTTAACCCCGCCTCCCGGTGCAGCTCTTCTTGCGATCTTCTTTCCATTCTGCGTGTACCTGTGAATAGGTACACGCCTGTATTCTGTACCACTTGTAGTCTCCTCTTCTGTGTCTTTGAGGCACAGGAGAGGGCGGAAGCGGGGTAAAGCAACGTCGATCTAACTAGTGCAGTATAGATCTTCTTTTTGTTGCTTTGACGAAGATTTCTGAACCTGTACAGAGTCTTGACTGCAGCAGTGGCCTTGGTGATTCATTCTTGGACGTGCTTTGCGTACCCGGTTGAGGTGATCTTCATGCCGAGTACGTTGCATTCATTGGTGTAGGGATATCGTCTATCCCCCACCCTGACGTCATCAAGTAGTCTCCTGCCTATGGGGACTACTTTGAACTTATCCTGGTTGGTACGGATTTTCCACCGGGCCTCGTAGGTGTTCAGGTTTTCGATTTCTGCTGCCGTCATGCGAGCTTGCATAGGCGCATTCCTCCATGGACATGTGATTACCTGGGTGAAATCATCGGCGAATTGTAAGTTGAGGCAAGTGGGGTTTACAGGGACTGGGACATCCGCGGTGTAAATCAAGTAGAGAGTGGGAGACAGGCACCCCCCTTGCGGGAGGCCCGCATTGAGCGGAAACTTTGGCCCGTCCGTGCACCCTAAACTGATGTACGCCGCTCTCTCCATGACATAGTCACAGAGAGTTCTTTCTAAGCTTTCGCTTAGTCCCAGTCGTAAGATCTTGTACTGCATTCCCCGTTGCCACACCTTATCAAACGCCTTTGATACATCCCGACAAACAATGTCCACGTAACTCTTTTCCCGTTTTGCTTGGGCTAGCTTTTCCGTAATGACGTTAATCGCCATTTCCGTACTTCGCTTACTCCTAAACCCGAATTGGTGTGGGTTGTAGAGCGAGTTATCTTTCAGGTGAGACACCAGTCTTTTGTTGAGGATCTTCTCGAAGAGCTTCCCACCAAATTCCAGTAGTGAAATTGGTCGGTAGCTCTCCTTCAACTTGGGGTTCTTTCCAGGCTTGGGCAAGAAAATCATTTTTGCCGTTTTATAAGCGTCTGGAAAGTACCCCGTATTAAGGCAGGCGTTGAATATTTTTCTCATTCCTTCGATGACACAGGCTGGTGCCTTTTCAAAGTTAAGCTAAGTAAGCCCCGATTGTCCTGGAGCTTTTTGTTGGAATGAGCGAAGCGCTCCGAGTAGTTCTTCTTCTGTAATCTCGGCGGCTCCGTCGCGCTGCCTATCCACCTGGTGATGAGGGTGCGTCTTTTCTATTTCTTCGTTAAGCTCGTCGATGATGTTGCTTTCGAACTCTAGGTCATAGTCTTCGTTTTCTTCTTCAGTTATACTGAAGATATTTTCCCAATAACTTCGGAATATCTCTTCAACTTTTTCTTCCTCTTCTTCGATGTTTCCATTTTCTTTCTGTAGCTCGATCTTGTGCTTCTTTCCAGTTGATCCTTTAAGAATTCGGACCTTCTTCCAAAATTCTTTGGGAGTTGCTTTGTGATCGATGCTCTCGATCGCATCCTCCCATCTTCTGTTTTTCTGTTCGAGGATCAACTGGTTCAATTCTTCTTTGATTTCTTTAATTCTTTGCATCGAGTGTACTGATGCATTCACGATGTTGTGTTCATACATTATCTTCAGTTCACGGTATAGTTCCTTCATATATTCGGTCCACTCGTAGGTTGAGATGGTCCTATATGAGGAACGAGGGATACAAGCCCTATCTGCGTCGATGATTTGGTTATTGAGGTCATCGAGTGCCTCGTCAATCTCCTCGAGAATTGCCTCGTCCAGGTTGGGCGGATCGTAGGCCTCGAGAAGGTGTGCATACCGTGCCCAGTCTGCTCGTCTGTAGTTCTTCCTGACTACTGCTGGGACTTGTATAGGGTTCCTATTGATTGTGAGTAGGATCCCTATATGATCACTGCATGGAACCTGGACTGGTTCCATGTAGTAATTGAACGGTAGCTGACGATTCGCCAGACAGATATCTGGCTTTGTGGCATTTCGTTCTCTGACATAGGTGGGAAAGTCGGGGCCTATCCGCTGGGCAATATTTCTGTCCAGCAACAGGTCCAGGCTTCTCCCTATTCCGTTGAAGGTCCTGTAACCGGATTCTCGGCATCTGGCGTTTAGGTCCCCCATTAGTATGGTGGGGGCTCTTCTGCCAAATAGGCCAGTGAGAGTGTAAATAGGCAACACATCTCTCCTTGGCGGTTGATATCTGGTTGCAATGACCAACTTTCCTAAGTCGAGCTCGACCTCAATCGCGAGGTAGGATTCTTCTAAGTTTCTTATCTGCTTGTATTTGATCCCTTTCTTTATTGCAATAGCGGCGCCATCGTACCGCTCTTGCGAAAAGTTCGTGATCAACACATCGTAGTTCCAGATTTTCATTTCTGTATTACGCGTGGCGATCCCGTGCTCTGAGATCAGTATGTAGATACTTTTGAATTTTATTACGCCGGGTTTCTTTCATAGTTGCAATTCCTGCTTTTGAAACTTGTGAGATCTCAAACTTCCTCCTCTTCATGAGGGGGATGATGCCTGACACTGATGCTGTGTCACTCTCTGTCGCCTTAGTTGCTGCATTGATTGGTCCAAGCAGGGCTATAGCTTTATGGATGAGGTCCCAATCATTTGGAATTATCTGAAGGAATATTAGGTATAAAAAGTACTTTTTATCAATACAGTATTTTTCTTACAAAGGATTATATCTAAACTTGCTAACATCGGTGGGATGTTTCCCCCCCTTCCTACTTCACACAACAACTATATGTATATACAGTATATATAACCAGTATGGTGATAAATTCACTCTTGAAGGAATTAATTATATATAAGTGCTGAAAAATGAATATCTAGTCAAATTGTTACCTTTAACTCTAACATCGTGTAGACAGTTCCTTATCGAGTTTCGCAGTCCAACAGCATACTGTTCATAGGTACACCAGCTTGTTTTGTATATTTATTGGAGATTGATTTCACATTTGGTCACCTCAACTTCTTTACAAGAGTTCTCACCCTGGTTTAAGAAAAATACAAATACTTTACAACTTCAGTAGGCATACATATTATTAATATTAGTTAATGTTATACAAATAATTGTCAAAATGGATAATTTTTTTGAAAATCAACAAACAATTATAATTCAAATTTAAGATTATTAAGTTCTCCTATTTTATTGCATAAACATAAACATATCCATATTACCTGTTAATCATCAGCTTAACTCAACTTTGTTCAAGCACTGAATGATGGACGACTAAGTGTAGGATGTGGCAGAAGCATCCTATGCTTTGATATCCTGCATTTTTTACTGCGACAACGATGTTACTGGCATTGTCTGTCATAATGACTTGCACGTTACCTAATCCCAAGTCAGTGCATATATTCTTTACAGATGAAGTGAGGTTTGATGCTGTATGAGCTGTATTATATCGAATGCATCGCAGTACTGCAAGTTTCCTCTTAAAATTCCTTGTAATCCAGTGGGCAGTTATGGACATAAATGAGTCCTTGCTTGGGGGTGACCAAATGTCAGTTGTAATGCTGTAAGTTCTATTTTCTCTGGAGTTAGTTTTTAATGACTGCTTGACAGCATACTGAACTTTTTCATTTAATTCTTGCACAAGTTTAGTCCTTATTATTTTTTCAGATGGAACTTTGAACTTTTTTGATAGATGGTTTACAAATCTTTGGAATTGTACTTTTTTTAAAGTTTCATAGGACTTCAATCCATAACAAAGCCAATAAATGAGATTATTTTGCCTGCATTCCTTCTGCGAGAGAATGTTCACCTTTATGCTTTGCCTTCAAGTGTTCCCATAGTTATTTAGTAGAAAAATATTTACTACTAGCTCCAGCAGATCCTCTTCTTATTTCAGCGTTGCAAATATTACTTGTTGCCACTTCCTCTCGTCCATGGACTACATTAAAGTAATCCCACACTGCTGACACCGAACGCTTAGTCGGCATAGTAATTGGTAATTTTACTGACTAATAACTATTCACTCAGTAACACTAATCAATAATAGATAAATGTTTCTATTTTTTAATCAGGTTGAGGTTATTGGGACACCCTTTGTATCGGGATATAGCATGTGGAAAAGAGAAATAATTTATTAGCCTTGTTCATTTCTCTTCTTCCACACACACTGCAAAACTTTCTTTGTTGCTCTTACTATTCATAGTTTCTTGTTATCTATATCTTTTCTTCCACACTCAAATCCTAGCACCACACTCAGTCCCTAATTCTCCCCTCTCTTCACCTCCTCCCACTTTTCTCTTCCTAGCTTTATCGCCAATTCTTCTTTCAATTTCTCTCTCTCGAGACTGTGGCCCCCACATTCCACAATCAAATGTTCTATAGATTCTCTCTGCCCCAATATGCACCTTTTGCATCTGTCCTCTCCTCCATCCCATCTATACGTTCGCCCTTTCACCCCCAAGGATCCAGTACGTGCCTTGAATAGTAGCTGGCTTGCAAAACTCCCATCATCACTCACCACTCACCACTCACAGCCCTTCAGACTAGATTGCAGTCCTGCCCCGGCCTCAGCTCCTGCCCCGGCAAAATTATGACCCCGCTCGGTCTATATCGATACGTAGAAATTTCTTAAATTTCAACCGCAAAGTGGCGATATCCCCGAACCTGGTTATCTTGGCCGTCTGATTATGAGACGGTCTATGTTTAGGATACCCAATCTACCCCCTTCGACATTTGAGTTAAGAAGAACGGATCTTAAATAAGACTGCTCAGTCATGGGCACCACTACCAAAAGCCCCTCCTGTCCCGATCTAAGAGACTAGCGACTGAATAATCCTGCACACCGCTGACATGCCGGCTGAAACTAGAAACTTCCGGACATCACGATCCTGTTTCCACCGTTTTGCATAAGTAGCTGCCAGACTCTAAGTAGGGGTCCATTTTTGGCGTCAAGACACGCCTCTGCGTGGATGGTTTAGTGTGAAAACCTGTAACAATCTCAGAGAACCCATGATCTTCATTAGAACGACAGTTGTTTCAGTGGCAGAAGAGATCGAGACGACTAATGCATTCAAGCGATTGCAACCCTCGTCCGCCTTTGTGACCCTTTGACCAAATTGCGTAGGTTCGTCCGATCACTCCTTCATTGGAGACTTTCTGGAGTGGCCACCTAATGAGGCCTGATGTTCTCCTGCAGTTGGCATGTCGACGCGTCGAGTGCTCGTCTGCGAGCGGAACGCTTCCGAGACACACCTGCTGCCATGCCTATCGTATGTTGTTCTCTGTCGAGAGCAGCTTTACCATCTGCAGATGACGACCGTTGAAGCCCAACTGATATATATATATATATATATATATATATATATATATATATATATATATATATATATATATATATATAAAGAGGTGGGCAAGCCGATTCGGAAGTTCGATTATCCGATTAATCGCACTCGCATCTTCGCATCGGATAATCGAATCGGAAAACTCCCACCAAATGAATCGGATAATTGCAATCGGACTGCAGAAAATTTAAAGCGATTAGCGATTAATCTAGGTAGACGTCGTCTTTTTTTCGCAATAGCAGTTCCTTAATAAATTTTTCTATATTTTTCTCAAGTAAATATTTTTGCGTTTTATTCTATTCTATTCACAATTTCGTATTTTCTCTATAATTTAATGCGTAAAATATCATGATTAATTATTAAATCATATATTATAAAAAAGATTATATTTTACAAGTATAAAGTAGGTATAATACGTCTTTAGTTTTGGTTTTTCGTACGCGTCTCATATCGGTTAAGTGACGCGCCGCACCAGTTTAAAGCCAGTCGTGGTGAGAGCAAGCTGCTGCTGCGTTGCTCCCTTGCCACCACTTGTGAATGCTCCGAAGTAATTCTTCTGTTTTCATTTTCCTGCTATTGCGGACCCCAACAGCAGTAAGTTGCACCATTAATATTTGCATTTAGTATTTCTATTTCGTTTGTATGGTATTCATATCATCGTATCTAGACTATTAGTTTCATAAAGTAACGATAATCAAGCTTAAAGTTTGTGAATTAGCCATTTCATACAAGTTTCATCATGTATTCGTGCGCACCGGCTTCTTACTTGTGCGCACTTTCTTGTTGCTAGTTAGCACATATTTGTACATTCAACTTAGCATTTAGTTGTGCGTTTCGTATTTTGTTTCTAAATAATGAATTTTTGTACAGAATTTAGCGCCTGCAAAAGAAGTAGCTTGACGAAGAGGGAGTTTTATTCACACCTTTGATAGCGGACGAAAACGCGTTTGCTACACCTAGTGTGGAGAGATTTCTGAGTCCCCAGCACAGGAACAGGAACGCCAGCGGCGCAAATCAGAATCAACTGGGCTCCCAGCACAGCGACCAGCCGGTGGCGGTCAACGACAACACCATAGGGGGCGTGGAGGACACCCTGACCCTTCCGCTCTCACACAGAGAGAGCATGATGTCGCTGAACTCGAATGAGTCGGCTGAGAGCAAAGCCACAATGGAAACAGACAGCTCCAGCTTCAGCCAGGAGAAGAGTTAGAGGCACATCGCCCTGTTCTTCAAGGTCGTGGACAACAACAAGGCTATACGCACAAAATGCTCAAAACACTCAAAATTCAGGAGGGAGCAATTTTAAACCTGAAGGTGACTTTAACTTTATTTTATTTAATAATTTATTTAAAGACTTTTTTACCAGGATTGATAATTATTTGACAAAGTCTAAACAGGCTAAATGTTAGGCATGTATTTTTAGTTTTTACTATATGAACTTTAATTTACATTTGTTTTTACTTTTTAGATACACTAACAAAGGTACCACCCTGGTCAAGTCCACGACCTTAAGGCAGCTCTCGAGGCCACCAGCAAACGCGGCCGCGACCGGGAAGCAGGCCAGCATCGAGCAGAGCTTCAAGGAGAAGTTCTCCCAGAAAAAAGTGCCTCGACCTGTACTACAGGGTGTCCCAGAAAAAAGTTAACCGTACTTTGAATTAGTATAACTCAAGAACTATTGGAGATCTTGGTGTCCTGACAAAAGTGTTTTATTTATCAACTATTTATCTGTCGATCCTAAAAATATCATTAAATTCGCTTTTATGATATTGATACACTAATGGGTTTAGTAGGGGCTATCCAAACTATGTTTGCGCAAGGAAGTAAAATAATGAAGCGGAGCCTAGGTAGGCTAGGCCACTGTGCACTTTCAAGAGAAGCATAGGCAGCCTAGGTAGGCTAGGTCACTGTGCGATTCTTCAAGCAGAGCCTAGGCCATTTTACAGTGGTTTTTCAGCCACGCTGTGGTATGGTCTTGTCATTATTGCTTACTAAGCAAATCAAAGCGTTTCTGTATAAAAGTTTACTTACATATAACCTTTTTTAATCATGTAGTTAACTAAAGATCAACGCGTATTTGTAGTCACGAACTTTATTAAGACTGGCAGTATTAAACAAGTACAACATCCATTTGAACAACGTTTTGCAGGTAGGCACCCACCAAGCAAGCCCACAATTTGAAAAAACGTTTGCAAATACCAACATGAAGGAACATGATTAAATCTAAATAAAGGTCGTTCGGGTCGTATGAGAACCATAAGAACAACAAAGAATATCGAAAATGTTTAGATAACACTTCTTCAAAATCCACATGTATTAGTCAGAAAGAATGGGTTACAATTGTCAAACTCGTCATTTAACCGCATTATTAAATATGACTTAAAATGGCATCCCCATAAGATGCATGCAAGACACCAGCTTCTTAAGACTGATTTTTCTCGTCGTAGACAATTTGTCGAATGGCTTCTCCATAAACCAGCTCGTTTCTTGGAAATTATTGTGATTAGTGACGAGGCAGCCTTTTTCATGAATGGAAAGGTAAATAGCCAGAACATTCGGCAATATGCACCGCTGAACCACACCCCAGTATTCAACTTTGACACACGTATTTGTCAGCAGTAAGTGTCTCTGTGGATCGGAATATGCGGGAATGGCTATCTTGTCAGCCCATTGTTTTACGAGAATAACTTGAATGGTGCTGCCTACCTGAGCATGATCAACGAAAGGATCTTCCTGGAACTCCGCCAGATTTATGGCAATCAATTCAATAGATCTTAGTGGATTCAAGACGGCGCACCAGCTCATAGACAGCTTGCTGTAAAAACAAAACTAAGAGAAATGTTTGACAAACGCATTGTCGCGCTAAATCATGCAATTGAATGGCCCCCAAGATCCCCTGATTTAACACTGTGCGAGTATTTCTTTAGGAGATATCTAAAGAATAAGTGTATGCTACCTCACCACAAAGCATCAACCAGTTAAGAGATAATATCACACGTGAAGTTAATAGACTTAAGGAAAATCGCAAGTTAATCAAAAAAGTTGTTCAATCAATGCGATCAGAGGCGCAACTGTGCTTGGAAAGAAATGGAGGACATGTGGAAGGAAACGATGCTTAGAAAGTTATAAAATAAATTTGTATTACCCATATAAAGAGGTGTTTTTGTTGAAAATGGATTTAAATATATTTGTTGATTTTAAACTTCGAAGTTTGATTATTTTACTTCCTTGCGCAAACATTATTTAGATAGCCTCCACTATACTCATTATTGTATCAACATTGTAAAAGGGAATTTAATGAAATTTCCGGAATCAACAGGTAAATAGTTTATTAATTTTTTTTGTTTTACAGAACTCAAAAATCTCCCATAAATTTTGAGTAAAACTAATTAAAAGTACGGTTAACTTTTTTCTTGAACACCTTGTATAGGTGAGTAATTTCCATTTTTTCAAGTTGAAGTATCAATATATTTTTTATTTTTAAGTGTTTTAATTTTAAAAATGTGAAACTCAGTTTAGACACTGTGTCGAGGTATGGCCAAGTGTAGGGGAATATAAGCACATATGCTCTAAGGTTGGCTAAGCAAGACAACAAAGGTTATTGTTCTAAGAGTGCGATTTGAATAGCTGAATGAAGCTGCGTGACCAAGGAATATTCCAAACACAACGACAAAAATAGATTTTAATATACACTAGATAAAGGGTACACAATATATATATATATATATATATATATATATATATATATATATATATATATATATATATATATATATATATATATAGATATATATATATATATAGTCATATGAGTTGCTGCTGACCAGTCTAATCTTCAATTTCACGGTGAAGGTAAGGACACATAGGAGGCTGAGGTACATGTGATTTATTTATGGAACAACGTTTCGGGCGTATCACCCATCTTCAGGTTCTAAAACATAAATTAATCTAATATAGTTATAGAATATTAAAAATAATTAGGTTATGACTATGTAGGTAAATCAAAAATTAGAAAATAACTCAGGAATTTAAAAGTCAAGAGAATCAAATTATCAATCTAATATAACACTATTGAAACGAAAAAAACTCACAAAAAACAAAAGTAAATAATTACAGTATAATATTGCTTACCGATAATTCAGGAATTTAAAAAGCAAGAGAATCAAATTATTAATCTAATGTAATCACTATTGACACGAAAAAAAAGCAAAAACACAAAAGTAAAAAATTACAGTATAATATTGCTTACCGATGAAGTTCAGGAGAAATCACAAAGTGAAGAAATTATAAAGGATGTGGCTTAAAGAAGGATAGGAATTTGATTGGTTGGTTTTTAAATAAGAGAAGGTTGGTTCGTTGTTGAATGAGGTAATTAAAATTAAGAAATAAGAAGAGGAACAGCGGTATTATCTATGTTGAGTGTAGGAGATTTTGTACGTATTAGTAGGGATTCCAAAATTATTAGACTATATTCATTGTTATTATGACCAATTATTTTGAAGTTATCTATGGCACATTCTGTCTTAAATTGTATACTATGATTTCTAATTACAGAAGCTTCCTTCTTAGACAAGATTTTTCCAGTGCGATCGCTTATTCCCATGTGAGAACAAAACCTCTCTTTCAATGAACGAACCGTATTACCAATATAGGTTCCTTGCAAAGAACAAGGACAAGTAAAAGCATAAACAACACGGCTGCTCATTTCTAGAGGAAGTTTGTCTTTTGACGAGAAGAAACTTCATATGGAAAGTGGGTTAACAAAAGTGATTTTGAAGTTGGTATGAAAGAAATATTTTTTAAGTAATTTGTTGCATTTTCTAGTGAATAATTTATTGTAAGGTCCCATTTCTGGTACTACGAAAAATTTTTCATTTTTGGGAACATTATATGAGAGAAAGGATGGAGAGTAAATTTTGGTAAGAAAATTATTGATTAGTTTGTCAACCAAAGGTGGGGGGTAACAATTATTTTTAAAATAAGACTTTAGAGTCTGGAATTCATTGTGCACAATGAATTTCAGACTCTAAAGTCTTATTTTAAAAATAATTGTTACCCCCCACCTTTGGTTGACAAACTAATCAATAATTTTCTTACCAAAATTTCGTGTTTTAGATTAATTTATGTTTTCGAACCTGAAGATGGGTGATACGCCCGAAACGTTGTTCTATAAATAAATCACATGTACCTCAGCCTCCTATGTGTCCTTACTTATATATATATATATATATATATATATATATATATATATATATATATATATATATATATATATATATATATATATATATATACACGTGTGAATTTGGGCAGTATATATTTTCATTATAACATGTTTTATTAAAAGCGACCACTAGTTTCTAATCAATAATTCCTTTTTCAATCTTCTCGATTTGTCTTATAGTCGCCTTTTCTTCATTGTTTAACCTGTGGATAAGCGTACCGAAGTTTATCGGGGACTGATGCTTGTTATTTTACCAAAGGTAGAAGTAAATTAATGTAATTTTGAGAGACAGGTGTACTCAGTTCTATCCTTAGCCACTAATCCCCTCTGGCTAGCAGTTTAACCCCCCTCCCTCTCTGGCTACCTACTCCTCCGACCTTTGATCACCTGGATACAACCTGCCTATATGTGTATAGCTTCGTTCGTAATTTTGTTAATACATTTTTTAACATATAAACGGAATACTTTATAATAATTCCCCATTGTAACTCTGAAGATGATACTCGATGTATCGAAACGCGTCAGTTAAATTAAAGAAAGTGCTAAATTACATTAATGTACTTCTACCTTTGTCAAAATAACAAGCATCATATATATATATATATATATATATATATATATATATATATATATATATATATATATATATGAAAAGAAACTCACAACTCACACGTGATTCAAAATTATGATAAATAACACCCACAAAGACCTCTTCATGGAATAACATAGGTCAGGAGAGACAATGTCTTAAATAGGAAGGAGTGGGGGGTTAATACGACTACCTGCATCATAACCCTAACTAGGGGGTACAAATTCTTTAAACACTTTAATTTGTGATTTAATATAATTAGATATGATAGGATCTAGGCTAAACAATCCAGGGCTAATATTAAAATTTGGGAAAGTATTAATAGAGATCCACTCAAAAATATTTCTTGAAATTTAGTTTGTACATTTAATAACAGGTTTAGCACTATTCTAATTAATAGAATGATCCTGGCTATAGATATGTAAAAATAATGCAGATTGTTGACAAAGATTACGAACATTAGTTTGGTGCTGTTTGACTCTAACATTCAATTCTTTACCTGTCTGTCCATAATAGCATTCTTCACAATTATTGCAACCAATAAAATATACAATGCCTGATTTAGGGCATGAATTTTTTTCGAGAAAGCGATGGATAGTGTTTTCATATTTAAAAATAACATTTCTGTCCAAAGTTTTTAGTGAACGAGGTAGTTTAATGAAAATTTTGTTAAAAGGTAAAACTAATACATTTTTGGCCTAAAATTTAGGGATGTTACGATTAGGTTGATAAAATGACGCTTAGCAGAATTATAACAATTTTTAAGTACGTAGAAAGGGTAACACAAATTTAAACATATAGTATATATCCTATGAACCTCTTTTTCCAAATATTCGGGTGAAACAATTCTAAGAAATATGGAAGAGAAAACACTTTTTTGATACTAATCTGTGATCGGAATAGAAATGGATGTATGAGTCAATGGCTGCAGGTTTTCTATAAATTTCATATTTGAAACCTTGGTCTGTTCGGTGGGTCAAAATATCTAAGAAAGGGATGGTGTTATCTTTTTCATTTTCTAAAGTAAACATGTTGATTTTTTCAAAAAAAGTATTGGTATTAAGATCATTGGGCCACAAACAAAGAATGTCATCAACATAACGCATACATAAAATAAGGGTTATGTTGGTCTAGGTAAGTATTTTGGAGTCAAATAACTCCATATATAGATTGGCCAGTACCAGGGACAAACAATTACCCATAGCCATTCCAAAGATTTGACGGTAATATTTCCCGTCAAAGGTGAATTTACAGTTGTTAATACAGAGAGAAATAAGTTTAATAATAGTGGAAACCAGTATAGGGAGAACAACAGTAACAAGGTAATTTTCGAGGAAATTTTGGAGATCGGGCACGGGAACTTTTGTAAAGAGGGAGCATACATCGAAACAGACCAAGCTAAAATTATCAGGGTAAAAAAGATCATCTAGTTTCCTAATGAGATCGAGATTATTAACGATGTGAGAACTAGAAACGGTCCCCATCAAAGGACTTAGGAGAGAAGCTAACCATTTAGAAAGGGTATATGAAACACAACCAACAGAGCTAATGATGGGACGGATAGGATTTCATTCAACCATTTGCTCTCTGCTTCAAGGTGATCTTGACCTCATTAATAAGTTTAAATCCTCAAATGCTTCCCTTCCCTACGATTATGGTCTCATCAAAATCCATAAGCCAGGAAATCCTCAGATCCTTCATGGCACCCGTCTCGTTTTACAGGCGATTCGTCCCTAATTTCGCGACACTTGCATCCCCTTTATGTGCGCTACTCCAGAAGAAGTCTCCAGATCGAATCGTGTGGAATTCGAAGGCTACTTCCCACTTCCACCAGTTAATGGCAAATTAGCGTCTGCCCCAATCCTAAGACTGCCGAACCCTAATAAGCCATTCGGACTCAGGACGAACGCGAGTAACGAGAGCATTGGTTTTGTGCTCCTGCAATATGGTGACGAAGGCGAAAGCTTCTTTGTGGCTTACACGAGTTGCAAGTTATTATCGCGCGAAAACAATTATGCCGTCATAGAAAAAGAAGCTTTGGCTATCGTATGGAGTGTCTAGAATTTTAGAATATATCCGATAGGGAAGGAGTTCATAATCGAGACGGACCACCGTCCTCTTGCATACCTTTGTAAGTCAGAAATAATAACCGCCGCCTTGTGCGATGGAGCTACTCCTTCAGGAATATCAGTTTAAAATTTGGTACATTAAGGGGTCTGATAATTGTGTAGCAGATATCCTCAGCCGTAATCCCTTGGCCACTAACCCCAGATAAACGACTTCTTAGGAAACAGCCCTATTGCTTATTGTATATATAATTTTTTTTGCACATTTAATTTTCAGGCTAAGAAAAGAAAGAAAAGAGAAATAACCTGTCTTTTAAATATAAACACTGCCTGTATATTTTATCCTGTACTCTTCTGATGACAAACATTGCCCTGTATATATTTATTTTCTTTCGGTCTATTTCGATTTAATTATATGTCATTGTTAATTGCTTTTTTTTTGTATATATGATATTTCCATTGCCCCTTTGTAAATTACCTTTTTGTGTGTTTTTTTCTCTCTCTGATGTATACCTAAACTGGGAAGAGTCGGTTTTAAGATATGTACACCTGTTCGACACGGGCAGGATGTCCCTTATTTATGCCCCTTTCCTTGCCCTTCGTCTGAGAAAAGCGCCATCTTTTGGAAGGGAGGTGATGTGGAGGAATAGAGTCTAATATGATCTGGAGGTCCACCTTGAACTCTTAGAAGAGCTACGTGGCCTTAACCCTGAAACAAAAAGCGCGAGAAGCAAGGAAGGAATTGGATGAAGATGGCTTTATCAAACTAGCTGTGTTTATCTTGCGAGGCCTATTTACTGCGCCCGAGGCGATTTAAGCTCGCCTTTCCTACTCGGGACAGCCCAAGTGAGCCCGAAAGGCTATTCAACCGGCTCCTTATCTGGGATCCATCCCCCTCGCACCAGCCGAAGCCGGCGACTTCAGATCTCAAGAGAGCATGCCGTGGCCCCAGGCAATTTCGCCGCCGGCCGACGACCTATAAAACCGGAGATTTCCTGCTGGATCGGCAGCACGCCCTCGCACGAAGACACATTACGTTCTCTTTCACCGTGGACATCGCCCCGGTCAGTTGGAAGCTCCTTATAACGACCGTTATTCCGTGAATACGCGCCAGTACTCCCTCATCGAGAACTCTGAGGAAAAACCAGTCCCCCTTCATCAACGTCCTAAAGTAGAACCGTAACTCCCCCTCCCCATCAAGAACCTTGAGGTAAAACATATTCCCTTGTTGCATCCTCGTCTCCCTGAGTTACCCGAACCAATTGTATTATTTACATTGCAGCTTAGCGTACGTAGCCCTTTTTAAGTCTCTGATCTGAGTCAGGTAATTACCAGCTTTAATCCCTTGGATTTGCCCATTTGCTGATACCAAATATGTCCGTTATTTATTTGATCACGAATATATTTAATATTTCTTTTTTTGGTTATAAATTCTATTTTTGTAACATGCTTTAAATAACCCTGAACGACTATCAGCCATAACTAACAATTAAGCCAATCTGCACGCACTTATATTTTATAATTATTGCCCACACAATCGGGGGACGAATTTCTCCCCCATGCTCATTATCCCCCCCCCCCTAACTGGTGGGACCAAGCCATTAGCGTGTCATTATCCCCTTTATATATATATATATATATATATATATATATATATATATATATATATAATTGCTATACCACGACAGGGGTTTTCTCCCGCGCCTGCTTGTCGCCTCATTTCCTTCCCCAGGGAGGCAAGCGAAGGTCAGGGAGCTCATGCCTGACCTACGAAATTCCTTTTCACAGTTTTCCTTTTCTGCTCTTATTTTTCGTTTGAACGGAAAAGGAGAATCCAGATATTGACACGATTGCTGTTTTCAAAGGTGATACAATCGGTTGCGTTCCTTTAACCACTTTTTGATTTCACTATTTACAAACGACACTTGGTTTGATAGAACTTCTAGAGTTATAGCGAACTATTTCTCTATTTGTAGTAAAAAGAAAAAGCTGGAAATCATTAGAAATTAGCTAGCCGTTTTCGTCTTTTGGATATTAAGTAACCAGTACGGGTTACTTTCCCGCTAAAGGGATATAATTTCCCCCCAATTTAAAAGTTTTAATCGGGAGCCAAAAATATCAAAATTACAAGATTAAAATTTTGAGAGGAAATGTGAGTTCTCGTTATCATTTCAGAAATATGTAGATTAAATTGCATTATATTATAATCACTTTTCGCAAATTATTTGCCAACGTGTATCATCTCAACTTGTTTCTCATTAGTCAAAATTTGGTTAAAAATATTCTCTCTACGTGTCGTCTCGTCTATTTTATAAGAGAGGAAATTATCATTGTCCGTCATTCATTTAGAAATTCTAAGATCGGAAACTTAATATCACCACATATAAAAATAAACTTTTGTCCAATTTAGCTGAAATTTAATGAAAAAAAGGATTGTTTTCTTCTATTTGTCTTGGTAGCCAATATTCCACGCCAAAATCAACTTCATTCATATTTATCACAAACTCCATAGGTAAAATTAATTTCAGGTGTAATATCTATAATGATTACCTGATATTGAGCTATCATTTGCTTACCTTTTTAATCACATTTCATATATTAATTCTCGGTATTTTCGAGGTTATCTTATGATGTTTTGTTCTGGTATTAAAATCTGCCGTTTATATTCTTCATTTAGCCTGTTGCGCTTGATTCAGGCCCGAGCTATGTCATTGGCCTTTAAAGACGAGGCCGATGTCTGGGAGTGCAGAAGTGTGGTATCACGTTTACTGAATAATATTTTGAATTGTCTTTTTCGACCTAATGTGTAAGTTTACACCTTTTTAATTTTACTCCGCCTCCCTTAATTTAGCGAGTGTTGTGAAATAGTTAACTATCACATTTAAATTAATAGTAGACGAAATAAGCTGTCACCTACCGAATTTCCCTAACCGTCATCATTTTTAGATAGTTGACGACGTAGATATTCACTCACACAAGTTCCCTGATTGGTGTTCATCTGCATTCAATTTAACCGGGTATGCACGTATGCGGGGCATGTAAGAGAGGGAAAGGAAGGAGAGAGCGAGAGAAACGAACATTCTTTTCGCGTCTGGGCAAAAATATATTACAAATATCTGTATATAAGAAAAAGGGTTTAAAGAAGAAAATAAAATGATTAGTTTTTTTCTCTGATTTTCGAATAAAGTCGATTGCTTTCCATCAATAAAGAATGTGATCTATAAAAATTCAAAAACCCACAGAAGCAATAGAAGTGCCGTCCTGAGACAGTGCCAATTTATCTTTCATTAGCAGATGACTGCTATTAAGTACCAAATTGTTAGGTGAAGGATGAAATTTTGGTAAGAACAAAGGCATTTTAGACCAGAACAATTACCAGTATCCGAAGAGAATTGGAATTAATCCACTTAGGAACGGAAAAAAGGGACATTTGCTCATCTTTGCCCAAGTGATCATTAAAGCTCACCAAATGTTTGTTCAAGTTCACTCATAAGGCCATTGATTGGTAGGAACGACATCATGAACTTGGTTACTTTAGACAGACTGGGATCTACAACCTCAATATTAACTCTCTCGGTTGTTAGTTAAAAGGTATACTAATTTCTATGGAAATATTGGTTTTGGTGAAGATGTTTATTTTTCATCATTGTATACATACGAGTATATTTGATTTTCTTTCACCTATTTTTTTCCTCCGCAATCAATTAAAATAGTATTTGGAAAATAATATATGCCACATCTTAAAACAAACTAATTGCCTAATAGGATATTTAAAATACTTGACTGGTACAGAATCGACACGGAAACAAAAGAAAAAGAAGCGCAACTTACCCACATCCAAACAGTGTTGAAGAATGAAATTTCAATTTTCGTTTCCATTCATATTTAAGTATTAAATACTCCACGATAGAATTAGGTCTTGGACACTAAAATTGGTACTCGAGATTGACCCTTATTCAGTTCATGCCCAAACACACCTTTTTACCTATTCAATGGCTCTCAAGTGTCAAGAAACAGTTTTGAAAATTTTGTGATGTCTGATGAAAGTTTTCTAAGAGTTTTAGGATTTTGTCTGAACAATTGTTCCTGAAGTAAACAAACCCAAACTAAAAGAATTCATTTCAAATGGAATCAAACATGGGTACAATGAGATCTTGCAATTTGTGTGCGTAGCTAATTCAAGGTTTAATAGATCTTAGGAGTGTGTCTTTCATTTAAGGTAAAACCTCCTTCATTGGAACACAAAACAATGAATGTCATCTAGGGTCAGCAAGTTAAAAACCTCATAGTATCTCGCTTATTTTATAAATTGCTGCTGGAAAATTTATGGATGGGCTATCAGAAAAGGATGTCAGCCTAAAAAAGTTTTATTGATAGTTATTTAAAAAGTTTGGCTAGATTGTCAAATTCGGCTGAGAAAGGGAACGTTTAAGTTTTTGTAAGTCTTAATTTCTTGTATTTTTGTAGTAGCTAAACCGACCAGGATAAATTTTTCAAACGTATCAGTTTTTAACTGTGTTTTAATTAGGTGAAGATTCGATTTTTATAAAAAATGGTGCATTATTATGGGATCATATACAAAGTTTTACCCTGTGAATAGACGTAAATATCTTATTCTTGCTATGTTGTTACTAATTTTGGATTGATTTATTTAATATATAAATTCCTGCATCATACTTAAATAAACTAGCTGTCTATTTCCCCCGCCTCTCTTCACGCACAACATATATCACTCTTAGATCCTGAAAAATGCCGAAAGAGGATTTTATAGTCCCCCCCCCCCTTCATCCCAACTGACCTGAAAGTAAGGCCCTCCTTTGAGTACGGAAGGGTTTCTACACGCCATAGTTAGTGGCAAAATACAGTACTATCGCTGTTCCTGAACCTTCTCCTCAGGCGACAACAGGTCCCCGGTGCTTTCGAACTTGCCACCGATTGGCATTCTTATCTTAATGTAACTTCCATTATCTAACTATAATCATTCATAGGCTAACCGCTGAAGTTACTTTGTGCATCTTTGTACCAGTGAAAACAAGATACATATTCCGTATTAATCCTCAGATCCTTCATGGGACCAATCTCATGTTGGTGACACCTGGCAACTTCAACTTAATCTTGCGCGCACGGAAAAAGCACAAAACTCTCCTCGCTCCACGCCAAGTACTAGCCTTCACATTAACCTCCAATAAGCTTTTCATCCACGCGAGTTGCAATCCCACCTTACTTGAGGCAACGAAGAAGAATTCCATCCTGAAATTGTTAGTGCTCAAGATTCAATCGCCCTGATGTCATGCTACCAGTATTTCCACCGAAGGTGTGCCACCCGTCACTTCACACCTCCCATTTAAAGCCACCATCTTTCAAAGAAAACATCTTTCGAATCAAGTAGTCCTACATCACTAACGCTCACACTTCGAAAGCTCCCTCACACTTTCTTGCTTGTAATTCGTTTCACTGCGTTCACCTTCGTCGATTTACTGTTAACGGTTCAAAGCCATCTTATCACACCACTTTTCGCATAAGTTCTGGCAATCTAAAACTCTTCATAGCAAGTATTCCTAATTTTCTTCCAAATGCCATTGTTCTCTTTACTTTGAATTCGTCCATTTATTATTTCTTGTTCTTCAATAAATCGACTTTACAAAGAAGGAAAGTAACTTCAAACTCTATGAATCATACATTAGTTAAAACAATTGGTGGGGATAAATATTTATTTAAAAATCAAAGCAAATGCTTCCGCTCTTCATTAATTTTATTTATTATCATTAAATTTTATATTTGTAAAGTGAAAACCACCAATTTTAAGTGTACATCACTGCCAAGTAAAATTTCTTTAAAACAAATCAGTTCTTTTCATTTTGTTCAGTTTGTGTTAAGAAAGGGTTACATATATTACAGTAAAGTTAAAGTTATTTTTAAAGCAGTTATAAATACTACTAAAATATCCCTATTGCATATATTAACTTATCAAAAAGTATTGTTTTAATTTTCTGCCACATACAGAAGCAGCAATTGTATCCTGCTGGTACGGCTCTCATTATTACTAAATTTTCAACCATTAAAATTAAATTCGCTGATCAATTCTTTACCATCTGATCTCAATCAAGACCTTGTTAGTACAATAATGTCCAAATTGCCACAGAGATGAGGCTCATAAGCTAATTATATTTATTTCGAATACTTCCTGCGTTAAAAGATAGGTGACTTAGTTTTCGATTACGATAAACAATAATTAAACTGCATCCAATCTTTCTGAATCAACCAGGTTAAGGTGAAGTTCATCTGTTTTGAACATGTGACGGCGATTGTAGAACTCATTCAAGAAATGTCCAAACTGAATTATATTTATTCCTGTATAGAAAGTTAATCAAATTATTTGCTAAGTCGCCTTTAACCATGAAATATTCGCGGCTGGGTCCTCAGAAACATACGAGTATATGAAATAATTTTTAGCAGTTATATATTTTCGTTTGATCTTACCTGCTTTATATGTTTCTTGTGTCTGCAAGAACAAAGATAATTATGCCTTTGTGCATGATGAAAGTCGAAGGCACATCTGACCCTTGAATTAAATAAAAGAACCTTTATCCACTTGAAAAAGATGCGCAGAGATCTCGTAAAAAAGTGAAATTTTCTTTTGTGGTTCGATAAACCGTTTTGTAAACAAAGCCGTTTGAGCCCATTTATTATGATTGAGCTGCACGAGCGCTTCCCCCTTCTCTTTGCGCTAGCGTCCCTTTAGAATTCTAAGGGAGGCTTCCCTTCATATGTGAAAGAGCTCCAAAGCACTTTTCAGCGCATTTTTGGCCATAATGGGCTCTTTGGTTGCAAAGTGCGACAAATTTACAGGCTATTTTGTGCGTTGATGTACATTCTTGTGTAGGTCGTTAAAGGGGAAAAGGAAAGTGTAGCAATTTTCACATGCTCCCGATAAAAGTTGAAAGAACAAAAAAGTTCTTTAGAGATTTGAAGACGGGAGATGTCTTTATAACTATACAAGGTTAGGAATAAACGGGGAGATAGCTTCGTTGATGTAAAGATTATTGAGAAATTCGAGCTTCTCCATCCCCAATTGTAATTTCTAGATGGTTTATTTTAAACACTAATTTAATTATCTCACACAGACTTACTTCAAGCGTGAAACATGTGACGTGTTAAGCTGAAAAAACCCCCGATGAATGGCAGTATATCCAGGCATAGTGTGATGGGTAAGCGACTCATGAAAAATTCCTTAGGTGATCCTCCAGACAAGGCAGTATTAATTATTACAATACAACACGCATTTTGATGTGGTGAAGTGCTTCGGTTGAAACGATACGTTATGCACCCACTTCCAAATGAATATTTGAAACTCTTGAAGCCAATCTTCAAAAGAGTGGCTTAAAACCCTTCTGGAATATGTGCATATTTGGCAATCTTACATTTTCAAATAAAGTGACAGAAAAGACTATCTAAAAACACCTTTGCTGCACATTTTTGTAGATCAGCTGAGCAAGAAACCTCCACCTCTAAATTCACTCCCCAGACTAAGGTTGGAATGATGTGGAACAAAAGATGATAAGGATATAATTGGAAGCTACTAGGGAGGCTTCCGAAGTACGTAGCTCATTCATGGACTACTTCACATCAAAGGAAAGAAGCGTACCCCGCTATATGGATTTGCCAATCGTCCTTAATATATATAGAAAGGATTTTTTTATTACGTTTTTACTCTTTCTGCTGTATGGATTATACACTACATACATATATATTTATTTTATAGCTTCCACAAGATATTTATATAAAATAATTACTCTCAACAGCTGTCCGTCTCGGTCCTGTCCCTCTAGCCTTCTGTAGACATATCATATTAGCACTAATATTTTTCTATTCCTCTAATTTACTGCTCCAAGGCCTTTCCCTTTTGAAGTCACGTCCTTTAAGGCCACGTGACACTTGCCAAGAGGAGAGCGTGAGGAGGAGGAGGAGGAGGAAGTGCGACTGACCTCATAAGCGTCGTTCTCATCACTTTACCTCCGATCTAAACAGCCGCATTGAAACAACAGGAACGATTAAAATCCATATGATTTTACATCCGTCTGGTGCATAGCAGAGCATCGTTCTCGGCGTGAAACGACCTTCATAGGCCTCTTTTTTTTCGTACGAAGTGTAACACGGAGGTTTACGCTTGTCATACAACCATAGATAAGGTGTAAGATGATTACACATAGCAGATACACGCTTTCGCTCTCTCTCTCTCTCTTTCTGAAAAATGGGATGTAACAGTATTCACTTCCACTTATAGATTAGAAACGGGACTTCAGCTTGTTTCCCCGTTTTTGTAAAATATAGAAAATAAATCTAAGATAAAAATTATTCTTCTTTAAAATTGACTGAATAATTACCAAACATTTGTCTATTTATGGAAGGAAATGATGATAATTTCTATATATGTATATTAAATTGAACGATTGCTTGTATGTCTCTCTTTCAGCTGTATGACCGAAAATGTGGTCGCTGGGAGATATAGATATGCAACCATATTATGCGACTTTTTCCGGCGCAGTTAATGGTGCAGTTTATGTTCATTTAGATAACAATATTAACAAAAATAAACATAGATTCCGAAATCAGAAACATCAAAGTCTACAAACCACCTGAATAACTTGACAAAATTTAAGAAACAAAGCAAATTTAACCCAAATATCGCCTGTTATTCTGCCGGTTGAAAATGAAAAGGAGTGAGATAATCGTCCTGATTTGAAGCAGTTTAATGACGAATCCTTTCACCTTCGTGTCGCAATTATCGTCAATTCAGTGACATTTCTTTTCTAACAAACATCGCCGCATTTCACTGTCCAATTTGTCCTTGAAGGAAAAAAAATTGAGCTGTACATTTAGGGGCGGGACACAATCTCATCTTGCAGGCGATGTCTTCCTTTAGTTAATTTTCCTGAAGCGTCAAAAAGTTTTATTGTGTTCGAGACTTGGAATTGAATCGCTGAACTGGATTTATTATAAGATTGTGAGAGAACTCTTATTTTGAATCAAGGGGCTAAAAAGTCAAAAGCTCGAGTGTAAATTGAGGTAAACAAATTGAAAAGGTCGCTTCAGAAGAAACAAAAAATTAGGTTAAAGAGAAATATTGATTAAAAAGACGAAGCTCAAAGGCACCGAAATACTAATTTAAATTTTGATATAACAACCAGGCAATGGCTTCGCCACTCCTCCCTACGGGGGGGAGCTTGAGATTCTCTACTAAGACTAAAAAGCAGCCATGGTTAAATTTGTATTAACTTTCTGAACTTCGCCAATTATAATAATTTTAAAAAGGAACTCTAAACTAAATTTCCCCCTTTTAAAATATTACGTTCCTTAAATATAGAGTTATAGAATAGAAGATATATAAAAATAAATTTTCTAAACTTTACTTTTAATTCTTTGGGATTTAAAAAAAAATCACAAAATTTCGATACTTATATTTATTTCTGAACTTCATCATTTTGTTTATGGATATTATAAAAGAATTATTAGAAATAAGTTTGATAAAAAACATAAGTCATAACCAAACTAAGATGAAATTATTATTTAAATACTCAAAAGTTCCCTTCTTAAATTATAGAGTTAGTGACATATTATTTAGAAGAAAAAAGAAATTATAAAAATATAAGTTGAGGAGCGGAAAATTCAGCTTACACACTTTGTCTCCATTTTGTAGATGAGAAAAGGCCCTTTTTTGCAAATCGTGACTTATGGAAGTTTTTCTAACAACAAAATATGTGCAGAACCTACTAAAATACATACATATTTGCTATGTCCTCAAAACGGCAACAGTGGTGGTAATTTTCCTTTGTTGGAAATAGAAGACGGAGAACAGCATTTGTTAATGGGGATGCAGGAAAAATCAAAGACGAAAACTGAATAAATAAGAGTTGAATTTCTTCAGAAATTTGTAAATAGGATGAAAAATTAAGGAATTTTAATAGACTAATTTAATTTGGACCACGTAATAAATTTTTTTTTTTTTCTAAAATTGTGTCTTTTTATTTGACAAAAACTGGGTTGAGATAATGTTTATTTCTGCCAATTTTATCAGAAATTCATATTCAATATGTGAACGCATTCAATATAAAATGATATTAAAAGCCCAAAGTATTTATAAAGGAATATAGGTAAATGTTTATACATGTTTTGAAATTGAATAAAAAATATTGGTTTTTCTCAACTAAAGTAGAGGAACCATGGCTTCAAACGTTAATCAAAATATCGATGAGACGAAGACCACCACTGATTTTTTGTTCAATAGTAAATTTAGTATCTTTTCTGTGATCGAGAGGAATGAATGTCATCGATTCCCATACATGGTAGCAGTGGTGATGAAGAAAGTGTATCAGCGACGACGAGTAAACAGAATCCATCCAGTGGCATAGTCCTTACAGAAAAAGCCACAGTCATTTTGAGGAAGAGCGATAATCGAGGCTTTTGAGAGACACTGTCATATCTTACGATATGGAGGGCGATTTATATCGGAGCAGCTTAGTCGAAGTTTCTAGTAGACAACGAATTGATTGTCCTCTAAATTTGCAAAAACAACATGCTACTGACTTGGTTTTGAAGGGAAAAGGCGAGTTTAGAGCGTCATTTAATAACACTGGTTAACACATTTTCCATCAGTGACCTTATTATACTTTTCTAAATGCATTTTCCATGTTGAATCCGTTTTTAAGATATGCCAAAAATTCAAAATTGCTGCCTACGATTTTAAAATGTAGTATATTAGTGGTATTGCTCTATTGCATGCATTATTATTGTACTGCTAAGATGAGCAAACTAGATGCTTCGGGAGATCTTGCTGGTTAAAAGGGTATAGAGAAGAATTCATTTACATTTGTAACCCGCATGCATATTTTGCGCAATTATTTATAATTCTGATTTATGCTTACAGGTTTCTCATGTGATGTGATAGTACGCTGCTGAGATGTTGTAAAATGCCCACTCTTGAGGCATGTTACTGCTTTGTGGAAATATCTGGAAGCCTCTCATGATCAACGCAATGGCGAAGCCATTGCCTGGTTGTTATATTAAAATTCATATTTCGGTGCCTTTGAGCTTCGTTTGTTGAATCAATATTTCTCTTTTAAGCTGCTCTTTCTGCTTTGATCATAAGAGGCTTCCAGATATTTCCACAAAGCAGTAACAATGCCTCGAGAGTGCAAAAATCATTTAGATAAATTTTGTTATGTATTGGGTTGAGTAATAAGTTCTTGTGGTTTTATCAAATTTATTTATTACCATTAATATTTTTAGAAAACTTCACTTTTAATTGATAACAATATGCAATTTAATCAATAATGTATTCTCCGTTGTTATTTACGACTTCTTCCCAACGTTCAACTAGTTTTCGATGCCTCTCTAATAAAAATCTCTGGATTTTGAATCGAAGAATTCGTCTAACCAGGTTCTTAATTCCACATCAGTATTGAACGAAACGCCGCACAAATTGTTGGAAAGCGATCGGAACAGATGGAAATCCGATGGAGCCAAGTCTGGCGAATATGAAGTATGTGGCAGGATTTCCCAATTAAGCGTTTGGATAGCATCTTTTGTTATAATGGCAATGTGAGGACGAGCATTGTCGTGTTGCAGAAGGACTCCATAACGTGGATGAGGTCGCTTTTCACGAATAGCTTCGGTGAGTCGATACATTTGTTTAACGTAGTGTTTTGCATTGGCACTCTCGTTGTTCTCAAGCTCATAAAGAATGATGCCTTCACAATCCCACCACACGCAGAGCATCGTCTTTCGTGGTTGAAGTCCTTGCTTTAATCGCTGAAGTTGTTTTTTATTGGGGCTAAGCCATTGTTTTCGATGGTTCATGCTGACATAAACACACCACTTTTCGTCGCCAGTGAAGATGCGGTGAAGAAATCTGTCCTTATATCCACGAGTATCCTCGTGACGAGCAAGCAAACCTGCGGCAATCGTGGAGCGTTGAAGTTTGTTGCTTTCACTCAAAGCGTGCGGAACCCATGCACGCCAATTGTACAGCCAATTCTTTAATCGATTGACGAGGATTTTCATGAAGAAGGTCGTTCAATCGATCTTCATCCAACTTAATGGGGCGACCAGAACGTTCTTCGTCATTAAGATTGAAATGACCGTTTTTGAAACGTGAAAACCAACATTGAGCTGACGACCTTTCTGATAAAGCATTTTCTCCGTACACATCACAAATATCGCGACGAGCTTTGGCTGCGTTTGCATTGTTCCCGTCTTGATTGAAAATAAATAACAACAAGTGTCGAAAATGCGCCTTTCTTTCAACTTGACATTCGATTTTGAGGGTACAGAACAAAAATTTAATTAACACAACTTTTAAATTAACCGCAATGACTTATTACTCAACTTCAAGACGTAGCCTAACCTTTGCAAATTTTGCTCTCATTATTTATTATTGTTTCTTAATATGTGCACAAATCACGTCAACAAAACTTAAATCAACACAACATTAAAAAAAACGCAAGAACTTATTCCTTAACCTAATATGTAGGCATTTTACAACAAAATCTCAGCAGCGTACTATCACAAATGGTATAAAGAAAATGTACAAACTCTACTTCGGTTGCCCTCTGGGTGACCAAGATAAAACATGGGCACCACACCAAATTTGTACTTCCTGCTCTAATAGATTACATGACTGGATTAACAAAAAGAAAGCTTTAATGCCCTTTGCTGTCCTCTTTCACAATGGCAATGTAAAGCCTTCCATTCCTATTGGTTATTCTGCCCCCTTAAGGAGACATATGACAATATGAATATTCTTCTTAAAGCCATAAACTTCCAAGCCCATCAGTAGTACATCTGTGGGGAGCTAAAAGTCATAGGCATGCTAATGGGTATGAAGGAGGATTCACGAAGTATTGTTGCTTCCTCTGCCTGTGGGATAGCCGTGCCACTGCAAAACATTATGACAAGCGTGGCTAACCACTTAGATCAACATATAGCCAAAATTGTTCATAAAGCAAATTATGTTATGGGGACAATAAAAAGAACAATTTACAATAGGTCAAAATTTAATATTATATATCTTTACAAAAGCTTAGTCAGACCTATTTTGGAATATTGTTCACAGGCATGGAGGCCTACTAATCAACAAGACATAGATAATATAGAAAATGTGCAAAGAAGAACTACTAAAATGATTACTGATTTTAGAAATGAATCATATAAAAATAGATTAAGAAGTTGTAATCTTATGACATTGGAAATGAAACGACATGGAAATGATTTAATAGAGATTTTTTAAATAATGCATGGTTATGAAGGATCAAAAAAGGAAGATTGAATATCAGAAAGTTCTCTTTTAGTCAAAGAGTTATTGGTGAATGGAATAATTTAGATGATCAAACTGTCTATGCAAGGTTAATAAATTCATTCAAATAAAAAATGGCAAATTATTTGAAGAATGTCCGGAGCTACGAATAAGTCTGAGAAGGCTGCTTGCTCCATTAACGAGAAGACCGTTGGATGCTGCTTAACCAGTCCTGGCGGGGCTAGTAAGTTTTGCTGGTAAGTTTATATGAGCCTCGAATAAGCAGCATTCAGTCTTTCTCCCTGGTAGAGCCTTAGAAAATATATCTGCGACCTCTTCATTTGAAACTAGGCGTAATGAAAAACTTCGTGAAAGCAATGGTTAAGGACAATTCTTAGGGATTCCAATATCTGTGCAAAAGATTTCCACAACTGAGCGCGGCAAAACTAAAAGAAGGCATATTTGTGGGACCAAAAATCAGGGAGATTTTAGCAGACCCTGACTTCAAGAAGACCATCACCTCTCTTTAACTAAATGCATGGCTAGCCTTCAAGTGGTTATGTACAAACTTTCTGGGCATCAAAAAGTCACCTGCATACAGAGATGGCGTGGAAAACATTCTTCAATCTTATAAAGAATTGGGATGCCATATGTCACTTAAAATCCATTTCCTGCATTCGCACCTAGACTTTTTTCCCAGAAAAACTTGGGGCTGTAAGTGACGAGTAAGGTGAACGTTTCCACCAGGATATCAAGACCATGGAAACTCGCTATCAAGGATTTGGGAATGATGGGAGATCATTGTTGGATGTTGTATCATGATAAGCCTGAGAAAAAATTCAAACGCAAATCCCATGCACAACGTTTATGAATTCAAGTTTTGACTTATTAGCCCTTCAATCATTGTTTACCATTCTTATAAATGCAATATTAGTAAAATTAACTTTATTATGCTTATGGAATAAAAAAAACGGCTATTAATCTTTATCATATGTTTGCGCCTAAAGAGAATGAGAAATTTTAGAGTTTCTATATGTTAAATGCATCATTTTTTGTCAGTTCAACTTCTCAATCCACATTGAGATATACAGAAGTCAATTCCTTTTAACAATGACGCTATGCAACCATATATCACCAGTTTCGGCAAAGAAATCAGAGTAAAACGCTACAATCTATCAGCGACGGCGGTCATATTGAATTTTCGAATATCTCGAAAATCTGATGTGCTGAAGAAACACTAAATTCAGTTTGCTCAGGTCTCTGATGATTAAAAAAAGTTCAAATTTGTTGACCAGTATAATAATACAATGTCCTTAGCAGTAGTTGTGCGCTGCATATGTTGGCTAAATATGCGGCTGGAGCTTCATAAGTAGTTTTGTGTTTTAAACAAATGAATCGAGGTTAAATGAATTGAGGAAAACAATGACACGGTTGTGTTAACATTATATCACAAAGGAAATTTTTCGAAAAATTTACATTATAAACCTTCTTAAAGATGCCTTTGGTGCAGTTAGCTTTCTTTGCGGTAAAATTGGAGACTGCAAATTCTTCCGGATAATTCTCGGGGAGGAGGGGTAGAATAATGTAAACAAATCCGTTTAGAGATAATAAACTTTGACCACTACTATCTAAATTCTTCCTACAAATCCATGGGCTGTTTACAAACCAAAAAAGCGGATAATTAAAGATATGTAGTAGGCGTATGAGGTTGTAATATCGGATGTTTTCACCTTAAGTGTTTTGACATAAAAAGTAGAAAAAACATGTTTTTTCGAAAGAGATGGAAGAAGAGAGTGTGGAGGAAAGAGAGAGAGGGGGAAAGAAAGAGAGATATTAGATTAATAGGTTTAATAAATGCTCTTAAGGGGCTTTGGAAGTTGGAAACGACTGCATCCATTACAATTTTTATGTTTCCTATTGCAAGAACATTTGTCCATAATGGAGCCAATTTAATGGCTCCCGAGCTCGCAATGATCTTTCAATATTATGGCGACGAATCTTTATTCAAGTAAAAACGAAATGAATTAAGGTTTCTATGTTCTTCGCTGCTGCATAACTCCATCTAATTATCATAGCTTTGTACAGTGCCTAGCGTTTTATATTTTTACTAAATCTTAAGACAGTAGTGGGCATATTCCGAGGATGTTAAAAAAACTCTATGTTTTAAGAGCAGGGCACGCAACTAGACATACTTTGCCAAACCACCACAATTAAAGCAGAATCCCTGTAAGTATTAGAGCCTCTTACACTCACTACGATATACACCTGTTCGCTTCTCCAGTTACGATAAATCGTCCTCATTTCAGTGACTGTCGTCCATAAAACCCATCTTTCCTTTGATTATTTAATTAGATTTGATTTCATTAAAATCCATTCTATTGAAATAATGATCGTACACAGATGAGAATAAGAGATTGACAGATGTAGCATAAATATATTAAAATTGTAGCTCTCACTTATCATAGACCAGCATAGGTGTTCGGCATTGCTGCCTGTGACATTAAGTCCCGTCACAGATGCAGAGTGTTGGAAATTCTTATATTGTGGCACAAAAATATCTTTCCTCGCTGATTATTATTATTATTTATGTGGCGAAGGAAGATTCAGGAGAGTGATACACTCTCTTTATCATATAATATACTTACAATGAGTAAATGTTTCACCTAGCTAGCCCGGCAGTTTAGGCGCATGCGTGAATGACCGTTAATTATGAGCGAACAAATTGTGGACGCAGGAGCAGATCGAGCGTCTTGTAGAGACAGACGGATGAAAGGAGGGGGAAGAAAATAAATGGCCGCTAACGATGAGGTTAATTTCCTTTATTTTAAGCTCACGCCGCCTCAAAACATTAATAAAATAGCTAAATAAATATCACTCGAAAATTTGAGAATAATTATTAGGATTCTGTGAACTTCTTTAAAATTAGGTTTGGATATTTTTGTGAAATGAAAGTAGGAAGTAACAAAGGTCTCCGAATACAGAACAGGTGAAAGAAATGTACATGTAAAAAGCGACTTAATGCATTAATAGAAAAGGCAATATAAAGGAAGAGGTTTGGGGTAGCAGGTTTATAGCTAAACCCCGTAATGGGCACGAGCATGTTCCAAAAGGAACGAATTCTGGAAGGTCTTTCCATTCCTCGAGACTTGAACCGATCCCAATTCATTGAACAATTAGTCCTATTGTCGGTCCTTTCTTGAAAGTAGAGTAGGTTTCTGGGTTAGGGTCAACATAAATGGACCGACTTCTTGGAACTTGTTCCTAGCCGCCCCTCTAAACCCCCCATTGCTTATAATTGTCCACACTTGTCTGTTTGGGATGGCTAGAACTCTCAAAAATCCCGAGGCAAGGATGCAATAGGAGCAGATATGAGCCGCTCCAAGGGCAAGAGCACAACCGTAAAAGCCAATGAGAAACTTTCGAGGGTGAGGTGGGGAGGATCGAGGTTATAGGTGGCTTGTTATTTGCCCCTCTCTTGAAGTAGAGCAGTGTGCAACCACCGCTATGGAGAACAGTACCCGATTCCCCCCCTCCCCATCAGCCTTCCATAGAGAGTAGGCGCCCAATTTCACCTCCTCGCACGGTTAGGCATCGTTCATCTCGTCACTCCTGAAATGCCAGTGCCAAGAGAGCGAAACAAAGCTTGTCCAGGTACACCCCAAGGAAGGAATTCTGCACTAAAAACATACAAATGGGAGCCCAAAGAGGGGGAGGAGGCGATGGACACGGGAATACCAAGTACTTTATTAATGTTATCTGGCAAGTTACCACCCTCCTGGAAAAGTGAAATGACACTCGACCCAAAGACCCCGAAAAGGAAAGGAACTTGTTAGTGAAAAAGACAAAAAAGAGAGAATAACATTAAAAAAGAATGTTTATTCAATATATTTAAAAATAAATAAATAAATATAAAACAAATAAGGAAAAATCCAATGTCCGCAGGACCTCCTCACTCGTGGGAAAAAGCGGCGCCATCTCAAGTAGGACTTCGAGTCGTCGTGACAAGTATGAGGAAGGGGCGAAGATCCCGAGTCATGCTAACCGGAGTGAAAGGGGGGTGATTGAGCAATGAACTTCAAATGGAGAAGACCATGACTAAAATTGGGATTCGAACCCGAGAAACCCGAACGAAAGTGAACATTCGCCCTTCTCCCTGGGGGTCTTGAGGTATCCAATCCACCCCCATATCCAGGTATTTAGGGTACAAAACTCGTTCCTTTCTTTTTCCTGCTTGATTTTTCACCTATTTCTTATTTAACTTTCATCTCTCCTCTTTCTTCCTTGCTCTCAAACTTTCCCGATCCTAGTTCGATTATAGAGGCACCTTTGCTCTTGTTAGGCAACCGATAAGGTGCCTTAGCGCTGCATGAACCCCTTGACACAGCGCTGAATTAGTTTACTCCTCTGGTTACTTACTCCACACACACAAATACATTACCGCTACTCCCAATTTCACCATTTTCTAAGAAAAACACTTGTCTAACTTATTTAACAGAAATGCTTTTGCTAGTTTTTACTTTTCCTGTTAAATACAGGAAATAGAGGCATTTTTTAATTGTCCGTAATCAAGCATTTGACCGACGGATAAATAAAAACCACCGCAAGTCTGCAAAGATCAGTTGAATAGTGCACCGAGTGAGGAGAGGATGTCTTTTCTTTAAGCCATCAAAGACCTCACAAAGGGAGAAATGATTAGTTTTTATGAAGGGGATGATTTGCATTCGTGTGTTTGTGGAACACAGTACTTTCAAAAACTAAGTTCCAACCCTTTATGGGTGTTTGGGATGTCTAGTGATCAGTACCACCTCACCCATTTCTTATTCATACCTACAATACACACAAATTTGATACCACATAAAGTTTTATGTATATTTCAAAACTTTATTTGTTTGATTGATAAGACTTTCTTATATCTCATCCTGAATAAAAATGATATCTTGTCTAAATATTTATCCTGCGCAAAATACAATCTTGTTTTCTCTTATCAAGAAATCAAATATAGTGAAGTTACTGAAGCTCTTCAGGTAGAAGAATTATAATTCCTTTGCTGCAATACAGAAAAATAAGCGCTGAATATACATCATGTCTTATCTCAGAATAAATATAGGACGCTCTTAGTTATTAATTATCTTAGGAAATAAAATTTTGATGAAATATAAGAGGGCAATTTGGTAAGATTTCTCGCTTCGAATTGCTATAAAATCGTAGGGCAAATTTGATCCGGAAAATGATTAAGGGAAAAATAACTGCCATCAAAAAAGAAAAAGAAAAAAAGGCGACTTAGTTAGAATAGTGAACTAAAAATATTTTATCTACAATGCATTAAATCATAGATAATAAGTAATATATGTTAAAATTGCCAAAGATAAACAAACTCGATGCATGAAATGAATAGAAGTTATCCTGGATCAGTGTTTCGGTTCTGCAATAATGATGGTTGATCATATTACATTATAAAATTGACTTCTTTTGGTCTTTATTAAATGCATAAACTCATTTTGCTATTAAAATATTGCGCAATGTTCAACAATAAAATAGCCACAGGTTAAAAAACTCATTTTTATTGAAAATATTTAGACATAGTGTAAGTGAATTTTGATGCAAATTATATTTTTTCATATATTAGTTTTCCATAGCAAAGAAAACGTCCACCATTAAAAAAAAACAAATATTTTCTTCTATGTCTTTTGTTAAAATTTAATTGGCAATTACCTAACAAACCC
Organism: Ceratothoa steindachneri; assembly: GCA_963969495.1. Classification (NCBI taxonomy): domain Eukaryota; kingdom Metazoa; phylum Arthropoda; class Malacostraca; order Isopoda; family Cymothoidae; genus Ceratothoa; species Ceratothoa steindachneri. The sequence goes on from OZ018325.1 coordinate 104,347,116, forward strand.
CTTTTGAGCTTTGACCTGGTTTTGACTTCAAAAGCGCTTACACAATTCACTTTAAGGTAATATCTTTTGTGAAAATGAACCAAACTTTTTATTTTACAAAACACAATCTCATCAATCATCTTATTTTCTATGTAACAAACACAGTTCTTTTAGGTTTAAAGATAATTTATGTAAAAATGAAAGGGGTCTTGGTTTGGATAGTATCTTTGTTTAAGTTAATTCATCGGAAAATAAATTCATGGCCAAAAATCTTTGTGTAAACAAACTCGAATAAACAAAGAATGGCACTAAAATGTTTCCTCAGAGCAGATTCGGCGAAAAATCAATAGTTATTTGAGTTGTGGTGCATTTTTTTACAGCATGATAGAAAGCCAAGTGTCATGGGGCACAAGTCATGAAGGGCATCACACCACTCCATACATACATATATGGGTCTATGCTTGGAAAGTACCTAATCCATTCGAGAACTTGTGGCTAATGCTCCAGAGGACGTCTTGCGTAGAAGAAGCTTTCAACAACCCCGACCGTTATTTTTTTTAGAGGATTAGGCACATTCTAGGTCATGTGTTACGTGTTGGGACGATCTACTTCATTACTTATGCCGCATAACAATTGGCTCTCTATCATGCAGTAAAGTGAATGTACCACCACTCAAATGCCTATGGATCGTTGGCAGGCTCTGCTCTGAGGGAAAATTTTGCTACCATTCTTTGTCTGTTCGAGTTTATTTAGACGAAATTTACATCGACTAAAACTTTCGGCCACGCAAATGGTATAGTTATTAAAATTTTCCTCTGCCAACTATCTTGGCCATCACAGTAGTGAAGATGTTACTCCTTTCCATAAATTCATTCTAACCGTCGAAGTAATTTCGCTTCGAGAGAGAAAATGAAACTTACGAGGGGCGGTTAATAAGTTTTGCAATTCGGATATAAGGAAACGAGATATGAGGAAAAGTGTTATATTATTTTTCAATATAACTACCCTCGACTTGAATGCACTTGCGCCACTTGTCCCTGAGGCTTCGAATTCCCGACAACCAGAAATCTCCTGACTGCTGTTCACTCCAGTCCTGGACTGCGAGCTGGACATCTTCATCGTCCCCAAACCACCGTCGACGCCGTGCAGCCTTGAACTGGTAGAGTAAAAAGTAGTTGCTAGGGGCCAGATCTGGACTGTAGGCGGGATGGTTGAGCTCCTCGAAAAGGCACTCGCGCAGGGCAGCTTGTGCAACTATGGCCTTGTAGAATTTGTCGACGTTGAAGTCGATCATGGGGCGTCAGATTTCTAGGGACCCAACGGGCATAAACCTCGGTCATGGCCAAATTGTTGTGGATGATGTTGATAACACTTCCATGTGATATTCCAAGTTCTCACTCGATTTTTGGACCTTCACCAGTCGATTTTCGAGGATCATCCTCTCCACACGGGCCATATTGTTCTCGTTGGTCACGTCTGACGGGCGTCCGGGACGGGGGTCATCTTCAAGAGACTCACGACCATGGTGGAACTCCCTTTTCTAACGAGCAATGGTTGCATAGGAAGGGGCGGTGTGGGTGTACACTGCCACCGTGCGTTCATGGATCTCTTTTGCATTCTTGCCTTCCTTGGTCAAAAATTTGATCACTGCGCGGTGCTCAAACTTCTCCATTGTTGAAAAATTTGTGACTGGCGATCTGCGATCAGCTACTGCTTCTTAAATAGACGAGGCAGGAGCATGCGGATGCAGGTCCTGACTTGTCATAAGTTGTCCTAACATCCCCATAAACAGCCATCCCCCTTCCTTGTTTTGCCATACCGATTCGCAAAACCTATTGACCGCTCCTCGTAAGTATTCTTGGGTGTCTTATGGTAAGAATTCAATAAAAAAGGCGTAACTTAAATATCTATAAACAACCTTGCGCAATTCTCACCAATTTCACACTTTTACAAAGTATATCAATGTTAATAGCAGTATGGTGAGAATAAAAGTTCTTTCGTCAGTTAAAGTGGTTTATTTTGCATTGATTACCGTCATGTGGAGACGATGACCGAGGAAGAATTGCGTTTAATCTTATTTTCTTATTAGAAAAATAAAGATGAATGCATAACTGAGCGAAAGGTGGTGAAAACTTTTAATGATTTCAGGGGCCACGATAGATTCTCTCAATAGTCATTAATTTGGATATTTAACAAATTGGATTTAAAATACCTCTTTAAAAGAGAAGTCTTCTTTAAACCTTAATACTTGATGGAGTTTTTATGGTGAAAGGTAACAATAATCTTTTTCTACAACTTTTCTACTGATATTTTGGCTACTAGTTTAAATAACATTCATATAGAAAGTAAAGTAATTACCTTTAATTTCAATGCTGAGATGCTAAGCCATAATATATCCAAATCAGTCAAATTCAGGTTGGCAATATGGAATGAGTTGTTTTTAAAGGCAAAAGTGGGACAGACATTAATGTAAATAAAAAAAACTGATCAAAGAGAAAAGTGAGCCACAGCATCGATTTATAAATGCAAATCTATTTAGAAAAATACAGGCTATTTAAAACAAAGCTTTAGCAAGAACTTAAAGAGTACTTACATTTAAAGAGAATAACGCAATATAATTTTAATTCATTAACTTTTAATACCTATTAACGGAATAATTTCCAAGAAGGTCATGACCAGGCAAAAAAAAATGCATTTCTCTTAGATGACCTTGGTCAGCACTCTGCGTCTGCTTGCGAATTTGGCTAATTAATTTCTTTAACTTTTTATTGTTCGATAAGAAATATATTTAGTATTCTTGATGTTCGTCACTGTATTACAACAATATAATCACATGGCTTCTGCAAGCTGATCTTTGTTTTCTTTTATTTCCCCCGATGAAAATGATATACCAGATATGGATTTTAGGCATGATATTTATTTAGATATCGTATCAATTGAATTCAGGAGCATACAGGCCTAACATCTGTACAGGGATAACCTTCTCCTTTGAACGTGGAAACATGGTATGTTTTGGGGCTTCTTTTCAGTAAATATGTTTCGCAATCAGAATAAAGTGTATGGAAATCATAAATGTTAACTTAAGGTTACATTTTATTTGGTGATCCATTAGGGGCGAATGTTCTTCCTTTGGATTAACTGAAATCTATACGTCAGCAATTCCGAGGAACATCAATGAAAACAATTCCAACAGTGTATTATGGAATGAAAAACATCTACCCACAAATACAAAAGAATGAGCGCGCATTTCTGTATTCATAGCACTAAAGGAAACTCCTTGGTTGGAAACAAATTTCTCCCCCCCCAACTATTATTGAAAATGATTTAAAACGAAACAATGCAGCAAAGGAAACATATCAATGAACAATGTAATGACTGTTATTCTCAAGCACCTGCTTCCAATGACACGATAGATCATGTATGGATACCTTTGTTATAAAATTCAACTGGATTACTATCAAAGAATTCTCCAACTGCAGTTTACAGTTTATCATTTGCAAAGTTTTGCCATTCAAGAAGTTTTGCAGTGCGTGAAATAGATGGTTGTGGGTTGGTGCTTGGTCTGGCGAGTACGATGGGTAACGGAGAACTTATAGGAATTGCAACGTGTGGTCGGGCGTTATCATGAAGAAACATGATAATCAGTCAATTCTGGTCGTTTCTGCGTAATGGCATCTGCTACCTGTTGCACTTGTTGACCGTATAATTGAGTGTTGATAGACTGATGGCGTTTAAACATTTCCCAATAAATCATTCCCTTCGCATTCCACCAGACCAAAACCATAAGCTTCTTATGATGTCGGTCGGCCTTTGCCTGAAGTTGTGCAAGTGCACCTTTATCTATCCAACTTTTTTTGCGTGCAATTTTTGAGTGCAGACACCATTACTTATCTGTAGTAACCAATTTGTTCAACCAATCAAAACGAAATTTCTTGGACAGTAATGTCATGCAGGCGTCTATGCGGCGCTGAAGGTCGAAGTCCGTCAGTTTACATGCAATCCTTACGTCTAGTTTGCTTATTTTGCCCATTTCCTCTAAATGATGCAAAATGACTGTTTGGCTGGCGCTAAACTTTCCAGCCAGCTCGCGCCATGTCAGATTTGGATCCTTTTAACACAGGAACAAAAACGGTCATTGTCAACCACTTTTTAGCTGATCTTGGAGATGAAATTAGCCACGCTGAAACTTCTTGAACCAATCGTTGGCTGTACGAGAACTTATTGTCTCTTCTCCAAATGCTTCGTTGATACGAAGTTGCGAGTGGGCAGCGTTTAAGCAGGACTGGTAATCATAGAGTAAATGAGTACGTTGCTGTTCACGAGAAAAAGACATTTGATGGGTAATCTTTGAAACTTTACATATCATTTGGGTGTCCGAATAATTAAGCTATAGTGACCTAGGCTTTCCTAGGACTCGCTTGATAGTGCATAGTGCCCTAGTCTAGCTCTAAGCCACTGTGCACTTTAAAGCAAGGCCTACGAATGACTAGGCCACTATACATTAACTAGTCGTACGCCCTGCAGGAATCTATAAATAAATAAACTTTTATGGTTTCTAACCTAACAGATTAGATACGACAATAAGAACCTTCTAAGAACGGATTGCAACCTAACAAAGAAGAAGCCACCGCTTCCTCTTTGAACGAAATTAAACCACAAAAGGTGTGGTTAGTTGCGGGTTGGAGTGCCTAATCGAGTCCCTTTGTCTAGGCTCTGAGATGAGGACGCTTCCCTCCCCCGCCCAGCCCTAAGGTTTGGATTTAAATTTAAACTGTAGCTGGCCACTGCCAAAGAGAACTGAAAAAGAGCGAAGTTCGGTGGTAAAAAACATACAATTAAAAGCACTTAAGAGTGTCCCCAATGCCATATTACCACACTGAACAACCCAAATCGAAGCATTTGCCAGTGGTAAAGGTGAGAAATAATCAAGGTTCTCTTTCTTTGGCGACGTTTAAATGGCAGAGATGAAAGAAAAAAGTGAGAGAGGGGAAACATAGGCAACCCCACACACCAGTCAACATTGAAGCAACCCTGCCGACTAGTGAACCTCAAGGACACACCACTCACTAGTGAATCTCAAGGTAACCCAAATAACTAGTCAACCTCAAGACAACCCCATTCAGTAGTTAATCTCAAAGCAACAACATCCATTAGTAGACCTCAAGGCAATCCCAATCAGTAGTGACCCTTTAGGTCATCTCAGTCAGTAGTGAACTTAGATGCAACACGAATTGCTAGGGAACCTTAGGGCAACGTCATTTATGAGTGAACTATAAAGCAACCCACTCAGCTTCAAGGCATTCCCACTCCCATGAATCTTCAAGGCAACATGACTCAAAACTGAGCCTCAAGTCAACTTCACTCCCTAGTAAACCTCAAGGCACCCCCTCAATAATGAATCTCTAGGCAACCCCACACATTATTGAACCTCTGTGCAACATCGCTTACTAGTGAACTTCAAGACAACCCCACTCACTAGGGAACATCAAGACAACCACACTCACTAGTGCTCATCTAAGCAATCCAAATTTATATAATAAACACTTAATCATATTCAGAATATTTACATTCATACCTTCATGTATTGACCATCTTGTCGACTCCCCATAGTGGAGGATTGTTCTTCAGCCTCCGAGAGCATTTTTCTTGCTTCAGCATTTTAGCCACCCTGAATCGTTCTATTCTTACTAAATTCTCATTTTCTTAAACTTCACCCAAACATCCTTTGTTTATGATTGATTCTATTTACTTTTATCTCAGTCCGCTTTTACTAGGATATTTTTAATCTTTATTAGAAAAAAAATTACGTTTTTGTCGATGATTTTCGTATTTCGAAGCCTCTGGCATTAATTACCTTGCATCATTGTTTGCTTTCATCTCTGTATATTCTGCCTTCGTAGGAGTTTTCCTAATTCATTTAGCTAAAACTTGTCTTCTAAATCAATATTTACTACACATATCTATCCTCTTCTTTAAGTAAATTGATTATTTTATCTACAAAGTTGTTCGGCTTTATCACCTACTTTTAACTAGGTTGACTATTTCATTTAAAAGTCTCCCTTTTCGTATGGATTGCACTAATTTACTTCCTCTGTTGAATTATTCAAATTCTATTGAAGGGTGAGGATTGAAAGCGAAGAAGAACGTAGTCGGAAATGTTGGAAACCCTTGATTCTCATCCCCCTTCTCACCCTCCACCATTACCTCCCAAAACGAAACGATAACGAAAATGGACGCATCCATTTTATTCTTTTATCCATGATATATTTTCAAGGAGGTTGCCATTAGATATTTGCCCCCATATAAAATCTTTTCTTTTAAGAATAAAGGAGAGTTGCTCCATATATTTAATAAAGCAACAGCAAGCATCTCCGAATTTGCACCAGAAGTCGTGTACAAAATTCACCAGGGTTCTGTGGTATGAAGTCAGACCACAAGTCGTCCCAACATAATGTAGTCGTTCAGAGGAAGAATTAAAAGCATTATAAATACAATTTTTATTTTGGACATTACACCTCCCTAAATCATCAAGAGTTTCACTTAAAGATATACATAATGTTCTTCATAAAGAGTGCAATATAAACTGCCTTGCTACATTCAAATCCCCCTTCCCTAAAGACATAATGCACTCAAACATGCATGCTATGTTTCTCGTTCACTTCTCTTTTTAAACACATCACTACATTGAATCTATTCTACAATGGCTTCATTAACTAAATGACTACACCATTTACTCCACGAGAGCGTAATCGGTTTTGAAGATGGCAATTCGTATAATCCACACTTCATCCTCATAGGAAATCCCTCACTACATAAATCACAAGAACACATGGGAACGGTCGATTTGGCTGTTCCCCTCGAAATCAAAACGAGATCAATAAAAATGTATCTTTTAGGTAAGTAGGATAAAATTAACACACTATAAACTCAATTTCTTATATTTAACATGGATTAAATAAGTAAATATTAAGAGAGTTATGTTATATAACCAATAATAATATTTCGAAATTACACCAATGACAATGCAACAAATAAAATTAATCTTCAATACGCACTCTCCACACGCCATATTTTTTCTATGCGCGCCTTTTGATTTTGTCTTGTTTTCTTTGCACCCTTGACCAATTTGACATGTTGTGTGCATATTATTAAATACGTTTCGATCGGATGAGTCATCAATATTGCAGGATAGCTGATTCTTGGTTAAATCTTGATTTTCGTGGGTTGCCTTCAGTTCTTGTTTTTAATATTTTCTTGAAATATCATTTTTGTAGACAGCTCGAAATGTGATCCAAACCTTTATATATTACATATCAAGAATGTTATAGAAGGTTTAAACAGACCAGCTTCGTGATTCTACCTCACAGAAGATTGATTTGCGATTTAATCAAAGATATCTACTCCAATCATCTTATAATAATTAGTCTCTGTTTTTTATTTTTACCCAATCGACTTTTATAGATTCATGAACACTACTCATTAGAAAAACATTTTTTCTTCTTTCCTTAAAAATATTTTTTTAGAGTAATGTGATTATCATATTTTATTTTTGCTGTATGATATAAATGCTGAAGCCGGTTCTTCATAGATATAGGAACTTCTTTCTGTGATTTGTCTATTATACCAGATAAGCTAAATTTTGGCTAAATTTTCATCTATATTTGTTAGGGTTTTATGCCATTAACTGAGTATGTGGAGATCTACTTTTACGTGGGAAGAATTTTTGAAGCTTAATAACATTCCCCACTTGAATAATAGGCGAATCTTAGAAATAACGTAATTTCTCCCAAACAATCACTTCTAATTGCTTGCTTAAGGAAAAAGGTAATCTCCAGAGATCAGGCCATAGATAATAAATTTTTATATTCCTTGATTCAATTACTTCACGAGAATATAATGATGCAATAAAATCTCTCAACTCAGAGAGCGCAGGAGACCAATTTGTGTTTTGAGCACAAGTTGTGCCATGTTGGTCCTAGTTCATCTTTAAATATATTGTGCTGAGAACGCTGTCCAAGACCCGTTGAGAGAGACTTGACATTTTACCAAATTGTACCATCAGAAGCTATTTCTTCACTTTCCTCTAATTCATGGTCAACTGCCCTTTCTCTTCACGCTCATGGTCAATAGAAAATCTATGAAAATAAAATATTATTATTTAGAACCAACAAAATAAGTTTGTATAAGATAAATGATTAAAATTAAGGTATTTATTACAGATATTATAAAATTCAAATATTATCGTGACTGTCTATTGAATAATCTAGTATATTACTAGCCTATTAGATATCGATCAATCAATCAATCTCCTATGGCACCCACGATATGTAGAGGGCCGTATATATATATATATATATATATATATATATATATATATATATATATATATATACTCTCTGACTTGTACTCTTTTTATTCTCGTTACAAGTTGTTTTACCTGGTCTTTAAGGCGAGAAAAAACACTCAGAAAAGACATAATTTATTCCAACACATCTTTCGACTGTGGCAGATCATCTTCAAGGAATGAGCAATGATTTAGATATAGGATACTGCACTATATATATATATGGAAAAAAACGAACATAGGCGTTTCAAAAATTAAACATAGCGCTGCGAAAATTTTAAACATAAGCGCTGTAAGAATTTAGGATATAAGCGCTGTGAAAGTTTGAAAACACAAACAGAGACGCTGCAAAAATTCAAACAAGACCAAGAGTATGAGTAGTTGAATTATAAAGAACAACTGACTCCCTCAGACGAGCATAATTTAGGAGAAGTCGGTGACTGCAAAAACCGCAATTCCAAGTATATTTGCGTGACATCCACAGCGCTGTCGAGGTGACTGACCGCTCACATACAAGACGAAGCAATTGAGAAACACACTAACTCTAATTGCGTTACTCTAACCCATGAAACGCTTAAGAGGAGCACTTCCAAAACCGCCGGAGACTGCGAATGACCGAATCCGTATTCATCCAAATGATTAAACGAACAATCATTGTGCAGCTCCAGCCAGAAACCATCCTTCCGACAGCCCGGTGTCTTCGTGGTGACCGTCACTAATACCAACGATTTTATATCGCTTATGTTAGAATTTTTGCAGTTTTCAAATTTTCACAGTGCTGACTTCCAAATCTTTACAGCGCTTACGTTCAAAGTTTTTGCCGGGCTTATGTTTAATTTTTCAGCGCCTATGTTCGATTTAATGCATATATATAGTGGAATATCCTATATCTAAATGATTGGTGACACATTTGAAGAGCCGACCATAGCAGAATTTAAGAAAAAGAGGAATAGAAAAAAGCGTCCTACCACCAAGAAGCACTAGAAGCCAGAAAAAAAAGAATGAAAACACGAACAACAGGTTCAGAATAGTGACGCTCAACGTAAATGGATGGGAGGGAAAAGCTACCGCATATGGCAACATATTTCGTGTACTTGACCCCGACATCATCTTGATCACAGAGTACGGTATCGACACAACATCCTGTCAACTGAAGATATAAATTAGTGGGCAATCTCGTGTTCGCGGCGGCTTATCAACCATCTCGACGATCGTAACTTCCCCTCAACAATTTTTACACCTTGTTCGGGCATGGCCAAATAGCATTCCTTGGGGGCGACCTCAATGTAAGATGCCAAACTGCTGTCTTTAGAAACACAAACAACAGAAAACATAACTTGGAATTGATTATGTGACGGAAGAACATCCAGAACATAGGACCGCACTTTCTGACCTATATAACCTCTAGGCAGCAGCAAGGCCCGTCATAATCATGACAAGTGACAGATTTCCCCTTCAACTACCATAGCGAGCCTGGTCTAACAGTACCCATCAACCATATAGAGATTTTCACCACCATCTCATTCGCACCGATCTAGCTTCTGGTCCCTCTCCGCAAAAGCTACGCTTCAGTCAATTGGGACCGCTACAGAGAAATCCTTGGCGAGTTTGAACCAGTTGACCTAAGCGAAGCAACACTAAATGAGATCGACGTGTAGATGGAGAGAAAAACATCTCTTATCAGCGAGGATGACCGCGAGTGTGTACCTATGGAAGGGTACAAAACTCCTCCATAACCCAGATATACTGAGGATAAGAAAGAGATCGCTAAGGATCACCGTGAGGTGTATGAAGAAATCAGAGGAGCAGGTACGAATCGGGAACAAAGCTCGCTGCTACGACACCTGAGTGAAGAACTTAGGCACAAACAGGCTGAAATCTGGGATAACTTTATAGCCAGGGTAGACAGCAAGGTGAACCCTGAAAAATTCTGGCGACTAGGGAAGAAACTAAAAATCCTTCCAAGTAGAGAAAAGGCTCGCATTAAGGGGGGCGATGAATACTTAGAGGATCTGGCGGTTCTGCAAAGAGAGGTTACTTACACTTCCGAAGGATATCTTCTCAATAAGACTTTAGGTCGATGCGGAGTTCGACCAAGAATTGGAAAGTCAGCTGATTGAAAATCTTAATCAGATTATACATCAAACGCGCCTACAAACCCACGTCGAGGAAGGAAAGGAGATGGTGGACCATGGCCGAGCGATAACAACTGAAGAGGTTATGGCAACCGTGAAAATCTTTAAACAAAAGCCACCAGGCTGGACAGTTATCACTAAAAATAACTTGGTGAATGCCCCGCGGAAGATAATTCCAGAAATTAAGAACATCTATAATGCTTCCTTGAATCCAGGCTACTACCACGACGGTCTAAAAATGGCCAAAATCATTTCTATTCCTAAAGAGAGGAAGCACCACGATCAACTGGTGGATTACAGGCCAATATCCCTTGTAGAGTTCGTGGGCAAAGTCTACAAGAAACTACTAGCTAACAGGCTTCAAGAGCAGCTAACATGGATGGAAGCACACAATCTTCAACAACACGGGTTCCGTAAGAGAAGGGGGACTGATACAGCTGGCTGTAAAGCTAAAGGGAAATATGTAGACGTGGTCTTGCGTGATGTACAAAAGGTCTTTGATAAAGTTTAGCTGAGAGGTCGACAATACAAGATCTTAGGACTCCAGCTAAACCCGATCCTGGAAAGGGTCCTCTGTGGCTACATCATGGAGAGAAAAGCCCAAATCTCGATCAAGGGCTACAGAGGATCTGAGTTCGAACTCGAGGCGGGTGTTCCATAAGGTAGCTGTCTGAGTCCACTGTTGTACCAGGGGTACACATTAGACTTACCTGCTCCAGTTGGAGAGGATGCCATGTACCTGCAGTTTGCAGATGACATCACGCAAATCATTTCTACTTCCAATAGGAACTCTGGAGTTCAAGCAAGGGAGACTGGTGCCGAAATCGAAAACAACAATCGATACGATAAAATGTGAAAAATTAAGACCAATCACTGAAAGTTTCAGATCATTCCATTTAACCGCCGGAAATTCGATGACCTCATAGTTAACGATGAATTTTACTCGTATACCAAGGAGGGTAAAGTCCTGGTTCTATTAATCACCAAAACATGGTATAATACTTATATCAACAACCGAATCTCTCTAGCCAAGAGAGAGCTTGGAAAACTTTACAGGTTCAAAAGCCTCAGCGCCAAAACATTTAAAAGCTATACACTGCCCTAGTATGTTCAACATTAGTGAAGACGGCAGTGGTAATGCAGACACCTAGTTCTACCTCTCTCAGACAGATGCATCGTGTTCAGAACAAAGCTGCCCTTCTGATAGCTGGTTCATGCAAGATGTACAGAATTCGGGATTGGAACTGCACGCAGGAGCAGGACTGAAGCCACTGAATGTGGTCTTCCAGAGACTAGGGAGAAAGACCTCGGAAAAGGTAGAAGAAGATGTATTCAAAGAAGAAAAATAATAAAACAAAAAATAAGAAAGTAAAAAGAGGTGAAGTGCCCACATACAAGCGAAACCACAATACAAATAAATAAAATAAAAATAAAAAATGAAAGAAAATTAGTTAGCAAAATCATATTTGAAAGGCTTGAATGCCATATTGACGAAGAAAAGAGTATATTTATATTTATGAAATTAAAAATAAAATAGAAGGAAGAGAAAAAGAGAGAAAATACAAAGATAACGGTCGCTAGAACGACCAATCCAGCCGCCAGCTACTACACTAACGGCACAAAAATAGAACGAAAATAAATGAAGATGAAAAATGAAAAAGCAAGTGATGCCCTATACACCATGTCGAAACTAAATATATTCCTCACATTTATTTTTATCTACTACACATTTCCCCACTCATTACATCATCTCATCTCATCTCTCTAAATCATTGTGATTGTTCATTCCATGAAGATGACCTGCCACGGTCGAAAGACGTCTCTGAAGAAATTGTCATTTCTGAGTGTTTTTTTCTAGCCTCAAAGACCCAGTTATATATATATATATATATATATATATATATATATATATATATATATATATATATATATATATATATAATTTATGTGACTATTCAAACTTGCATTTGCTGTTAAGATTCGACGCTCAAAATGAAGCTTCAGACGTCCTACGTAAAGTGTTACTTTTTATAAAAACTTAATCATGTGTAAAATGCTTTTATACATTCAATTAGAGTTTTTTATACTAATAAAAAGTCATGAGTTATAAAAATATTTCATAAACAATCATCCGAGAGAGAGGAACTCGAATGATCCTACCAGGCGTTCTAGTTAGTGTAAAGAAGATGCAAAGTGTGCATAAGATGAAGCTCAACACTGCATGATAATGAGTTTAAACTTAGTAATTTTATAGATCAGCGAAATATCCTTTTCGTTAAGCGGAGCAGGAGAATGAATGGGGTTGTAGTGTTTAATTGATAAGGACTGATGCGTTTCATTACTGCGGACAAATGAACACAGTAATGATAAAAAAAGAGACGAAAAATAGAACTTAGAAAAAACACAGGAAAAAACATTAGTAAAGATGACTTGTTATATATAATTGGCTGCCTGCGGGATGTAAAAAAGAAATACCGTCCAGGATTACGTTCGCTTGGATAATTATAGATTTTATTATAAAGATTCAGGTATTGGAAAGTTTTCTTCAAAAATATTAACTTATTTCTTTTAAATAATTCTTTATTTTAATTTTTTTTTCTCGGAGTAAATACTCGAGAATGTATCAAATCGAGTTTGGGTGAACGCCTAAATATAACTTCATAGTATCTTTGTCTTTCCTAAGAAATCGAAAATAATTTGGTGCCAATCATACATTAAGACCTTTTATTCGCATGCTCACATTAATTCCTATTCCATCACTTTTAAATGGGATTTTGGATCAATCGTCAAGGAAAAATTAAATGGCTGCTTATTAGCATCGAACAAAATTACTGACGATCTGTATACAACAACATACAGTCGCCTCTTGGCTCCATCTCTTAATTACAATTCGAAGGCTTCGGGCTCCTTGAATGAGAAACCATCTCTCAATCTACGATGAAAGTTTAGAACACCGAACAGAGACAAGATCTAAAAGAATGATAGAATATATTATGTTCTGGCAGAACAGGAAACTGGGTGGGTTGGCTGTTGGAAGGGAACGAAGTTATAGCCGAAATTCCAATTTTGGAGGGATTGACGATATAAATATATTTTTTCATGCTAAAAGGATGAAAAACTATAGTCTTTTAATGAGTAAATATCAGGGGATTTTAGCATATTACAGGAAATCCGTAATTATTTGACAACAGTGGCAAAGTGAAAGGTGCAAAATTAACTCACGTTTAGAAGAATTCTTGAGAGGTAGAAAAAAAACTCAGCCTTCGAGAACTTATCAAATTCCTGAAAAGTAAAAAAATTATATGATATTTCATTGTATTTATATTAAATAAAAATCTCAGGAGAACATATTTCTATAACATTTCCAATGTATTTTTTAATATATAACTAAGAAAGGTTCGTACATTTCGTTTTCTCAAAAATTTATGTTTCCCCAAACTCATATCCATTGTCATTCACACCTGAATAAAAAAACAACTAAATCATTATATCTATCTATCTATATATATATATATATATATAAATATATATATATATATATATATATATATATGTATATATATATATATATATATTGATGAGGATTGATTCTAGATAACCTAAATTTAATGACTAGCACAAATCCCGATGCAAGCAAAATAGCTGGCGTCATCCTTTTTATTTACCGGCGATATAAAAATCATATCTCAATAGAAGATTTTAATTTTTTTAATTCACATAAATGTCCCTCAGCCTTCGAATATTAGAAACACTACATAAAGCAGGTCTTCCTAAACTTACATAATGATTTGTCGTCAGTTCTCCTAGTTACCTGATACGTTTTAGATGTGCGTTGCGGAGTGCAGTTTGGTGTTTGTCGGGTCAACTTCAAGCATTGTGTTAACCCCTGCTTTGTGTGGATTTGTGATTTTCTACAGTGAGATTTAGATAGTTGTGCTTTAAATATCCGTTTAAAATTTATTTTAAAACAGTTTTATATAAACATTAGATATATAAATTAAAGCGATCCTAACTTAACAGATTATTTGTATTGTAAGCCTAAGAGGATGACGGTATTGTTGACGATACGTCGCAGATAAATAAACGATTATGTCAGCTAATTTATTATATTTTTGATCCCAATGTAAAAATGTTGTAAAATAGCAATTCTAAAAAAAATTTAATATTATTTTATATCTCTTTACATAACATCTGTGTATCATTTAGTAGTTGTGTATCCTTTAGTGTCAGTTGTTGCATATAATTCTTTTTTACAAAAATTGTACTAAGGGCGTACGGAACGTGTCTTACATGGTCACGCTCCCTATAAAACACGTTTATCAAAAAGGTCACCATAAATCTGAACTGGTAAACATATTTCAAAGTTATGTATGCGGAAAAGAAAGGTATTTATTTGAGCTACCTGTTGGGCACTTTGGATTTACTTTAAAACTTTAGTTTTGATGACCAAAAAAGCACTAGCAGTATGAAGGGTGTTCACTTGACTATATGTAAATATATATATATATATATATATATATATATATATATATATATATATATATATATATATATATATATATATACAAATAAACAAATAAACAGATCAACAAACGCGAACGTACTGACAAATTTGTGAGCATGTTAAGACAAGGCCGAAAGGGGTAGGCTTAGGAACGAAGGTCAAATTCGCAGTTACGTCCAAAACGGTGATGGACATTCATCAAGAGAGATTAAGTATGGCTCGTAGTTTGTTTCCTAGTTGTACAGTTTAGCAGGATTCCGTTTCAGATAAATTGAGTGTTAAGCTTAGGTTCCTTTTCTTATTTATGGATTGGCTTCGAGGAAAAGGAGTTATGGGCGATCGGGTGCAAAGTCAATAATTTTGGTGGTTTCTTCTAACATTTTTCTGTTGAGAATAGTTCCCTGGTTTTGACCTGTGTTTCGGGGGGGCCTACGTTGTTTAGGTGGTATGTCATTCTTCTTGATAATTAAGTTTCCGTTGTTCTGGTTGATTTTAATGATTAGGCTGCCGGTGCGTCTAGTTTGATAATATATAGTTAACGATATTTTTGGTTCTGTATTTCTAGGCTTTATAGATCGGTTAATAATTTCCTCAATTACCCTTTCGTCTGTTCGGTACGTGTGTTCAGCGTGTTCTTATAGAAGAGTTTTATGTTGATATTTGAAGCAAAATTGGGTAATTTTATTCTTGATCGCTACCTGTACATCGTGGTCGGTGAATCCATTGTTGACGAGTGTTTGCATTGCTCTCTCAATCTCATATGTGTATCTTTCCTAGTTTTGCAGTTTGGGAAGGCACGAAAGATTTAAGAGTTAATTACACTTTTCTTGTATCGTTCTGGGCATTGACTTTCTGCATTCACGCAGAGACCATGATTGGTGGTTTAACGTATACTTTCGTGGTAATCTTGTCATTGTGTTTAGTAGCTAAGGTGTCGAGAAATGGAAGTTGGTTGTCTTGGTTTCGTTTAATTGTATTATTGAGGGACGAACATTCTTTAAATACTTGTAGGAGGGTTTGTATTTCTTCTTCCGGTTGTACATTTCTGTAACCAGCAAGTAAAAATACTTCTGTGCGACACTAAAAGAAATTCAAACAATATGCATTTGTATAAATTTGCAACATGACGTTTATTTATCCTGGGCAATCCCGGGTACCTATCGTTTAGAAATTTCTGAAGATTTCTGAAATTAAGGATTATTATTACTTCGCAGCGGAGATCTGTTGCATATCACAGGTGCCGCATAACGTTGGACGCAGGGTTCGAATACCTGGTCACCAGGGTGAGTAAAGTAGACTGAATTCGGGATCCCATCTGAGCACTCACCATACTCAGTGTGGCAAAGAGACGCGTTCATAATGGCTTCATATAGCTAGTGAGGGATTGCTAGAATGCTGGTGAAGAGAGGTTGGAAAAGTAAGAAGTAAGGAGGGGAGAATACCTGAAGCACTATCGAGACCCGGGAGGAGTCAATGAGGAGCGAGAGCTTATTACCTTGTTGACATGATCTCTGAGGACGTTGGAGTATACGCAGCAGACGCCCTCGATCGCCGTCACCGATATCATGCCAACCACCCACGTGCCCACCAAGCCTTCATCTTCCTGCGGGTGGATTCATGGAATCAGAAAACTGCTGCTTTCTATATATATATATATATTAATGAGCGCTTCTCATATTGAGCTGTAATTTAGTTTGCAGGATGAAAGATATGACGAAGAACGGGAAGTTAATTTAGTTTACTAGATTGTACAACGTTTCGGGTAAATGTTTCACCTATCTTCTGGTACTCGAATTTTTTAAAATTTTGCCTGTACAATCTAGTAAACTAAATGAACTGCCCGTTTTTCGTCATATCTTTCATCCTGCAATATATATATATATATATATATATATATATATATATATATATATATATATATATATATGAGAAGAAGGAGCAAATGCAAGTTCTGCGGGTGATAACAACCACCACAGGGCTTTCGCCATATTTATTTTCTGCCTTTAAAAACAATTTTGAAGACAGAAATAAAGGTGCAGAAACCTTGCATTGCAGACTATATAACAATATTGTACAAGAAAGAGAAATTGGACGCGAATGAGCAATGAGACAAGAAACACGAGTTTTTTAGAGGTAGAGGTACCGGTGCCTTGTAGCTTAGCGGTAGATCATCTGACCGGCACTCAGCAGACCCGGGTTCGAGTCCCGGCCAGGAATTTCAAACTTTTTTTCCCCTGGCGTTATCTCTGTCTTCTCGGTAAAGGATTGCTTTCATTGTGCCGCCCTCTGCTCTCTTTGATTCTAGTCTTCTTCTAATGTCCCTTTCTTGTACTATATATATATATATATATATATATATATATATATATATATATATATATATATATATATATATATATATATACATATATATATATAATATATATATATATATATATATATATATATATATATATATATATATATATATATATTTATATATAATTATGGGAGGCTGTTATGCAGCCCGACGCAACTATATTTCGGAGAGTAATTAACTGAATGCAAGAGTATTGGGCGCTCTGCTATGCTAATTAAGAGTACCACGGCTCTCTCTCAGTTAATCAAGAGTACTTCGGCCTTGTCTCAGAACAAATTAGAATCATAATTGAATTAAACATAAATACCAAATGGCAGCCAGGATGTTATTAGCAAAAGATTACTTACGTCATATTATTTTACAAATATCTAAAAAAGTAACACAATTTAATATCAATATTATTGAAAATATCCATTTATGGTCAAATTATTCCGGGGCGACAATTATTAGGTCCAGAAGAAACATTGAGGAAAACACAATCTTTTAATAATTTGACGGCGGATAAAATAAAAATGAATAAATGAATTCGAACATGAAGACTCGTAATAAACCTCATATTCGAACATGAAGACTCGTAATAAACCTCATATTCAAACGTGAAGACTGGTAATAAACCTCATATTCGAACATGAAGACTGGTAACAAACCTCATATTCAAACGTGAAAACTGGTAATAAACCTCATATTCGAACGTGAAGACCGGTAATAAACCTCATATTTTAACATGTAGGCTGGCAATAAACCTCATATCCGAAAATGTAGGCAAGCACTAAACCTCATATTCGAATATGTAGACTGGCAATAAACCTCATATTCGAACATGTAGACTGGCAATAAACCTTATATTCGAACATGTAAGCTGACAAATACTCATGTTCGAACATGTAGGCTGGCAATAAACTACATATTCAAACATGTAACCTGGCAATAACCCTCATATTCGAACATATAGGCTTTCAATAAACCTCATTTTCGAGCATGCAGCATTTGAAGAAACCTCATATTTGAAACCTCAACACCTGAGTGTAAGTGAATCTAGAAAGTAAAGAGTGCCATTATTTTCCATTTCTAAAGTAAATTTTAATAAATGGACTAAACTAGTATTTTGTTCAAATTAAATAATATCACGATTATTTGGCCTCAAAAAGAATGTTCTTCCCCAATCCAAAACACGTTTAAGGTATTTCATAGTTTGAGGAAAAAGAACAGTTTCGAAGAACTCCCTGCATATATTGACATGGAAGAGACTTAATATACCTTCCACCACACTTACTTCTCTTCAGGAAAGAGGGTGCTACCTAGGAAGGCCGCCCCCATGTCTCTGGGCCTTGCTCCTTGGTGTTGTGCGTGTGTGAGTTTCGTTGTTTAGTAATGTTTGGGGTGGGATAGGTTCTGTGCTTTGTTGAGATGTTGGGTTACGATCAAGACCAAGTGAACGTTGAGGGTGAGTATTTTTTCTTTGACGTGTAGGTGGGTAGTTGGTGTGATTCGAATGCATTGCATGGGTGCTCTGGGTGCGTTATTATGTGCTGTTTGGAGCTTATTTACGAGCGATATTGCGAGTAATGGGGGCCCTGGTGGCGTGTGTAGTGGGAAGTGGTGCAGATGAATTGCTTCTCTTTTTTGTTGAATCTCTCCCTCTGTTGTCCGAATGTGATGTCTGCTAGTTATCTGAGGGCGTTGGCTTTCTTCCTCACATTGTTTGTGATGTTAGTGACGAGAGTCATAAAAGTCATGTGGGTGTCTGGTAAGTGGGCTTTTTCTTTAAAGGAAGGTATTATATGACGTTAGGGGGGGAGAGGGTCATTCGTGGTAGACTGGTGTGGTGGATGATTTGGGGGCTGACGCTGTCATGTTGTTTGGTGTGAGCCACTGTTCCAGTTTGCTTAAGCATTGTTGGAGTGCTTTGCCTACTGCACGAATTGATATGTCTTGTGAGGTAATTAAAATGTCATCAGTCTAGGTGTTGGTTTTGATGATTATGGATGGCGGCTGTGAGATCTCTTGGGTGAATAAGTCGAATAGTAGGTGTGACAGTAAGGCTAAGTGGAAGACGACATTGAGAACGACCGGGTGCGTGATTTTCTGCCTTGCGTCACTTAGCCTTCTCTAGCGAAAATTAAGTTTGTTAGTCGGTTTGTTTCGTCGTTGGCGAGTGTAGTGTTCAGGAAGTTTTGTACAGTGAGGTATTTGTGTAAGTGTGTGTGTGTGGGTGAGTTGTTGAAGGCAGGGAGTATGCGTTGTGAGAGGTCAGTGAGCAAGGTCTTGGTTGAGTGGTATTTTCGGAAACCGGATTGTGTTTGAGATAGGGGGATATTTGGACCTTTGCTTTGTGTATTAGTTTTTCAAGTGTTTGGGGTACTGTATAGTTTGATTGTGATGGTAGTTTGAAAGTCTTGAATATGAGTATGATGTGGAAGGGGGATTCAGATTGAGAGTGGTTGTGTTGTTTACTCGAGAGTGATCGAATATCAGATGGCAGCTATTGCAGGGTTGCCAATATGTGTGATTTGTTTGAAGGAGATGTTGGCTGGGTAGGTGTGGCTTTGGAGTTTTTGCGTGGGATTTACAGTGTTCTTAAAATCTCTTAAACAACAGAGTTTCTGGTCGTGTAAATAATCACATCAAGAAGAAGTAAGCCATTTCGAGCTGAAATTCGAATATATGGGTAAATTATAAAACATTCAACAACCCCTTTCAAATTTATTTTCCATCATGATCCATGCAATATCAGGTTCATCCGTGAATACCAGCGTTGTTTAAAACCGCATGACTTACTCCGAAACTCGAAGAATGAAATTTCCTAATGTAGATAAAACCTACCCCAATTCTAGATGAAACTTTGGCAAAGGCAAGTATTTCATCGATTACATCATCAGATAAAATAATTAGGAGTCTATCTAACGTTACTTTACCGATCAATTTAAGCATATCTTTTTAATCTGAGTGAAAAAACACCTTATCAACAAAGGATTCTATAATTTTCATTTCATGGTGAATTGCAGTTTCTAGGCGATGCTTCTTTCTGGCTCTCTATACCGATAAATGACTGACGGAAATCTCAGGACGCTGAATCACCTGACTCCTTAATAGTAAGGTTAGGATATGACCAGCCTCCCTAACACTCGCTAAAGTTAGCACTGGAATCGGGCAGAGGCCTGAAGTCATGAACCTTGTTTTTTTTCAATTTAAGCTCACCTAGTAATCAAAATATTGTAAAAAGAATAACTATCTATATCTGATGTATTAGAATCACTTGTTTTAATGCAATCCCAGTTTATTTTTGTACATATATGCTTGCTATTGCATCTTTGTTTTCTCTTTTCTTCATTTTCCACTCTTTCAAAACTCGCCTTTTCTTCTCCAAAGTTATCTTGTCTATTCCAGCCATAAGTCCTTTGTCTTCCTGGCTCTCCTTGAGCTTGCAAGAACTTAAGGTCCTCGTGGAATGGATCAGAATTGCTGCATTAGCGTGAGATTTATCAAATAGGTTTGGGAAAGTGCTAATAAAATCTTCATTTCTTATGTTTTCTGGAGTATGTCGAATTTCTAGATTTATACATTTTGGCTGCTTCCCTGTTGTATGCAAAACTTAAATTCTTGTAATAACATGATGTTTAGTTACAGTTGGAATTCTGACTTTGTTTCAGAATAGCAAAAAAAAAGATTTGTAGGCTGTATCTTAAATTGTATCATTCTCTTTCGATGGAAACAATAGAATCGCTTCAACACATCTTCAATACATGGTAAATTAGACATGATCATATTCTCTTTTCTAAAATTACTTTAATTAGCCTATAAAGTAATTTTCAATAGTTGCTAGGTGACCAGCCATATCTTGGGCTCCTTAAACATATGTTGTTATAACTATTCACGGTGATTCTTGAAGAAGGTTCTCACGTGTCAATTCTTCTTCTATTATTCTTCTTTGTTGTTTACCTGTCTTGCCGTTTTTCATGATTGGGGTAATATTCAACTTTTACATAAAACTCTACTTTAGGTGTATAGTGGTACAGGGTTAATTCCTGCAAGTGGTTTCCCACTCTTGAAGTTACCGCTGTTCGTGTCTCTGGGTCTCTGTGGTATATCCATTTGTCGCTTCTCCTTTTTCTTTTGTATACCTTCTATTTATCTCAAATTTTACAAGCCTTCTTGTGTACCGTGGTATTTACAGATTCAAGGGTAATTTCCTGATGCAGGTATCTCTGTCTTATCCTTTCTCTTCATCTTGTGATTGTCACAATTAGGAGGCCCTTATTCTGCACTCTTTGCAAGCCTCATAATGTTCGTTTGGTGCAGTGAGTTGAGTGATATCGTTGAGTATAATAAATTTGACTTAGCTATGGTGTTGTAAACCTTTGATATGTTTTCTCTACTCAGCCCTTTGAGTTGTAACAGGTTAACCCTCTTAGTCTTTGCCAGGCTTAATCTCTCTCTTACGTAATTACAGTAACCGTGTCTCGTTATATTCAGGCCGAGCACTCTTTCCTCATCATAGTAGCGCTATATCTTGTTTATTACCATCACCCTTGATGTCTTATGCCTTCTAATTGCTATTTTCGAGAATATTTAGGCATTCATTTTTCATTTGGATGTTTATCTGGATTCTAAGTTGTTTATGTTCTGTAAAGTGATGTTGTAATTCTTACCAGCCCTCTTTGTATTCGATGGTCACGTCTTCTGACCTTGTTTATTATAGGGGATGCGGAGTTCTGCACTCGTTGGAGTTTTCTCGTAGATGAATTGTTATCCGCTTGTTTTCTCACAGCATAGTAGATGACCTTAGATCGAATGTACATTGGGTATATATTCCTATTGAAGATAACACTAGGAGACATCCTGGAGAAGATTTCAGAAGCAAAGAAAGCAAAATGAACGTGTCTAAGCCCTTAGATAAAGTTTGGTACAGGGGTATACAATGTAAGATACTCAGACTTGGAATGAACGACAAAACTGAAAGATTATTATGAGGTTATATAATAGAGAGATGCGCTTATATTGATATTGGCCGCAATCAAGGGGATCAATTTTAGCTTGTTGTCGGCTTAATCCAAGTCGGGGGTTTGAATCCATCTCTCTATTAAACCTAGCGCAGATATACCGCTACCCAGAAATGAAGGTTACCTGAATATCAATTTCGCCGGACATCAACCAACTAATAGTGTGCCCTTACAGGGGCGGAAAAATGAAAACTAGAAGGACGGCGGAAGAGATAAGCAGGATCAAGGAATATGAAGAAAAATGATAATTTGAAACCAATAAGGATACACTGAAGATTGCACCTGTTTACAAGAAGCGCATGGCAGATGTATATGTAGAAGGAGAGAGCTACAAATATGCTAAGTGAAAGGTACTTTGGTTAATCATTGCAAAATCAAGTTATAAAAAGCACGTTACTAAAAGAGTGGATCGTGGAAAATGCGAATTGGTATTAATATACACGTTGAAAGCCCTTAATACGAAGAACAAGAAGAAGATTTACCAGGAAATAATCAAATCCAAGATTATTTGTCTAACCATAGAGATGTATAGTATCTCGAGAATAAAGCTCCCAAGACTCCAAAAGAGTACAGAACAAAGCTATGTAGGTGATTACAAGTAATGGAAGTTGTGAACGAAGAAGAAAACGAGACCTTCATAGGAAGGCAGAGATAAAACCATAAAACATAATTACAAGAATAGCCAGGAACGTCATAGAAAAGACGTAGAATGAAATAAGCATAGGTCTCGCCAACCATATATCTCAAAGAAAAGGGTGGAGAACACACAAATTATTTCAAAGTTTACCATAGAGAGATAAAAGAGGAGAAGAGGAATAAGAAATTTATACTTAGAGAAGAAGAAGTTTACTCAACCTCGATTAGGATTATTTAGATAACCAAGGCATTAGCAAATAATACAATATACTCAATGATAACCAGAATAGGAATAGAAAAGTATAGCTAGATAGGTAGAATCCTACAAGAGTATTAGTAAGAATAATTACTAATTACGGTTTGAACGCCTAATGCAAACAAACACTACACTCAAAAAGCTACAAAAATACACAGAGACAAAACCAAAATGCGCAAAATAACTTTTTAACTTAATCACACTAACCTTCACTGACTACAATGGACAAAGATAAGTCAAATCTCCAGCCAAGGTAGCATCTCTTCGAATACCTCTTCCTTCGTTCATAAGTCTTTAATTTCTTATCAACTATCCCATTAACACATGGGACTCACAGCTGATATATGGGACGACAAGGGTCAAGAAAACAGCAAATGTCTAGAGTAGATACACGCTATACATCGTGTTTCAGATTACACGTTAAGCGGTAGGCCCCACGACTAAGTCCACTTTGTTTTCTTCTACTACTTCCTTTTGAGTGGACTAAGTACTCCTTGCTGCCTCCCCGTAACTATGTAACTATTTCATCTCTGTCCTATCCTGGAACTTTCTTCTTCCCGGCCCTTTAACTTCTACCCTCCGTATACACAACGCGTGAAGGTACTTAGGCTCTGAACAGTGTGGGTGCGGAGGGGTAAAAAGGGCCAGATAAAGGTAAATACAAAAATTTTAGACTCTGCCCCAAATCGACGTCAGTTACTCCTCCTTGAAGCAATATCTATTCCCGAAAAGCAAACAATGTTAAACATACAATTCAAAACCCATGATAGAATTCCAAGTGAGCGTTCAACTTTTGCACCACAAGTTGCTAATCACCATAGAAAAGGATCTTAATCCGTGCCCACTACCTCTCGGCCGAAAGTTCCCTACCTTTGACGTGTAACCCCCCTTGCCTAAATGGGATTTAGTTCCTTACCTTCCTATTAACTTCCTTAAGATCAAAACCGTAAGTCTTCCGCTTGCTCTCCCGTCTTACTTCCCCAGCCCAGGTCTCCCCACCCATTAGCCCTGCTACTCTCTCGGATTTCTTCGCAGATAAGGTCACTCCCCTCCGAGCCTCCCTCCCTCATCCTTCTCTCCCGGCTCCTGCCATTCTCCCTGACTTCCCGCCTCAGCCGCTTATCATTTTCCCCGCTGTGACCGCGTTGGAGCTTACAGCCATGCTCTCGCGTTCTAAGAAATCGGGCTCTCCAAAGGACATTTTTCCGCCTAAACTGCTATGTAAAATTTTGCATGCTATCCTCCCAACACTTCTTCACCTGTTCAACACTTCACTTGCAACTGATATTGTTCCCTCTTCCTTCAAACGTGCCCACATCCGTCCGATTCTTAAAAATCCTCAACTGAACCCCACTGACCCTTCCAATTATCGCCCGATTTAGCAACACCCTTTCCTCTCTAAGGTTATGGAGAGAGTGGTTGCTTCACGCATTAACAGTCACATTGATTGATGAAACCTATCAATCTGGTTTCAAGTCAGGTCACTCCACAGAAACCTCCCTTCTCAATGTGTCCGATTGCTTACGAAGAGCCGCGGACAGGGGTTGTGCCTCCATCTTCGTTCTACTCGACCTCTCCTCTGCCTTCGATACTATTGACCATACCGTCCTACTTGATCGTCTCCACTGTTTCCTCAGCATATCAGGCACCGTGCCCCCATAAGGGGTGCGGTGATTTTCCATCCTGTTTGCCGTGCTGACGGGACTCAGCACCCCGTCCGACCCCAACTTAGCCTCTTCTCCTTCCTTCAAAACACTTGTTTCCTTGCTTTTCATACAACCTCTCTCACAACTTTCTCTGGTCAGCCTCTAATTTCATAGGATAAATGCCCACCTTCTTCTCAAATTAACCGTCCCGGATCGGGGCTGAAGAGGGAGGGGACAACATTCCCTAACCCCTGAGCTCCGGTTCGGGATGTTTTTTTTTAACAACCTGCTTCATACCAACCCATACCTTCCTCATATCCCTTTTCCTTCTCAATTCACTGTCTATCCTTGATTTTATGCCGTGTCTAAGGTGGAGCCGCCATGCCGATGGACTGCCAGGCCACCAGGCAGGAAGGGTGGTCCCAAATGGCGGCGCCTGGCTCTGTTAGGCCTGTAAGCACCTCTTGCAGTGCGGGCTCTTGCGAGAGGTGATGCGCAATTGCATCCCGTGTAAAAAAGAGGGTCACCATGCCCATGTATGTAAAATCAAAAACCCAAATCTCTCCCCAATTTCCCTTCCTCATCAACGGAGCCGCCCTCGGGCAGCACCACCGAAAAAATGGAGGTCTTTCCCCCTTGTGCTTGCGCAGGGGAAACCTCCATACTTCTTTAAACAGAGAGGAGGCTTACTCTTCTCCTACGCCTACGGGTGTAGGTGACTTCCCCTGACCCCCTTCTCTGTAGGTGCTTCCGGGCACCTCCCTATCTCCAGCGGTAGTCCCTCCTTTTCTTTCTAAGGGGATTGCTAAGAAAGCCAGTGGGCAGCCCATTGCCGACCGCCCCTCATGTAAGCAGTTCGGTAGGGCAAACCCCCTTAGGGGGGAAAGGAAAGCCAGGCCCCTTCGGTCGCTTCCCTAAAAGACCTGCTGGCAAGAATTATAAACCTTGCCAAAGTTAAGGCCTGTGCCTCGCCACACAAGACTGGCGACACTGCCAAGGGGACCTGCGATGTCCTGGGAGGGGATGGCCAACTGGAGGCCCCTCCTCTGATAGACATGGTCCTTGAGGAAACTTATCCTCCTACGGTAGGGCCTTCTATGGGGGGCATTCCGGGCTCGGCGCCAAACACCGAACACCAAATCCGCCCCTATGCAAGGTCCTCCTCAAACGATTAGGGTTTCTGAGGCAGTACAAGGAGGGGAGGGATCTCATCCGACCGGTGCCCCTGCAACCACCAGGACCTTTGGCATTTCGGAGAAGGACCTGGCTGAGGCCGGTCCATCTGGCCTAAGGGCTTCTGCCGGCGGAGGTGAGAAGCGGGTTCATTCCCCGCCCTCCTCTCCAAAAAAGACTGAGATCAAAAAGACAAAGAAGACTCGGGGCTCCTCTCCATCCGCGGGGGCTGCGGGGAGGGATGGGTCTGCTGCCACTCTAACAAGCGACAAGCCAAGATCGGCACATCCGGCCCCTCTGCCCCCCGCGGTTGCGGAGCCACTGACTAAGACAAGAAGTGAACAGGGCGGAGCCTCGATGACATCGGGGCACCTGATTCAGAGGTTACCTGGCGTTTTCGAGCCCGCTAGCTTCAAACGCTTCCTAGTTATTCGCTGCACTCATGGCACCATGTTGTCCAAGGGCAACATGATCCATCAGAAAAGAGGAGTAGCTAGTGCAATTGGTAGAGAGCCGAAGGTGACCCGTTTCTCGGACGGGAGCCTTTTGGCGAATGCGGCGAATCCCGCCGAGGCGGCCAAGATACGTGCTCTTTGGACACTTCATGGCACCCCGGTGAGTGTGACGCCGCACTCTACCATGAACTTTGTTAAAAGAGTAGTTTATTCGAGGGAACTCGTTGACTACTCTATTGAGGACATCACCCTAGAGCCGGCCGACCATGGGGTGGTCAAGGTCAAACGTGTGATGAGAAAACAGGGACGGGCCTCGAGACTCACCCCTACACTCTTCGTCACGTTCGACTGTGACAAGATCCCTGAGTTGGTGCGTGCCGGTTGGTACCACTACCGCGGGAAGGCATTCGTGCCACTGCCGCGGCGGTGCTATTACTGTCACCGCCTCGGCCATACGAATCGTTCTTGTAGACGTGCAAAGTCGGGGTCACCCGAAGTTTTTGTATATTGCTCCAAGACCTCACACGATAAGTCCAAATCGTGTGTGGCAAAGTGTGTCAAATGAGGAGAGCCACAGCCTGCTTCTTCTAAGCAATGTGGTGCATATCTCCTTGAGAAAGAAATCCTGGCCGTTCAGGCCCAGCATCGACTCTCATGCCGCCTGGGTCGTCATATGCCTCAATAGTTAGAAAGGCACCCTCTGCTCCTGGCCCATTCAGGCCAACAAGCACCGTTGTTTCCGCGTCAATTCGGAGCCCTTCTGGGGGCTCTACTTAACCCGGGCGCTCCCCTGGTAAAGCTGGCGGCAAAAAAGGTTCACACCCAGCCCCGGCTAAAACCAGGGCTCCATCCTCTTCCCACAGCGTGACCGTTTCCTGTAAGGCGAAACGACCACGCGCCTCCACCGAGTCGTTAGACTCACAAGACGCAACACCCCTGAAGATGGTCGCTAGGCCATCTTCCGGGTTCCTAAAGCGCTTCTCTTCTCCCGAAAGGAGAAGAGCAACAAAGGAGCTTCGGCTCCTTCCCCCACGCCCCGAGGTGGAGCGAGTGGCTCGGAGACGGTGGTTCCTCGAAATGAGGCCCCATTGCCTCCGAAGCCGCAACGCCTGCCTAAGGTTTCGAGGCGGAGGGAAGAAAAGACTTGCATAGTGAGCCCAACCTCCCCCAATAAGTCCTCGAAGGCGACAGCGCCTTTAGCGATTTGTTCGGCCAATAGCGCCCGGGATTCTTCCCCCGGGAAGCGTACGGCCATTTCCGTGAGGGTCTTCAGTTCGAGGAGGTCCCCCGCGTCTCCTCCGAGCTAGGCCTGGGCGGCATATTCCTTCAATGGAATTGCAGTGGACTCCGGGCCAATTGGGAGGAGCTGTGGAGGCTCGTCTTGTCCCGTTCCCCGTTAGCTATCTTTTTGCAGGAGACCATGCTAGTCGCGTGCACCCTGCACTCCCTTCCGGGGTATAAGGGTCTTGCGACCCCACCACCGCGGGATGGCCGGGCTGGGGGATGCGCGGTTTACACCTGGCATGATGTCTCCGTTCTTCCTTTCTCTTTAGATACCTCCTTTCAGGCAGTGGCTGTGCAGCTGCAACTTGATAGTTGGTATACTATCATTTCTGTGTACATTCCACCGTCAGCTGACTTCGACGCGGGAGACTTCCGCCGCGTTGTGGCACGGTTGCTGAGGCCCTATCTCCTGCTTGGAGATCTGAACGGCAGGCATCCTCTCTAGGGAGATTACTCCATAAATCCCAGGGACAAGTCCTTGCCGATCTGATCGAAGAGCTTGAGATAGGTGTCCTAAACGTGGATGAGTTTACGCATCACTGTTCGAGAACCGCTTCATTTTCTTGCCTTTAGTTATCCTTGTGCTCTTCGGATGCACAGCCTGATTTTGATTAGGGGATGGTCGATGACCTCCATGGTAGTGATCACTTTCCCATTCAAATATAATTTTCAGGGCAACTGCCGCCTGAGAACCCACCTCGGTGGTGCTTGGCGCGGGCACGGTGGCCTGCATTTTAGGAAAAGACTAAATTTTCTATCTCAGTCGATGAGTTTAGGTCGCTAGATGAGGCCGTTGAGTTCTTCTCCGGCAACATCATCGCTGCGGGCCTGACTAATATTACTAGGACGTCTGGCCGTTTTGCACGCCGACCACTCCCATGGTGGTCGGCCGAGTGTGAGACGGCCCTTAAACAGAAGCGTTATGCCTACATGTGCTATAAGCACCGCCCCACGATTTCACTGTCGATGAATTTCGTCGGGCTAGGGCTAGGTTCCGGTATATTTCGAAGCACGCCCGCCGCTCTTCTTAGGGCATACGTGTCTTCACTTAACGGAAAGATCTCTTTAGCAGAGGTGTGGACGCGAGTTAAAAGGATTCGGGGCAAGTTCTCGCAGGACCCCCCTCCTGTTCGCCAGGAGAATGGGACCGCAATCTCGGACCCCGCGTCCGTGGCGGAATCATTCGCAACCGCTTTTTCCGCATTCTCTAGTCGGGATGCTGCTTCGCCAGCATTCAATGCACGTCATGATGTCGCGGAAGGCCGCCGGCTGGACGTTACCGCCAGAGGCGGAGAACCCTTCAACGACAGGTTTACTGGGAGTGAGTTGCGCTCCGCTCTCGTTTTGTACGCGAACACCGCCCATGCCCCAGACGATGTCCCGTACGCCATGCTTCGACACCTGGGTGAGCAAGGCATGGCATTCCTGTTAGATTTGTTCAACAGGATCTAGGTGGAGGGTCTTCTCCCAGATTCCTGGCGAATCGCTACTGTGCTTGCCTCTCGCAAACCAGAGAGAGATCCTTCTACTCCGACTGGTTTCCGCCCAATCTCTCTAACCTCTTGCGTGTGCAAGTTGATGGAGAGATTGGTAAATGTTAGACTAGTATTTTTCCATAACTGCGGAGGCCATCTGTCTTCTGCACAGTGCGGCTTTCGCAAGTTCCACTCCACGTCGGATGCCAGGGTTTTGGCGAGCCGGGCAGATGTCGAGATTATCTTCTGCTGGGTTCTTGGAAATGTAGGAATTGCGGGGAATGAGCACGCCGATGGGGGCGCCAAAGAGTCCGCGAGGACTCTGCGATCGGAACAGCGTTTCGCTCTTCCTCACACCGAATACCTGGCAGGAATACGGGCAGCTCTTCGGAATCCTTGGCAAAGAAGATTGGAGACGGTCAAAGGGAACTTGAAGTTGCGTGCCATTGCGCCACGGCGGCTTCAGGTCGCTTTCTGTCGTCTCCGAATCGGACACACTCGTGTGACGCATCGCTATTTGATGGAACGCTCGCCTGCGCCCTATTGCGACGACTGCGTCATCCCCCAGACTGTTCGGCACATTCTTGTCGAATGTCCCAGTCTGGGTAATCTTTGCGCACGTTACCTGCCCCGGTGCCGGGATGGGCGGGGTCGCTACCGCCTGTCCCTTGTACTCGGGTCGAGTGCGTGCACCATAGCTGGTGGACTGATAGACTTTTGGGGGGAGTCCGGCCTTCTCCCTTGTATTTAACTTGTTGTTTTTTGTTATTGTTGTTTGTTTTTTGTTTTTTTGTAGGTCACAGGCTCCTGCGCCGGGGGGAGGGGCACCTTCTCCCGACGCCGGAGCTTGCTCCCTGATTGTTATCCTTTTTTATTGTTGTTTCTGTTAAAATATTTTTTTTAAAATAGCCTAGAACTGGCCTGTTTGTTTGCGGTGACTTATGCCCAAGTGGGCTGTCGTCAGATAGCCCCTTTAATAAACAAAAAAAACAAAAATCAGGCACCGTGCTTGACTGGTTTCGCTCTTACCTCTCGTCTCGTACCCAATGCGTTGTGAAAGACGACGTTTCATCCGACTCTACCCCTATTCGCTTTGAAGTGCCACAAGGCTCCGTCCTTGGTCGTCTACTATTTCGTATCTACCTTCTCCCTCTTAGTTCCCTTCTCCGTATTCTCGGCCTATGCTTCCACCTCTATGCTGATGACACTCAAATTTTCGTTTTCTCATCCCCCACGTCTCTTGCCTACTCTATCACTGACCTCCTGGCTGCCTACTCCTCCATTTCTGACTGGCTCTCTACCAACTTTCTCAGGCTTAATCACTCCAAAACTGAGGTCCTCCTCGTTGACACCCCTACTCTTGTCAAAAAATGTAACTCTCTCTTTTCCTCGCTAACTCTGGTCGGTAATACTATCATTTTCTCTGACTGCGTTAAGAATCTGGGTTTGGTTTTGATGAGCATCTCTTTTTTAAGCCTCATATCCGCAATGTCATCAAATTCTCTCTATGTTTCCTTCGTAACTTCTCTCGCATTCGCTCTCACTTTGATCGCCAAAGTCTTGAGACTGCTGTTCATGCCTTCATAAACCACACGCCTTGACTACTGTAACTCTCTGCTTGTAAATCTGCCATCCTCCTATCTCCACCCCCTTCAACTTGTACAGAACTATGCCGCCCGGCTTCTCCTCCGTCACCCTCGCTTCTCTCCCTCGAAACCCTTGCTGCATGAACTGCACTGGCTCCCTGTCAGATCCCGTACTCACTTCAAGATACTTCTCTTCACATTTAAGGCCCTAAACAACAAGGCACCGTCTTACCTCTCTTCTGCCCTCTCGCGATGCCATGTCCCTCGGGCCCTGTGGTCATCACATGCACCTCTTTTGAATATTCCTCGTTCATCCCTCTGCTCAATGGGGGACTGCTCCTTCTCAATCTGCGCCCCTATGTTGTGGAATGCTCTTCCTGCTGAAATCAGGTCTTCTCCCTCTCTTACCACATTTAAGCGTCTCCTGAAAACCCATTTTTTCAGAATTGCCTTCTCTCCCTCTTGAATTTCCATTGAATTTCCATTCTCATCTCAGCACAACGTGCGCTCTGGGGAGGCCTCAGGCCTTGAAGAGCGCATTACAAAAGACTTATTATTATTACTATTATTATAACTTGGCGGAGCTTATTCACGAGTTGAACCATGAGGATTTATCTTCATGCTGAATATATACTGCACAGATTCATATATATATATATATATATATATATATATATATATATATATATATATATATATATATATATATATATATATATATATATATATATATAAACAACCTCTACAAGGGCACGCAAACTAATTGGTTGTTTGCCATAGACTTTTTTGCATCATTAAGCGATATTTTACTTTTAAATTACGTTGCTTCTAACTTTTCCTTCATTTTTAGCTAAACCTTAGAAAAGAAAACGATTTCTGCGCCGTAAGAAATTAAAGGGAATTTCATTTCCTTAAATCTTTCATACAGCAAAGAAATAACGGATGTCACGAGAAAAACAAAAGGATTTTCCGAAACTCAATGCAATGTGTCATGTACATTGGCTAGACTCAATCTATGAATATAAGGCAAACATGAATTCTGTAGATATTTTTTAGTAAGTGTTGGGAAATTATATATGTAGTCCATTGCCTAAATACAAAATGGTGGTATAAGCGACTTCTATCCCCTAAATTATTTCCAGTTTTTGAGTATGGAAAATAGTACTTTGTATTGACCTCCAAAATATATACTTCCAAAAAAACAATAACGTGAAAAAAAAAGCTTTGGGGGGTTAGGCAAGTTTCTGACATGGTGCGATTACACATTAACCCACTTTCTTAAAACATATAGAAATAATAATATTTTATTCACATTTACACATTTTTGAGGTTTGAACACCGAAATAAGGCAAACCAAATTATTTTTTCAAGGAAATAAAATTTCGTGAAACACGAGAAAACGGACGAGCTCGCCAAAGACAAGAATGATCCCCTGTGCGAAGCCACGCAGGGAGAAATCTTGCCTCTTGGAAGATTGATTCACCCCATGGTGACTGATCTTTAGAAAGATTTTGCTTTGGCTTGCACAGGTGATGATAATTATTTTTCCCTCTTGGCATGTTGAAAGATCTTTCAATCTCAGTCTGACTCTATTCTGTCTTCTTCTATTTTAGTCACATAGCTTTTGGTATTCATCTTGAATACTAAGTACTGAAAACTCAGAAAATGTGGCTTTGCGCTCCAAAGAAATAGCAACAATCAATTCAGTTAGGCCTCTAAAAGAGATTGAAGGTATTCTTTTTAACTTTGAAATTGTTTATCGGTAGAATTACTCAAAATACTACATAAAATTATAGTGGCTAATAACCAATACCCAGAAGAAAGTAAAGCCCAAAAAAACGAAAGCAAAAGCATCACACGTTTAGGCAGAATAAATTAATGAGGTAATTTTCAAGGGCAATACTGATATTCTAATAGGTCGAAAGTACTTTAGAAAATAACAAAGCCAATTAAAATAGAAAATATGCAAATAAAAACAAAACAAAAACAAGAGTACTTCATTTGTAACATTATTTTATTTTAGTTACCTTGACAACGCCAAGAATCAGGATAGCTGAGGCGCAGATAAGCATCAAATGGGAGACTAAAGTTGCTACGTAGGACACTTGAACGCCTGCAAAAAAAGAGGAGTGAAAGTGACACCTGGGTTAGGTTAGCCTAGGTTATGTTAGGTTCTTCTTCCAGGTGGAAAACAAAGTCTTTTAACTTCCTGAATTTGAGGGAAAATTTGACCTGGATTCTCTAAATACAACTTCCCTGAAGCAAACTCGAGCTTTGTCAAATTTTATTCCGCTCGTTTCATCTTTTATTTTTTTATCTGCCTATGTTTATTTTCTCTCTGGTTTCCTTATTATCCTCTCCCGACGTAGTAGCCGTAACTACCAGGAACTGGATATCCGAGATTACCGTTTGCTATTCCAGTCTTTTTGATGCGTACATCTCTGTGTATGTACACATCAGCACTTTATTAAATATAGAAAACTCTCATCTCTTGATCAGAATAGAGTTTGGTCTATCTGATAAGAGTAGAGGCTTGTATGACAGTTAAATAAGGCCATAATTTTAGACCCAGAACGTAATAAGGGCAATAAATATTATACCTTAAAATTGAAAATAATCATATCACGTTATTTGCATTCTTTGAGCTTCTTAAACATATTTCAATTACGCAGCTCGACGAAAAGCTTTACCGCATGTGCAAATGGGCCATTACATGCATGTAGTCGTACGGTATATCTTTTCATACTTCCGTAGTTAATCGTATCTAGCTGGCGTAGAATACTTTTTTAGATCGCGTAATACTTTTGTCGAAGTATACCTTTTTGTCGTGATATACTTCTTTTTTGAAGTATGCTTTTGTCTAAGAGTGATAATTATGTTGTTTTTAAGGAAGAGCCGCTTCAACACGAAAAGATATAGAGAAACGCACAGGAATTATCCCAAAATAAACATATATTTTCAATTTAACAATTTACTACAAAAAAACATGAACCACAAAAATACTACGAATTTAAAATACACAATAATGACTTCAATTAACTTGACCCTCTAATATTGGCTAACTCGCTACTCACTTTAAAATAAAAGAGATAGGCTAATTGTCTCTACCGGAGTTTAAATACCTTGGTTGCTCTGGCGGCGGGTTTGAGTTTGCCCTTAAACTCAATGAGCCCAGACACCACAGGAATCTGGTGGGTCCTTTGACGCGTGCTTCGACCAGATTGTTGGAAGTGGACTGGATAAATTGGCAGTCACAAGGTACTTTGGCGAGGGTAGCCGATAAGGTCCACACGGTATTCAACAAAACGGTATTCAAGTGCAAGAACTATCACGGTGCCGTAGGAGGCACCAGGATAGGTGGGGTCTCTCTGGCGAGAGTAAGTTGAACTTGTTTCTTAAACCAATTTAACTTAGAGTTTGGTGTGATCGCCGGGTAACTGGCTCGAGGAGAAGCTTTTTCTTCTTTGTTTCGGAAGTCCCCAAGGTCGAGGACTATCAAGGTGCTTTGTGTTTCAGCAGGATAAAAGGGGAGGGGGGTTCTCTGACGAGAATCAGTTGAACTTGGTTCCTAAACCAAGTTAACTTGGAGTTTGGTGTGACCACCGGGTAACGGGCTCGAGGGGGAGCTTTTTCTTCTTCGTTACATAATTCCTCGAGGGCGAAGACTATCTCTAGGCTCTAGGATGCACCCGGATAGAAGGAGTCTCTCTGACGACAGTAAGTTGAATTTGAACAAGTTAACTTAAAGTTGGGTTTGATAACCGGGAACTAGCTCGAGGATGAGCTTCTTCTTACTTGCAGTCTTGGTAGCCCGGCCTCTATTGCCGGGGACTCTGTAGCCTGGCTAATCGCGTATTCTACCTCGTTTTTCCCGAATGCTTGGTATTTATACTTCGTCACCCCACTGGGGTAGGGGTAGAGGGGGGGGGGGGGAGCTTGCGGACGGGCCGCAGGAGGTTTCTAACTCCAACGGTTTTTATCTTCAAGTCTTACCTCTGCTCCAGCTGGCCTTTGAGCTTGAGAGAAACGCGTCTCCAATTTCGTACTTGAGGTAAAATTGAATATACACTCGTAGGGGAGATCTTGCCGTTTAAACCGTTCTGCTTTTCACAGAGACGAGTGGCGGGGGGCTGTGGTTACGAGCTTGAAACCCAAGGTGCCTGCGCCGGATGTTTTTGCGGATGTTTTGTGTCTGAACTGGGAGAGAACGGGAGAGGGACGATTCCTCTAAACTAGATAATACCGAGAATTTAGGAATAGAAATATAGGTATTCAAAAAAGATTAAAGCCTGGTAAACTAATTTTAATTTATCAAATATTTCAAAAATACCCCTTCCAATTTGTTTTATTAGAAAAGAATGGTTACCAAAGTTCTTAGTTTTTATCAAAATATAAAGCTGTTACTTTAAGAAACCTTTATATATAATGCATCTAGCAACTACCCTAGAAATTAGCATCAGGATCAATGGCTTAGTTGAACTTGCCCAATGACGACGGCTGATGAACGAGATGACTATAAAAGATTAAAATTATCTTCTCGGATGGTTTTTTGCTTTTCAAGCTACCGAATATAATCCCCACCAGACCAGATTGCCATTATTAATAATTCTCTGAAAGTTCCTTGTCAAAGAAATGGTATGTAGTCTGTCGTTTGTAGAACAAGTGGTTCATTAGATAAGATGGATTCGCATAAGATAGGGTACATCTAAAGAGATCCTAAATCTTTTAACATTGTCCCCTGGATTATTTAAATAAAAATTATGTGATAAAATGTTTCAATTATTAGTAATAACCGTAAAATGTTTAATAACAAAGAACATTGACGTTTGATCTGTAAAATAAAAGAGAAAAATCTCAAATTTCACCCCTCCACCAAAACATTTCCTTTTCACCTCCAGCGCCAATAAGATACTAGATTCCTTTTGTCTCTTTCTCCTTATCTCTAAATCTCGGTAATATCGAATAAGCGGGACGAGGTGTTTAGGCTACTAAAGCCTGTAATACTTCTTCGCATCGTTGTAATAGTGTCCTAGGAGTAAACTTTCAATGACGGAATGGGTCTATCACCCAATTAAACCAATGACAATATTTCACCCCTTTTATCCCACGTAAGAATTCATCCACGACGCCATCTTGAAATGCAATGAGACGGCTGAAGTCACGTTCGTGCGTTTGTTTTTAATACTAATATTAGTAACTTTTTATTTTCCAAAGAACGATATAGAAAGTTAAGGGTAGTAAGATATTTAAGGATGTTTTGTATAATTTTATGTTCGAAAACAAATTCAACAAACTTCGATTTATCCTCAAACATAAACGTTAAGTCGCGAATATAAAGTGAAACGAAAGGAGGTGCCTCTCTGACGTGCGAATGTGAATTTACTATTAATGAAGAATTTCATTTCATTGTCACAGAAACATTGTTTACAGAGGTAATAAAAAAGTGCCCAAATCGAGGTGCAAGTTTAGAAAATCAGATTTTGGAGGCACATTTTTTTTAATCGGATTAAATTACACCAAATGGGTTAAAGATGAAATATCCGGGGTAATGAAGGGTTATAAATAAAATTGTACAAAAAAAGTTAAATTATTATTCAATAAGCGAGGCAAATTATGAAAGTTATATTTTTACAAACAAATAATTTTCATTTTCTTAAAAATAAAATGCAATTAATGGGGACCATTTCTTAAATTGGCAATAATGTACAATGGGCAAGGATTCCAGCGGCTGGCAACACTCACCGCGAGTGGCAAGACATCATGTGTGGTTAAAAATTAGCCATGATACTGAATTCACTGCCCTTGGCTTCAAAAGTTGCAAAATCTTACTAGGCAATGCGAGTGAAGAAGTGATTTATTCAATAAAAGAGAGCAAACATTTTGCTATTCAGCTTGATGAAACTACAGTTGCCAGCATCAATTCGCATGTCATGATGCACATTCACTACAAATGTTCTGATGCATTTGAAGAGGAAATCTCGTTTTGTTCTCCCCTCGAGGTTAGACAAATTGTTAACTGAAAGTGGGAAGATTGCTTTGATGTGTCTGTTGGGTCATCTCAGTTTCTTTTGGGCTTTAGCAAGAGAGGAGAATCAAAAAATTGAAGTGACCCACTGTTTGATTCATCGCCAGGCACCTGTTGTGAAGCCTTTGGAACCCGCACTAAATGCCGCCATGCAAGATGTTATCAAGATTGTCAATATGGTCAAAGGACCTGCATTAAATACGCGATTATTTTATCATACAGAATTGAAGTGGTTTCACGTGGAAATATTTGGAATCGAGGTTGGGCTCTCAAAAGAGAACTTGAAATTTTAATTGTTGATCTAAAGCATGTCCTCGCAGATAGATTAGCAAACTCCTCTTGTATTGCGCACCTCGCATATTTAGATGATATTTTTGCGTATGTTTTATATTGAAAAAATAATTGCAATGGAAAAAATCAAGTTAGTGTAGACAAAAAAAATGATTTCATCGTTTGGATCAAAGCTTATCTATTGTACCATCGATGAAGCGCTCATTGAATTTCAGAATAACGCATGTTTGTCCTTTTGGGCGATGTCAACAGCGCTCTTTCTCAGTTTGAAATTCCTGCTTCGTATTTTTGTTGCAAAGGCAGAGTTCTGAAGGTTACCTAGTTAAAGGAAAGCATTTTTATCTTTACAGATTAAGGAACCAAGAAAGGATCCAAACTTCAGTACGCGTAAACGAGTGCTGCTCAATAAATTGGAATATCATGAAAAAGTAGATTAATTTTTTTTAGAATTTAAAAATGCAATCTTTCATATATTTTATATTCATTACAGGTAAAGTGAAATATTTCAAGCTATTTTATGCTTTGTGGCCTTGAGAAGGAAAAGGCGGTAGTTCAAGCAAAGGCGAACCCAAAGCGGTTCATGATTTCCATCGCATCTTCT
This sequence comes from Ceratothoa steindachneri, assembly GCA_963969495.1. Classification (NCBI taxonomy): domain Eukaryota; kingdom Metazoa; phylum Arthropoda; class Malacostraca; order Isopoda; family Cymothoidae; genus Ceratothoa; species Ceratothoa steindachneri. Next base: position 104,384,865 of record OZ018325.1, read on the forward strand.
TCTTCTTCTCGGCATTTCCCTACCCGGGGTCGCCGTTCTTGATGAGTCGTTTCATTCTTTAAAAGACTCATCCATTAATTTTTTGGCAGAGACTTTAAAAACGGATGCCCTTCCTGACTCCAACCCTCCCTATTTATCCGGGCATGAGACCGGCACTGAGTTTGCCTGACTTGACGCCCCAGTGGCTAGGTAAGCTCTCAATGATTTGCAGATTTCCTCATATTACCTTTAACTTGAAGTAGTTGTGCTTGGTTGGGTCTTCTTCCCCCAGTAGTAATCTTGGCGATGCGCGCACAATAAATTTATAAGCGACTTATGAGGCTGTGGTGAGGGAGTTCGAAGAAGCTGCTGCCCTCGGAGAAGCTGACTTCCAACTGTTTTATTCTTCCTTATTGAAGTAGGCTCGGTAAAGCAACGATGCTGCGATTCTCGTAGATGGAGAGGAGTGTGCTTTTAAGTTCTTCAGATCTTTATTTTGAATATTCCTGAGAATATTCGGAAACTTTCTCTCCTGTTTTTTACTGGTTTTCTACTCTCAGTTTCGGCTGCTTGACAGCCACCCTTCTAAAGGTAAATATTTGTACTCACAATTGAGCTTTAAACTGAAAAGAAAGACGAAGATTTGGGAAAAGGTTTTACAAATATAATTTGACTTACAATAAAAAGTTTCAGAAATACATGGCTTCTATCATCAGTCCATGAATAATTGAAATAACGGCTAAAGGGTTGGACATTTTATAGAGCGGTAAAATAAGAAAGGGGAGAAAGGATTAAAAAAGTATAAAGGAAAGAGTAGAAGGCTTTTGATAGGCCATAATAAAATGTTAAGTTATTAATAAACATGAGTAGGAAGACACAATTTAAAGAGGTTTTTTTGATAAAATATAGAGTTATAGAAGATCTATAAAAATAAATTTTCTGAACTTCACCATTTGTAATTCTATAGGTTTTAAAAATAATCACAAAATTTCAATACTTGTATTTATTTCTGAACTTCACCATTTTTTTTTATATTATTAAAGAATTATTAGAAATAACTTTGATAAAAAACATAAGACACAACCAAACTAAGATGAAATTATTATTCAAATACTCAAATAAATCCCATTCTTAAATTATAGAGTTAGTGAGGATGATTATAATTGGCAAAGTTCAGAAAATTTATACAAATTTAACCATAGCTGCTTTTTTTTTAGATTTAAAATTTTAATCTTAGTAGCGAAGCGCCTGGTTTTGGTAGTAAAAAATTCTGGTAAACATGGGGGGGTTTTGCATGTATGTTTCATTCACCCGCGCATGCATATTCATGAGCGTTTGGTTAAATAAAAACGTAAGAATATTATTCTATAAACAATTGTGACTATATAATGGAGGGGGCTGTGCCCCCCAGACCCACCACAATTGATTGAAACTCAGAAACATCGTAGGGAGTTCCCTCGCAGTGATAAACTACCCCACGAGCAGTTGCCTTGAATTTACTCCAAAAAGGTGAAACATTATTGGAACACGGACGAAATAGTTTACGTCCCCATCGTTCGCGCTGGGGAAGTCTTAGAAAAAAACTTTGATAAAAGCCTAAAATATACTTATTTGACTTACAAACTAAAATTCAAACTGTTAAAAAAATTGCATTCCTAAAATATAGTGTTATGGAGGATATACATAAATACATATACAATAAACATATATGTACGGAGAGATGGAAAATACTAATCAGGTGCTTGGCTGATTTTAATTTTGCGGTTTTCCGTTGAACTTGTGTAGATGGGCAGATAATTGTTCGTATCGCGTGATTGTAAACTTAGTTTCAAGATCCAACGTGAAGAACTCCGTTCATTGCTGGATCGTTCCCCTGATGGTTTCTCCCCCGTTATGAACATTATTATCCTCTCTACACATGTTCAGCAGAAATCCGCGGAATTAGATTTCATCGAAGTGCTTGATTGGTATTTCACATCTTCCCAGGATTTCCAATTATTAGATTTCCTTTCCATTTTTAATAAATTACTATTCAAACAGTATAAAGAACGTGTGAATATGCCTCAGTCTATTTCAGTACACGCAACCGCAAGCGTGGCGAAGATTGGTGACTTGATAGTTATCCAAGGGGGATCATCGAGGCCCTCCACAAGGAGAGTAAGAAACAGAAGGTGAATGCTGAAGCGGTTGAATGTTTACAGAGTGCTGTATCAAACCATATTAAGGAATAGTTGACAAAAAGAGTAAAGTGTGATAGGAAAAAGTGGACGGGCTAGAGTAATGAACCCAAGTTTGAAGGGTCCCCAACCACATATTTAGTGTATAAATGAACGTACGAGTGCAGTTCTGAAGTAAATTTTTTTATATTGTACTTCCTTTCCTGATTGTTCTTAGGCAATATTCTAATCATTATTTGAGATACTGGCTTTTTGTCCTTCACGAGCTATAAGCCATAATCATCAAAATTAAGATGGAAAAAGGCTTGAAATATTTCACTTAACGTTTAATGAATATAGAATATATGAACTTTTACTTTATCAATTAAAGTATGAAAATAAATAAACCTTTCCACGATATTCCATTTGAGCTGTACTAGTAGATGAACTGTAGGTGGTGCCGGAACTCACTTGGGGCCTTTGTGAAAAATCTTTGGGAAACAAAAGGTCCATGAATTTTGAAAATGGCCTTAAAAATCTATTAACAACTTAGGCCTTGATTAGATGTCGCTCAAATTTCAATTTCTTAATTCTTCTCTCGAAAATTGAAGAGAACATGAGAGCCGTTTCTGATGAACAAGGAATGATTGAGCTTTCATCACTATATCAGAACAATAAAGCCACGATACCAAAGGTCTCTGACACGAAAGAATGCTTACAGATTACTGCTAGAAGTTGGCCAGAGATGAACATTAAGTGTAGCACCAGAGAAACTCCAAAGCTCTACGGCTTTAAGATAGCTAAGTGCTTTTTTTTTTGTTTCCAACGCTTTAAGTTACTTCAATGTATATTTTTTATGTTACTTGTATAACTTTCAATGGCCCGTCAATAACTGAGCTAATTTTTCGTTTAGTTGAAATGTTATTTTATGATAATGTATAAAGTTTTTATATTTTCTACTTATGTACATACGTATACCGATTCCTGTATTCTTACCACCTGAGAAAGTAGAATTATTGTAATTAATCACCATCAGGCACTATCCTTACCATTCGTTCTACGTTCCCTGTTGCAGATAATGAACTACAGCATTGGATGGAAACGTTAAGTCACCTTATGAGAAAATGATATGAGATACAGTAGAATGGACTGTAAATTTGAAATCTGCCTCAGACGAAGGTATAGGAAACAGTAAAATGAATCTAGGAGGAGAAAATGTTACATTTCCTCATCAAAGTAAATAATGAAAAGACATTTGTGGGAAAGAAAGGAAGAGTAAGGGATGGTAGAGTGGCTGTTGAACTGCAGGTAGAGTGAGTTCATTAGTTTATGAATGACAGATCCATCAATAATATTAACGAGTCTTTAATAACTTTCGTAACAATCCAAATAACGGCTAGAAATGTTGAAAATAGAGACTTTGGTGTCAGTTCTAATTCCGAGAGCGACCACGCACAAATTTTTATGGTGGGTTATTTAAATCACGTTAAACCTTCTTTTAACAATTGGGAGACGGTTGTTACTTTGCTGAATCAAGTGAATATAAATTCTACTCCAAAATCCCTACCGCCGCCCTTCATTGTTATCAGCTCCTAACCGTAGAGGATAAACCATCTCGCCAGTCTCCAGCTTGATTGGGCATTTTTCTCTTCAGGCTCCATTCGACAGAAAATGCAAATCGAGCACCCGAGTTTTCTTTCTTCTTTCCACATAATTGTGTCGATTCTTCTTCTCAGACTTTAAAAAGAAAGCTTGACTATAATTTTTATTTTTATTTTAGCCACATCTCTCTTCTCGTTTGACTTTTTCTCTTCTCCTGTCATTCATTTATTACTTTCCTCTAACCCTTGAGAGTTTACCTTTTTGATTTTCTTCCAAAGGAAGGCAGTTCTCTATTTCACCTTCGTTTCTTCACCTCACTCACGTTTGATATGGAATCCTAGGGCAGTTTTCTTCTAAACTCCTCCCCTCATTAATGAATCCATTTTCTGTGATATCGAATCCTTTCACCTGCCTCTTCTACTATGAAATACTTTCCAAAATTAAGATTTTTTACACCTTTTTGACCTTTTTTATGATTTATCGTTTGATTTTGCAACGCCATTAAGGGATCATCTGCCAAGGATGAATTTGCCACGAAAATCATTTAATGGGCCTCCGCCGATTACGAAATAAACTTTTATTTAAAAATGGTTTATGGTTTTAGTTATTTTCATGATACTAATGGCTATTTCAGTCACGATGATGATGGTGGTGTGGTCGTGGTGGTGATATAGCAAAACTTTAAGCAAGATTCATAAATTAATAGAATAGGGCTAGATCAAACACTATTGGCTGAATATATTTATCATTTGAGGCTTTATTTTTCATTTCATTATAAATATGAATACTGACGGGACTTTTAAAGGAAGCTTCATAAATAAATAGGTGAAGTTATGGTCTCTGGAAATGTTTGAAAGCCCGACTTGAAAAAGCGAAAGCTCCTTCTTCTGTCATCTGCAACGAGTTTGAATCTCTCAGCGAATGTTATTGTTTGGTGACGTCATCACGAGGATTCAGAAGAAAAGATCATGCAGAGAAATAAATCTCTTGGCTTCGGGGTGCCATTTACAAATCCGCATAAGGATCAGAGTCTGTCAGAACCAAATGGAACCCGCTTTTAGACATTTCTACCCTCTCAATTCTTCTCAATCAAAAGTTCGAAATAATATTAATAATCATTTATGCATGGTGCTCTTCAAGTTGACGGGTCATTGAAGAGCACCAGTCTTCCAACTAACAAGAGGTTTGAGAAAAGAAAGTAGGCTCATCCTGGCAGACTGGAAGCCAGCAATGAAAAGGGCGGTGAGAGTCTACAACGGGCAAGTTATTCCACAGCATAGAAGCCAATAGTGAGAAGGCACGAGGATTCAGAAGAAAAGATCATACAGAGGAATAAATGACAACGTTGCAGGGTGGTTTCAGATAGAAACATAGGTAGGAGGAACACGGGTAATAGAAAGACAGGAGGAGAGCTGTGGAGACAAACTTTCATAGGTGGCGCCACCTGCCCGAGAATTACATTAAACTCTCAAAGTTTCCTAGACCTAAGCCCGAAAGGTTTAGGGCTCGATTGTACTCGCCCATTAGCCTATCACCATCGATATTGGTAGTGTACGAAATAAGATCCATCGATGACTACAGAAAACGCTAACCAGCACATACAAGCACACAGTGCACTGTGCAAGACGTAAAGCAATTGGTATCTCCCGTGTATCGAAAAGCGGCTAACTTAACTAATGTACAGAAGTCACCCTCACCAAGCGAATAAGGATAAAGTGGATAAAATAAACCTTTCGTAATAAACGATCAGATGAGTTGAAGCAAATCAGATATGAGTGAAGAAAAGAACTGTGCAAGAGCAGACTTATAATCCTCTGAACACGCAACTTACTGACAACCAAAGAGAAAAAATGTTCATAACATGGGTAAAAGAGCCTGTTAATACTCCTCACCAAGGTAAGGTTTTATTCAAATACAAAACCAATAATCACTGTGAGTCGACCACATCCTGGTGAACTCCATTTATCAACACTCGTTTCTTGGGGAAGCCATTTAGGTTTGCAGAAGTGCGCCACCTAGGTCTTGGCCTTAAAATAGAGAATTCCATCCGTTTCGCCATGCACTAGATGCTAGTTTCGAATCTAGGCAGCTAAGCTATCCCATAAAGATAAAAAAACTTCTCTGTAGACCAATGATGGAATATCCACCCAGCAGCCAGGTGATTCCGTTGATGCACATGGCAAAAATAGTAGCGCTACGGAAAATAGGAGGCAAGAACCATCTCTTTAAACTAGGGAGTTGAAGCTATCGTAAAAACTCAGAGAGAAAAATGTGGATGCGTCTCACTTTCCCTCATAAAATACAATAATATAGAGCTGAAGAGGTGCGAAAATGTATCAGAGAAATTCATTCCAACTCGATAATATAAATAGCCGATAAAATTACCAACCCAAAAATGCACTAAAGCCGGTCGTGAGGCTAGAGTATTGGCGTTCAAATCCAACGGTACCGCGTTCGAAACTCAACAGTCCCCCCAAATTTATGAAGATCGCCCAAGAAAGAAAACGGAAGAAATCGGCTTGAAAGACTAACTCAACAACAAGGCTAGGAAATCACCAACCGATGATACAAGGAAAAAAAATGAAGATGCATCAAGAAAGAAAAAAACGAATACGGAATTTAAGGAAAATGTAAAGAAAACGTTTGAAGGACCAACTCAACAAGAATCAAGAAGAAATCAGCCTCAAGATAAATGGAAGACAAATAAGATTAAGGACCAACCTAGCCCAAAAAGAATAGGAAGCCAAGATAAAGTGAAGACAGGCGTTTGAAGGGCCAACTAAAGGAAATTCAGAAGAAGAAGAAAAATGGATTCGAGGAAGACAACCTACATTTAGGAAATCAAATGAAAAAGCAAGATGAACAAGAATAATATAGATAAATAAATAAATAAAAGGGGATGATAAGGATATCCCCCCCCCCTCCTAGAGTATGTATGATTTCATATCGCCACGCATTATAATTGACTGTCTCCAAATCGAAAACACGTTGGTGATATGCTGCTTGTGAAGAAAGGAGAAGGAGAGTATCCGAACTGGAGGTGAACTTACGAAAGCCAAATTATGCTGGAGACATATGACCTCCGGTCTCTAGGAAATAAGCTAATCTAACAACTACTACTTTTAACCTCAACTGCTAAAAGTGAGATTAGAGAGATGTGGCGAGAACCAATCGTGGTAGGGTGTTCTTATTTTCATTGTACAACTAGATCCTTTTAAAGAAATCTAACATAAATGTTATACCTCACTTACCTAGGAGTCGAAACGTGGCATTTCGAGAGAGCCCAGAGCAGCTAGGAAGCAGGTGTTTGAAAGGTCCTCATTTTGTGAGGTGAGGTACGGTAAGAGCCCTTCACTAACTGAGTAACGTACTTTCGAATATTGGCGGAGCAATATCTTGGCTGGATAATTTGAAGAAAGTCTGTCGCCAAGCATTTCTACACCGAAGCGTAGTCTTAGCTGGTACCACTGTCATCGGGAAGAGATTAGAGTGGCATGTGAAAACTTGCTACAAATCCTTTTTACTCGTTTCAAATCTGTTCAAATAGTGTCATTTCAATGATTGCAGGTTTTTATGACCGTCATGAGGAGCAGTGAGCTTGCATTCAAGCGAAATAAAATCTGACTTTCGCCGGTTGAAATTCATAATGGATTAAATTATTCAAACAGCGCCATTAGCTTTCAAATCTATATTGTTTTTTTCTGATTGCCGCTTCACACTCTCCCTTCAACCAGGAAGTGGAAAATGTGCAAATTCCTAGATGTTAGAGAAATAATAGTATCGCAAAAAGGGCCCTAAGAATAGATCAACTGTCTCATCCATTAACCTAAACTCTTCAACTGAATTAGCGAGGTGATTAATTTCTTCTAATGCGGCTACTTTATTCGATTCAAACACTATCGAGGCGCTTTCAGTGGGCGTCTGTAGCCCAGCAAAATATTTTTAATGATAAAGTTATCGTGACCATGGAGGTTATCCAATACTCATTAAAAATCGGTGTGAATCATTTCTTGGATTGTTATCTACTATTTTTATCCATATTTATGTCATCGATTTCTAACTCTTCAATCATTACTGTAAGGGTCCGGCCACTGGGAATGATCGCGTAGTGTACCTTAAGGTACTGCCTACCACTCAGGTCTCGGAGAAGAGAAAGGGAAATAAAAATGCGTTTCGATGCAACAAACTCCACCTAATTGAAGCCAAATAAAGGTATAATACCACCTATAAAAGTTGAGCTGGGCTGCTAAATTGATAAGTTGCACATTCATCTTCCTGTCCCCCATCTCTTATTGGTGAGATCGCGAAACCCTTATACACTATCAGTGTAGGAAAGGGAGAAGTACCGAACATGCTCTCCTTGAGACTGACTGCTAAGGAGGAATGAAGGGAAACAAGCCTCCTCTTCTCCTCCTAATTATATTGCTGCCCATGGAAATTCCATTGTAGAAAAATGCCCTCCAATTATACTTAAAAGTTGTTGATTAGGCCTTCGCAGAGAAATTCACATTAAGATGGATGGCTGGAAGCCTCTCAGAAACAAAGTTGCGAGGGTTATTAATAGCTAAATATGCAATTTTGCCAACGAGGATTTAGCTAAGACTGAACGGTTCGAGACATGAGCGTTATTTTTCACTTGCCCCGAATTCTTGTGATAGAAAAAGGCTTTAGGAATCATTATTCCCTTATTTGACACTTTGTTTACATATTCGACTCTGTTTACCTTATGTGACTCTTTGTTGCGCACCATTCAGCTTGTGGTAGTAGTGAGGGATCTGAAGTTCTTTCGATGTTAGTCTCCTTTAGAACCGGCAGTCTTCAAAGTGGCCAAACGTGCGGGTAGTGGCAAACTCCTGTGTTTTTGCGACAACAACTTGAGCAACACGGTGGAGCAGCGTGGTAGTTTCGTTTTGGCCAAGCAATCACGAAGTGGGAGAGGAAGAGGAGATCCCACTTTTGACTAGAGCAGGTATTTCACCCTTATTGCTGCAAGCCAGAGCGAGATCACGTTCAGGGGTAGTAAAATCCTAAGTGAGGATGCGAATTGATGTTGGAGCTAATGTGCCCCTAACTCTGGAAGAGGCAACAGCGGAGGGCACTTTCTAAGTTGAGAGGCAATGGGGTGCCTGATTGACCAGAACGCGACATGTTTATCTCCCTATCCTCTTCGAATGAACTCGCTCAACTTCTTAGACGGTCAGGACCTCTTTTCAAACAAAGGCGAATAACAACACTCAGTACTCGATCAGCAACAATTCACACATTTAGCATTACAAAAAAGTTTATAACATCAACGGCTCTTGAGCAGTTGAATATATTGTTTGAAAGGGACCATCTTGGTGACATGGGCACAAATAGCCGAAAAAAAACAAAAAAGAAAGCGATAACAAAAAATATAAAGAAATAATCAAACTTAGAAAAAGCAAAAGTTAAAGGGATGCTCTTGGATTGGGAGAGAAGCCGGCCACCTTCTATAGCCAGATCATGCACCCAATATCATAAAGTGTAAATAAAATTGAAGAGGCCAACTTCATCCAAATGTCGTAGAGTACGAGGGACAAGCGGTAGCGACTCCTCTCGTTCCTGTACTGGGGAAAGTAACGTGCACGCAGATCACACGTAATGGGACACTTAACAAGAATGCACCTAACAGTCTAGGGCATAACGCAGTCGTCTCAGTAAATTGAAGGGCCGCGCTCCATCAAATGACGGTGCATACTGCAAATCTTTGCAAATTAAATAGGATAAAAACGCACCTGAAGACTCTTAGGTGTTGGTGGTACGTCCTCCGAAGCAGTTAGGACCCAATGGCATGCATCTTTAGACTCTCGTCTGCTGTTTCTTATCTTATTTGTCAGGAACCTGGAGGGAAAACTTAATTCTTTGTCTCCCTCACCAGCGTGCATTCCCCATAATTACTAAATATTCAGGACTTCAGCAAAAGGTAATCACGACATCCACCCTGGTCGTGGCAAATGTAGTGTTACGAATATCGCGGTGTGAATGAGAGGAATCTAATGCCTAGAGAGCACTTCAGCTGTGTAAGAGTTCACGGATGGCTAAAAGTATAAAGTTTGGATAGGTTTTCATGCCCTATCTCTTCTGTTTGAAGTTAGCGGGATACTACCGGGCGCTGGTTGTATCTTCACGGCCAAGCTAATTGCAATACATTGATGGGCGAAAAAGATAATGCGTTGTACCGGGTTCAGAGATCAGAAGTGACTCAGAACATAGCCATAAGTGCTCTCTGGGCATTAGATTCCTCTCATTCACACCGCGGTATTCGTGACACTACGTTTGCCACGACCAGGGTGGAGGTCGTGATTACCTTTTGCTGAAGTCCTGAATATTTAGTAATTATGGGGAATGCACGCTGGTGAGGGAGACAAAGAATTAAGTTTTCCCTCCAGGTTCCTGACAAATAAGATAAGAAACAGCAGACGAGAGTCTAAAGATGCATGCCATTGGGTCCTAACTGCTTCGGAGGACGTACCACCAACACCTAAGAGGCTTCAGGTGCGTTTTTATCCTATTTAGATTGCAAAGATTTTCAGGATGCACCGTCATTTGATGGAGCGCGGCCCTGCAATTTACTGAGACGACTGCGTTATGCCCTAGACTGTTAAGTGCATTCTTGTTAAGTGTCCCATTCCGTGTGATCTGCGTGCACGTTACTTTTCCCAGTACAGGAACGAGAGGAGTCGCTACCGCTTGTCCCTCGTACTCTACGCCATTTAAATGAAGTTGGCCTCTTCAATTTTATTTACACTTTATGATGTTGGGTGCAGGATCTGGCTATAGAAGGTGGCCGGCTTCTCTCCCAATCCAAGAGCATCCCTTTAACTTTTGCTTTTTCTAAGTTTGATTATTTCTTTGTATTTTTGTGTGCTCCTACTTCTATAGGAAAAAAAAGAGATTGTTATAATTTCAAGCACCCAATATTCATGTGGTAATAATATATGGTAATAATTAGAGCTCTTGATTAATTTTAAGATCCATACTTCAAAAAAGTCTTTTATTTTCACTAAAAAGTATAACCAAATTCAAACTTAATTAATTTCACTAGAATATAACATAGTTATTTTTAGCTCTTTGTAAGAATTTGAATGAATTGTTAAAACGAGCGTGTTTTATTTCCGAGTGTCTTTATAAAAAGGATAACTTGGTAACCTGCACTCGATGGAACACAAACTGTTTAATATTTTTCTACTTTCATTTTAATCAGAATACAAATGACGCAAATAACGTCATATCCGTTCACGCAGATATGACGTTATTGGGGGCATTTTTATTCTGTTTAATCAGGTACATCAAAGCAACCTCAGGCTTTGAATTATGGAGATTTCATTTCTGGATTGGTTTGTGCCTATGCAACCATATTCATGCTATATATCTGATATTACACTATTTGATTGGTAAAATATGATTGATAATAAGCTAACCGATTGGTGTAATACCTTCACGAGCCATGATAACAGCTCTGCAAATACGCAGCAAGGAATGGATAAGTTTTGCATGTAGGAGAAATCGATGATCAGCCACTCTTGCATCAAGGAATTGTGCGATTCGGCCAAATTACATGGATACCATTTCTGAGGTTGGGTACGTTGTTCAAGTGGGTTCCATACATTTTCGATTGGGTTTAGATTCGATGTTTTTTCTGGCTAATCCAAAAACGCGATTATTTGTTAATGCTGATCTTGCCAGCACTCACAGTCTTAGCGTGGTGAACGCGATATCTTTTAGCCTGGAAAACCTGGATTAGAATGTTACGCTCGGGGTTAATTGGAAAAGCGAACGGCAAAACCTAGTCGTCTAGCCGCTTGATGTAGGCATATTTGTTTTTCTCCTCAACCAAAGGACCCATTTCCGTACAATTAAAACACACCAATACATCACAGATCATCTTTGATCTTCAACCTCACCCTGTTTGCAGTCTTCCTTAAAGACCGCAGGAGGACTCGAAGATGGGGTTGGATTATTTCGTGATGAAGAATGAGATTTTTTCTACTCCAGAGAGACGTAATCGCAACTCGAAACGATTCTGAAGATCGGCAGAGAGTCTCAGTCTCGAAAGAACGGTAACCTTGAAGGAGTGGTGAAGATAGGGTGCCGCACAACTCCCCGGGAGGAAGGGGGCTCGATAGCTTTCCTCTGAACAGGGGTCAAAGCTCAACGATGGTAGAACTACTGGCGAGATCATCGGCGAAGTACGGCGACGGATTACAGGGTTTCACGGAAAACAGACGGCAGTCTGAACGGAGTGGATGGTGGGCTTTCAATCTCGTCGAGAGATGGTGAGCTTCGGGTTAAATACCCGGGTGGCTGATCCGATAGACGCCTCAGGGCCTTGTGGTCTTTAAAGGATACTTGGCGCCAGTATAAGCAAACACATTTCATGATAACGCGTCGTTCCAGACGATGAAACTTGCCTCGCGATATGAGGGTAGGGTTAATGTGTCTGCGCAAGGCGTTATCGCAGGAGGGGACGTATGGCGTCCGGAAGCAAACACAGCTGTGTGGTGATTGAGCGAGGAACCGATTCGTTCTTGAACTTTCTAAAATTCTCACGCTGGCGCACGGGGTCTTGAAAGAATAGAGGGGTTTTCCCGAGGGAGCTTCCTCTTACAGTGGTCCTTCGAGGGAATTCCCTCCCAGGTACCAAAATGTACCTACCATAGAAGCAACTAATACACAGGAACTACATGCATACACATGCTTTTTTCAGCATGGTAGAAAATACGTGTCATTGGAGGGAAGTAACGAAGTGGCTCGGAAAACATCACCGCCTATGAAAGTGAATCCATGGCCAGAGAACTCCCGGATCTTAATCGGATCAGTAATCGGCGAGTGATGCGCAATCGTCTTGATTCTGGAATTCGAATCTTTGAAACAGAATTCTCGAATTAAGGGGAACTGAATCTTTAAAAAAGACTTTTAGGAATAAGATAAATTTAATATTTTTGAAATATTACTGGATTGGGAAGAGTTATATAATTCCCAAAGAATTTGGAGATTAATGACACTTTAATCTCTATAAAGGATTATGTTTTTCATTAGAATCGACAGATCAATCATAGAGAACCACTTCAAGCCTATGTTAGGTGTCATTCTATAGGATTGAGCTTTAGGGTCATTATATAGGAATCATCATTTTAGGGGTTAATTATTAGATTAAGATTTTTAAATATTTAATAATAATTTATAATGAGATTAAGATAAAAAGATAAGTAAAAATGCTACTTATGATTGAATTTTGGTTAGGAACATATTGGTTCGGTTAGGCTATGTTCAAATATTCGGTTTGAGTGTATTTAAAATTTTCTGCCATTATATTTCTCTTTATTGCCCATTAGGTTATTATTTTACTTTTCTGTTAGTTTGTTTTAACTTTTTTTTCTTTAAAATAAGTTATTTTACCAATTAACTTTTAAATATACCACTAAGTTTCTTGGGTTCATTAATTAAGAATGGTGTTCTTACGGTTCGTTGTCTAGGATTGATCAGGAATCGACTCCTTGGAAAAGAATTGTGGGAGTGAGAGGAATTGAACCTTTGAAAATGATTCTAGGATTGAGAAGGATTGAGTATCTGAAAATAGCTTCTAGGCTTATACGCTTAGGAGGAATTGATTAATTATAAAAGGAATTTGGGCTTTGAAAGAATTGAAAACTTAAGCAGGATCGTTGAAAAAGACCGATTGAATGAGAAAAAAGACCCAGAGAGTGGAAAGAATTGAAACTTTAAAAAGTGTCTCCTGGATTGAAAGGAAATTAATGTACAAAAATTTCTTTGCGATTGAAAGGATTTGAGACTTAAGAGAGGATTCTGAGATTGAAAGCAATTGACTCCTTGAAAAGGATTTCAGGGCTGAGAGGCAGTGAACATTTGCTAAAGATTATGAGATTTATAGAAACAATTTATATAACACAAATTATTAGGAGATAGAAGTGAATTAATTCCCACAAAATAAAAAATATGGTATTCAGAGCAAACGAATCTTTAAAGATTTATGGAAAAAGGAGGCATTGATTCTTTGATAAAGATAATGGAAAAGAAAGAACTAGAAGCTTTGAAGTGAATCCCAAGGTTGAATCTTTTAAATATTAAAACAAAAATTTCTAATATACAAAGGAATATTAAAAGGCTTCTACGAATCGAGAAATTTAAATCTCTCTAAAGGATTTAGAGATAGAAAAGAACTAAAGATTCAAAATGAATTCAAGGAACGAAATGAATTCAGTCTTTTTATAAGGATTGTGGGATTATAATGAATTCAATTTGGGAAAGTATTAAATGGATTAAATCTTTTAAAACGCCCCTCTAATTGAAAGTAAAGCTATATTTGGTAATAATACTAAAAAAGAGACGTAAACATCTAAAGAAAGAAAAAACGTGACAGAAAGTTGCACACAGAAAATATTGTATAAATAAACGATCTAGAAGAAATAAAAGACTTTAGGTCCAATTAGGAGCTTACCGTAATAAACATCCGCCAACGCGTCAGAGTTGGAGGCCATGAGACCGATTCTCCAGCCATAGATGAGCAGCACCAAAATAGACGAGCACTGAAAAGGTCCAAGGAAGACATTAAACACTTAATGGTTCAAGTAGTACCTCGTAAGAAGGTTGTTCTTATTACTTTGCAGAAACTCTCCTATTTTTTTTTTTTTCCCCCTAAGCCTCCTTATATTTCCTCCACGCCATATCATTTGGCGATGGCGAGTACTGGTGGAGTACATATATTCGTTCCTGGGGTTTTATTATGTTTTTTGACTCTTTTCTTTTGTTATTTTGCCTTTCCCTTTTCTCATTTCTACCTTTATAATCTCCGACTCACAAATAAAAGCCGGGCGAAGAAATAGAGAGGGTTAAACCCATTAAAATTTAATAATAAATAAGGTAAATAAGGCAAGAAGGCATTTATCCACAAGAGGTAATTATCGGCACCTTTAGAGCGAGGAAGAAAAGGCAATATATAAACAAATGCTCGTAATAAAACCACCTAAAACGATATTTCTTAAAACCTGCCCCTGGCCCCACACAATTATTTGCTCCTTACTCAATAAAGTGCCACGTTTGCTGATACCTAAAGCAGCGGCACGTTCTCTTGGAATGAGTGACAGCAGTTAGGTACCCTCTGGCACAAGACAGCATCTCATCGTCAATACCCACAGTTGTGCACCCACCCTGCTCGACTGTTTTTAAAAACTGCGGCTTTATATCTTCCACTATAGTCGATCTTTTCTACATTCACCTCTTTCCTTTAAGATCTTTCCTTACGGATTTCTGAGTAAAAGGACTTCTACTCTGTGTAAATCGCTACACCTGGTACATGGAAGAGGAGCACGTCCTCCTGGTCCGAGTGTTCGTAAGGAAAGTCTAGCTAACTGACTCGCGTGAACTTTGCGTGATCTGATAGACATAGCCATGTCAATGATTTTGATCAATCTAGGCCTACGAGCACGCTAGCTAACCTCCCCTTAAGAACCATTCTGTAGAAACTACATATCTCCCCTTGGCGCCACCTTGTTAAATCTGGCAGCAATATGGGCGAGTGCCCAGCCGAAAAACAGGTCCTCCTCTTTGATCCACACCACTACTTTGCAAGAGCCACCACGTTCTTCCACCGAGTCGTTAAACTCACAGGAAGTAAATCCACAGAATGTGGTTGCAAAGTCATCCCCTTGTTAACCAAGTTATGCCCCTCGAAAGGAGGTTAGCAACAAAGGAGCTTCGGATCTAGCACCCTTGTTCAGGGGTTAAGATGGAGCTAGGGAAGTGGGGAGGAGGGACTTAGACTTAAAACCTTCCCCACCCGAGTAAGGTTTCTTAGAAGGAAGGAAGAAAAGTTCGTACAAGCAACCAAGCCTGGTTCAGTATTCTCTTGAAGGCAGCAGCGATTTCCGTGGACTAGAGCTCCCGCAAATATATCCTTAGGATGGATAAACCAATTAGTGATGGACTGTTTCTCAAAAAGAGTCCCAGATTCTCGTTCTATGTAGTTATGCATGCATGGGAATTATCCTTCAGTGGAATTTGCGTGTACTGCTGGCTAACTTGAACGAGCTGCAGAGGCGTGTCTCCTCTCGTCCTCCTTAGCTCTTTGTCTTTAAAAGATCATGTTTGACGCTTATTTGATATCCACCCAAGTGAGAGTATAAGGTTTTGCATCTTCACCCCCATAGGTGAAGGGTAGGGCAGGTGGATGAGCAATTTACTCCTGACACGATGTCTCCATTTTCTTTTTAACGTCAAATACCTTATATCAGCCAGTGAATAGTTCACCGTCAGCTGACCTCAACGTGGCAAACTTCAGCCAAGTCGTGGCACGGTGGTCAAGGCTAATTTGAACGATTTTAATGATAGGCATCACCTCTGGGCGGAATGTACAATGAATCACAGGGACCCACGCCTAACATATCCTCCGCAATACAAATAATTAAATGAAAATGGCTGGACAGGATCATATGAAGCTCCTCCCAATTAGGGTGCACTAAAGGGGAATTCAAGTCCTAGATTGAAGAAGATGCGATGACCCTGGTCAATGTAAATACCCTCCAAAAGGAACTCCTTGGCTACCGGCGAGGAAATCGCTTTATTTGCTCCTAACTTGTAGATATTACTGGAGTATGCTTAGTTCGACGTAAGGGACTTTATCTCATCATGACTCGAAACGTTGGACTGGAAAGGTACGTTGAGGGACTAAACCCCCTTCATTTCAAAGGGCTCGACTTTCCAAGGTGTCCCTTCTAAGTTTGAGCAGGGGCCTAGTAGCCAAAACTAAACTCACTTGTTGCGCCCCTCTTTTCAGGGAAGCAGACTTTGAAAGCAGTCAGGAGGTCATCTCCAACACCTTTTGTGCTTTACAATACTCTGACTCTAATGACCTGGCGGAGGTGCGCATCCGCTTTTCTTTTGGCGAAGGCGTCATAAGAAAAGAGGAGGATTGCTTATTTTAACCCGAGCATGTCGCGAGCCCTAATCACTCCAAATCTAACAGTGTGGTGCCTAGTGAACATAGAACCTGCAGAAAGATTACTAATAAGCACAGTAGTTTCCGTACTCGTAAGCGTGGAAGAGCAAAAGTAGGGTGTGACTTTTATCTGAGAGGCGTCAGGACTTCAAGTTGTGCAGGCTAGATAAGATCCATTCCTTGACGTCTCTTAAAAAGAAGTTTGGTTCTTTTCTCAGACGCCAGGACCTCCCTCTCAAGGGAATACGTCTAACATTGCTTTGAAGAACCATAATGTAGATTAGCACAAATCATATATGTGCACTTCCACGATGCAGATTTATCGTGTAAGGCGTTGGATCAGTTCACAAGGATTTCCTATTGCCCCATCTTTGCACGCCGATGAGCTCTATTGGTGTGGCCCAAGCGGTTCATTGGTTAATCATGTACAGTAATGACACAAATGTCACCACCACGGTAGCGATAGCAATCCTCTCACACCGAGTCAGTAGGGCGGGTCATACTTTAGGGCAACCATATATTTTCATTAAATCCTTTAATGAGGGGTGCTTAAATGATAGATTTTTGATTTTTCGATGTAGATTTTGAAACAGAACTTTATTTTGTTATACAATTGCTCCTACCTACATCAATTTCCATTTAAATAAAAGTAAATTTTTCACTTTTGTCACGAGCTTATGTAACCTATTTTTATTTAATCCAAGTACACACAAACACAAATTAACCTGAAATATACATGTTTATTGAGTGAGAAAAGTGTATGCAAAGCTCCACATATAGCTACCTTGGTTACTTTGGGTCATATTCAAAAGTTAAACTTCACCAGAGCACACAAATCTTGCTTTGACTCATTCCTGGACATCAAACGTCTACTTGTCTCTTGTGCCCTGATTCTTCCATCCCTCTTTCTATGTGAGAAATACTTGGAAGAAGCCTCAGTCACTATTCTTACGACCATTTCAATGTTCTGTGTGTGACGAGACCAGTCAGGTACTTTAATAGGAGATTTAATGAAGTTTTTCAATTCAGAAGTAGTTAAAGAGCAAGTGAGAGGTGGCTCAGAGACATCCTCTGACCAATCGATCAGATCTCCAATCCTAGTAGCATTACAATTGATGTCTGGTGTCCTTCTAAGCCTTACAAAGGAGTCTCCCAGTTTAGTATCTGGGTCCCCTTCTCTCGTGATGATTTGAATTCTTTCCACCCCTTCAGTTCTCTCCACCTGATCTTTAGAGCATAGGAGGTTTTGCATACCAAGCTGATCTCTTAACAGTTGGCAAAACAATATCCAACACCTCCTTCCTTTGAGACTTAAGGCAGTGAAGTTGATAAAGAATGTGCCTAGATTCCTCGGCACAAGAGTGCTTAATCTTAACGTTAAACCAGCATGAGTAATATACACCGATGATGAACTCAACATTCAGTCGTAGATTCTTAAAGGCTTTTCCTTTGAGCTCATGATTTGACATTCCCAGCCGAACAGGTCTGTTAGCTGTGGTCAGCAAGCGACTGTGGTTTACTGATCCTATTTCCAATAGAGAAAGCCCTGTAGGAAGCCCTCCATCTTTGATTGCCGTTACAATTCTATAGCCGTAGTGTTGATCAGTGGAAAGATCTTGCACCACTTCCTGAGGTATCTTGGTAAGAGGAAGACCTAAAAATATTTGAGTGAAATTTGGGTTTATATCCAAGTCTGTAACAGAGTCAAGGAGCTTTCGTATTGGTCCGGAATATCTGTTGTCAGATAGTGTTGAGCCATCCAGGTTGAAAATTAGATGGAGAGGTAGTTCTCCAGGGTGCAGGTTACAGATCAACTAAACAAGCTTTCGACCTAAATAGAGCTCCATTTTTTGCATTACTCCAGCATTTACACCTGTGTTTACATTTGTGGAGTCTCCTCCAATGGCCATTAAGCTTTTATCCATACCCCTCTCCCTCAGCCATCCAAACATAGCCTTAGCGATCTTCTCTGCATGTGATTATTCTTTTGTAGCCTTTTCTGGGACAAAGTGGAAGAGGTAATTGCTCCCAGGCTCACTGATGAGAGTGTAATGCTCCTCTTTTGTTTTTTCTGGAAACAATTTTTCACTTTCTTCTGCCTCACATCAATTCGTCCATCAAAGAGAACACAAGAAATTCCCCCATCCTTCATAAGTTTTCCTCAAACTCATGTTCAATAACTGTCATTAGCTTTTCCTGTGCTCTCTTAACTTTACTCTTATCAATTACTTTACTTGTATCTTCCTTAATAATGAATCCAGCATCTATTAAAGCTGCTGTTGCTATAGCTGCAGTTGGTCTCAATCCGACACCATACCTTATACTAGCAATAGCAATATTTAGAATTTTAGCATAATTCTTTCTATTCCTGGTGGAAGATCTCGGATCTTGGACAGCTTCAAAAGTTACTTCATCACCCAAACTGATGTAACCATCAGAATTTTCTGCCTCCAATTATTCACCTATAGCTAAAAAATGCTCGATTTCTTTTCTTGCTGCTTTTCCTGCTAAAACAGCGCTTTCCTCCTTACTTTTTCTCTTTCTTTCTGCAATTCTTTCTTTTTCTCACCTTTCAGAAGCTCTTAATTGTCTATTATGCTCTGGAATATCAGGACCTCCAATTTGAAAGGTACCTTTACTTCTAACCTTCTCCTTTTGTCCTTTAATAAAGGTCAGTTCCCTAGTAGATATTTTTTCCTCTTTACTGCAACAGCAGTTAATGTGGGCTTCAGTCTCACAGCCATTACAACCTACTTCTCCACAACTGGAAATTTGACATTTGCATGTCAATATATCAAATAATTTATCTAGTTTTTGCTCCATCAAGTAGATGCCGTACTTCAAAAATATCTCTTATTGTTGGTAATTCAGACACTAATAGCTCTTGCCCAGTCCCAACAAAATTAGTCAGAAGAGAACTTGCTTTAGACCTTGTCTTGATTTTCGCCATTGTCATACTAATCGCAGGTTATCTGCAAATGAAAAGATGGCATTTAGATTAAGAAATAATCTCTTCCAAATAATTATATGTTATTCTAAAATGATCCACAGCCTTTACTAGTATTCAAATAAAATGAAAATGCTCTATAAACGGCTACAAGTAACAATAGTTACCAGACTGGCAACACTACTGGAGTGTTGCCTTCTACTGAGTATTGAGTACTGGCTACTTGTAATTTTGGAGTTAGACCAAACTAAATTAAGGGTCATTTTTAACAGTTACCTACTTCTCATGTCTCTCTCTCTAATACATTTTTACATTTCTTTAGATAAATATCTGTCAGAGTACATAAATGTATTGATGATAAAAAACGGTAAATTTGATCTTTTATGGGTAACTAAAATAATAGTAAAATATAGTAAATGTCCCGGAACTAACAATATTTCAACTTCAAATTGATTTAGGTTAGATCAATCAGAATTTCACTTTTCTGCCAAAAGTATGTTCTTCTCACCAATATTCATGGTCGGCCGTGACGAAGAGTATAGTGATGTCTCCCTAGGCTCCTCACTGTTTCCCTAGAACACGTTCGAGCGTAATCGATCCCTAGTCGACCAACTCTTCTGTCATGTCCTTTTAAGAAGTATTCAATTAGTTTTATTGCATGGCCTACTCTTTTTTAAGAAGTTTATGGTAGAATGCACGGTCACCTGTACCCGTGAGCCATTGATCGTGAAAAGAAGACTCACAATATAGTCAACTCAACAAGTCAGGCCTTCCTTAGAGAGACTGGGGCCTTAGGGACATGTGCCTTTCCTCCAAGTACAACGTGTACCATCTATGTAGCCCCTGCACTATAATGATTCTAAGAGTGGGCCTCCTGAATTTAATATCGACATGTGTACATATGTGTGCATATATGTAGATATTCTGTTCTTCCAGCAAGTATTCATAGCCCTCTCAAATACCAAAACTTTTCTTGATGAACATTTTATTGCATGGAGACAAAATCTGAAGGCCTTGAGAGAGGGGTATTATTTGGTCCCACTCCTCCCTGTTAAAATCGTTACGCTGTAATAAACGGCGCATGATCTATGTTCAAAATGTGGCATTAGATATGGGCATGAATACTTTTTTTGAACAACTGCATCTTCCACCTCTCTTCGCTTCCTCCATCTTCACTACGTTCCAAACAGATATCTCGTTACAAACGTTATGACGGAGATGACCTCATTTTTTTTCGCTTCCAAATTTTAAGTAGCAACAACCACACGAGGAGGTTTGATCTTATAGTTCTGTATAGTTGTGCTGTTAATATAGATTTGGTTTCTAGAGCCTTTAATCGACCTTCGAAGAAGCAGAAATTCGAGGTAACCAAATTCGCTCTTTCATTCTATTTCAAGTTCTAACACTTTATTCTTCCTCGTTTTTCTCACTCACTTCTTCCTTCTTCTGTCCTATTAAATACCTAATTTTGTTCTTCTTGTATTAAAGGAACGAAATTCTTAATAAGAATATGAATGCAATATAGGATTACAATTGCGTTTCTGAGTTTTGGGATTGAATATCTAAGATGATGAAGAGCATATGAGTGCTTCTGATCATCCAGTTGCGTTCAGGATGTGATTATTCAACCTCTAGTGTTGGAAGGGAGTTGTGTGTGTTGCGAGGGAGAAAATTTATGGTGTGTATTAGTTTTATTGATATAAATCGTTTAATATCAAGACTTCTCAGAGTTTTCTAAAAGGATAACCATCCATTTTGGAGAAGACAATAACAAGGATCTCTGGCTGTGATGCTGTGTTGCCTTAGTTTTTAGGTCAGAAGTATGAAAGCTGATTGGAATTTGGGGTTCATTTGGTTGCGCACCCTCAATGAAGCAGTGACTGAGTCAATATTTGCGATTGAAGTGTAGCCAGTTAATTCGAAGCTAAGTCCTCCATGTTTTTCGAAATACCTCCTCAATAATCCGAGATGAGTAGAAGATGCATAGGTATGGCTTTCACCATATATTTTACCTAGCGTGGAACATTGGTCTTATGCACAGCTATAGAAAATACTTCTTTATGTCACTCACGCAGGCTCCATGGAATGACCTCGAACTTTTGCCACTTTATTCATGTACAAATTTCATGTCTTCAGTTTGCTTAAATTAACAGGAGATTGATGCCGTGTACTAGATGTTGTTATTATCCCTTTACGAACCGTCTATGTTTATACTTCGTTTTTAAACCATACCTTTATTTTGCTATCCAAAAAGTTATGTAATAATATTTAATATATATAAAAGCAGTTTTAAAAAGTTGCGATCGAATTAACCATATACTGCACATGTATAAGATACAGGTAATTCTCAAAAATAATTATTAAATTCAGTATTATACCTTAGCTGACCTCCCAAAACAACAATTCATAATTTTATGATGTGTGAAAAAGAATTGAGATCTGATAGAGTTAGTGCTTACTCCAGTGTAAGTAACTGTTATTTATTATCAATTTTGTTGAACATAACCATTATTAAGGATCAATGCCCTTTTCTTAGACTACTCAAATAGAAGAATTCAGGTTAGCGAACCCCCTCAAATTTTAGCCTGGATCCACCACTGTTTAAGTTTATTCTATTGGCCGAAATTTCTCGTTTTTATCCTTTTGTGTTTTTCTTTCTTTGTGCCTTGCAGTCGCGTTCATCTTTCTCTTTTCTATTTATTTAATAGAACTTGCTTCCTCTCCTGATAAGCTCTCAACTTTCTCGTTTTGTTCCTTCATTCCACAATTTTGGTAAATAATTTTAGTTCCTCCTCTGCGTCGGTTTATATCCCTTTCCGGATAGTTTTTATGCTTTTCTTTACCCTTTTCTGTTTCTTCGTATCTTTATTCTATTAGTCTTCTTCTTCATTTTTTCTTCAACAAATATTTCTTCAGCTCTCTTTCTGCTAGGTTCTTTCTTCATATAGAGGAGTTCCCTCAATGCTCATTTTCTGTCAATCATGTTTTTTTTTCTTTGGGAGCTTCTTACTCAGGGTCTAGTAGAATTCAAATGCAAAAATTCTTAATTTATCTACGTTCGCTAAGTGGCAAACATCTGTGTCGTGGTAAAACCACTCTATACCATACACTACTCCTATATTATTTAGGAGGGGGTGACTTAATCACCTACTCCAATGCGAATCGTTGAAAGACTGTTCGCGGGGATTAACGACCGAGTAGGAGGTCACACTTGAGGCGTTGGGTTTCAAATCCTTAATAATCAAACAGAGTGCATAAATGGTTGGCGAGATTTACTTGAATAGGCCCAGAGTATCGTTCAAGGTTAGTTAAAGATGAAACAATAAAAATATAATTTTATTTACAAAATATCAAAATAAGAATAATAATAGGCAATAGGGAATTATTTAAATTGAGATAATATCTTGAAATTATTATGAGAAGGGATTCTCAAATGGAATTAATTGTTTAATGTAACTAGGCTCAGATCAAAAGGAGGAACTTGACAATACTAATAATGGAGGGAGTTGAGTCTTAAGGGTCGATGACTTCGAAGAAGGTCCTTCTTGCGATGAGGAGAGTGGAAAACGATCCGATGATGCAGGTGGGGCACGATTCGAATCAACCTTCCGATATAGATAGGCAATCATCAAAGATGACTTTCTAAGAGGAATGTGGGAATTCTCGTAATTCCATGCAAAGAAGAATCATCTTTTCTTTTTAGGTAATCGATGGAGATTTTCTTCGGTTCGATTAAACGGAGGGAGACTGTTGCGAAAATTCAAAGGCTTGCCGTTAACAGAATCACTGGTAGAATCACGGCTGAAGAGATCTGCTCTCTGACGAACGCTCACGGGACGAGACAATAAGGAAACCTTGAGGTGCGGTCTGGACTCGACGAACTACAGAATAACCCGAGTATTTGTATGTCCTATTCTGGATGGGAAGGAGGAGTTTGGAGAAAGCAGTCACAAGCTCTAGACATTTTAATCCGGAGGCGGAGTTGTTCACCATTTAGCACAAAGAGCGAGACAGAGCGTCTATTTCACACTTCGGGATCAGTGGGGGGGGGGGGGGGCTTGGGACGAGTTCTCGAGATTGGGAAATATTTTCCCAACATGCTCAGGAGTCTAGAATTTGAGAATGTTCGAAAAGGAAATGGCGTCGTCCATGGCGTGATACTATAGCACGTGTTTTCCGATAATTTCGGAGGGAAGTCAGAGGTTTGTTGATACAATCTGGTGTGCCATCACCTCAATCACCTTGTTGTGGCACCTTTTTGCAATGTAAGGGTATCATTGGCTCATCCCTATTTTCTTCTCTTTCAACGTTTATTCATTTTTCATTCTGATAATCTCCTTCACATTCGGCTACTTCATTGCTGAAACATTCTGCATGCCCTTGTATTTCGCAAACATCTTCTCTACGTGCTGGCAACCGAACTACAACTGACCCTCCACTCGACAATCTGAGCATTTTGTCTTTTCTTTGTTGGGGCAGTGTCGAGATGTGTTCTCATCTAGTCTGCATTAAATTCCGCAGATCTGGACGTATACGGATTCTTCCTCTTCCCTCTCCATTGAAGAGATTTTGAGGTTAAATGCGAGCAGTTACTAGTTCACATATTACTTAGCTTTTTTGCTATTCCGGCATCAGGAAAGTTTAGCATAATTATGTTTGTCAGTTTTCTGAACCTTATAACATCGAAAATCTTTGCCCATTCTTGTTTTTCTTCAATTTCTTCCTTGATCCAGCGGCCTGTATATTATTGACCTTTAGGCTCTCATATCTGCGTGCACGACTGATATAAAATCGATTATTTCCTTGAGTGCTTCTCTTGCACATGGGCAGGTAAGATTCTTTCTTCCAATCGGTGAACCAAATATCCATGTAATGTAACCTGTCTCATTACTAATCAGCCTTAAAAGTGCCAATACCAGCTCTCCATTTAACATCTCTGTTACTTGTTTGGGTACCCGAGGCTTCCTCTTATGATATTTCAGAATGGGAGCCTCATACAATGTTTCTTATCTATTTGGACATCATTTAATCCTCAATTCTAAACCTTTCCAATTCTCCGCGATTAAATATTGCAATGAAATGATGAGATGCACCTCCAATTGATGGAGCGCTTCCCTACATCTTATTGCACCGATTGTGTTGTCACCCCGACTGTTTGGCACACTATTGTTGAGGGTACCAGTCTAGGAGATATTCGCGTACGTTACCAGTCCTGGTACAGGGAGGATGGTGATCGCTACCACCCTTCCCTTGTACTCCGGAGGGGTTCGTGCGAAGAGGAACCTACAAAAGCAAAAGAGAATTTGTAGAGAAAGAACAAGACTGCTATGAGCAAGTAAGTTGAGAGAAAATGAATGTGCAACCATCCCACTCTGAATCAGAGAAAGAATCCCAGTAGCTGAATAGAACTAGAAGGGCTACAATAGCAAAGATAAAACAAATGTCGATCTAAAAGGAATAATAATATCCACGGAACTACAAACAATGAAGGAATCTCGGACATTAAAAACAACAGATGGACCTGCAAAATAGTACAATACGCTAAAAACTAACAATAATAGTGAAAAAACGAAATTCGGAACTCTGCAGCACTAATTGTAAACTTCTCTATAAATATATGATAGATCGGCTTAAAAGTGATAATGTACATTCAGATCAAGAACCTGGAAGAGTTCTACCTAGCCATAGAGTTAGTCACAAGCCTCGGCAAAACAGTCATTGTTACGGGGTACCAACTCCCAGGGCGAAATTGCATTTCTATCCAGATGTTGTGACTATATTTATCAGGAGAGTTCCTACCGTATTTATAAGAACCCTAACCATCACCAGCAACTGGGCTCTAACACTCCAACTTATGCCACTTAAAGCGTAGCCACATACATTTACTACATGAACTCACAAATGATTCCATGTAGTGATTAGATAATGACCTCAGATCGTATAAATGAAAAACATATGCTAGTACAAACCAACATGAGGAAATTTATATGACTGTGTAAATTGAAAAACATGTTTAAATTAAGCTAACAAGTGAAAACAATTATTATAGAGTTCAAACATGAGACAATAAACGAGCTAATTATAACGTCGAATGTAGTCAATCGTATCACCGAATGGAATAGGGGCAAGCAGACGAGGATAAAAAAGCGATGCAAGAATTACAAAACGCACTTTATTCCATCCGACAAACCACCAGAACAATCAGTCCAGCAATGCTTAACTATACCAAAAACAGTGCAGTGCGTCCTGTAGAGAATGGTGAAAATCCTCATTGCTGTCTGTAAAAAGGCTACTTCTCCGATGAATTTAAAACGGGATAAATAATCTCCATAGCAAAATGTGAAAACTCCCCACGAAGAAGGAGAACTACCGACCAATTTCTTCTCTGCAATTTTAAGGAAAACTTTTCAAAAAGTTGTAGTAAAATCTGCTAAACAATCAAAACCAGCACAGTTTCAGAAATAAATGGAGCACGGAAATAAAAATCAGCCTTATCACCGAAAATTGTGATTTACAGAAGAAAAATCTGAACTATGGGCACATCGTTTGCATGGACATGCCAAATGCACTTGACAGTATTGTAGATGTGGATGCAATATAAGATCCTTCAACCGGGCATGATGACAAACACGATAAAATCTCAACTAAATCATGGAAAGAGCAGCGTATATCAGTATAGGGTAAGCCAGAAGACCTAGATTCAACCTCAATACATGAATAACGAAAAGAGATTATTTAAGCACAATCTTATACTCGATATACAGGGTTTACATTCAATTGCCAAAGAACCACATCAGCCTGAATGTATAATTGGCTGATGATATCAGACAGATAATTGAATGTGCATATGGAAATGCGGCTATACCGGTTTGCATGACTACCGAAGAAATCAGGAAAGTAAACGAATTTAAAGCGAAATCAAAGATTCAAACTAATGATGGTCAACTCTATCGCTAGGAAGGACGCTGATGTGAAATGTTGAAGTAAGGATTAAGATATATCCCTAAAGAACGCATTTAATATACTCGGTATGAGAATTACGTATTCCGGATAGAGGAGGCACGTCCCAGATCCGATCCAAAGACAAACTCATGATTCAGAGCACTATGTCGGGGTGTGGCCAAGTGTACGTGAATATGCGCACACAGTCACGAAGGTGGGCAAAGCAAGGCAACAGGATTGAGGGTAATGAATAAGTTACGTTTCTTTGAATTTGAGGGTAAGGTGGGGAAAATAGGGAGAGGTCTTGGTGACCTTGATTACTCACGTTGGGTAGCCACAGAACCCACAGCGGATGGGGCCACTCTTCTCGAACACGCGTTTGCGAGATGCGGGCCTCCTGTCCTCAGGAGGTCACCGAACTAACTTCGAGGGGGGGGGGGAGATGAATTCTTCACACTCGGCTTGAGCGAGCTAATAGATATCTTGTCGTAAGAGGTCACCAAAAGAAATTCGGAGGACGGCTTCTCCAATCCTTAATCCGAAGACGGGTGAGGAAGGCTAACGTTGCCGCACGACACTCTTCTCCCTGCTTCGAAGATACTGGGGTGATGTACAGCTCTTCCGTGGCTTGCGACCCTGACTCACACTTCTTGGGAGAGTGCTCGTTGATTTGCACTCCTTTCGGATAAGTCTCCTCTAACCAAATCTGTCCGTCAGCCTAGAGCGGGGGCATATATACCCGGAGGTATTCAAAACAGAGAGAGAGATTGAGCCCATCTCAACCTTCGTTATCGTGCGCGATGAACCGAGCGCCTCCTTAAGAGGAAGTGTCAACGGCTGGAATCAGCAGCCAGACGGGCGACAGTGGCGGGGCCATAGACGTGGTTCACGCTGAGTTTACAAAGCAGTCTCGCGACCCAAGGAGAGGGAAGGTTGAGACAACCGGGAGAAAGCTTTTGTGTAAATTTCACGGGAACCTGGTGGCGGGTCAAACGAGGGAGAGGTTGGAAGGGGGGGAGAACAGCTCGTTTTCTCTCCTGAAATACTGTCTTAGTAGGTGGGGAAATTTTATTATTCAAAGGGGATTCCTCCACAAACTATATACATATAAAAATATCCAAATTAAAACCAAGATAAATAAATTTATGTGAGTGAAACCAAACAAAAAGAAGCTCAAATGAAAATTTTAACATGTAACAGAATATTTTAGAACCATTTCAATTTCCATTTACCGAGAAGACTAAAGTCGTGGTGAAGAGAAAAATTGGGAATGAGACTAATTATAATTCTATGGTAACGGTTTGGAAAAATAAAGATTAAGAGAAAGGAAAGGGGAAACTTAAAATGGGTTGGCTCGATCATGACGACACTCAGTGAGCATCAAATTATAACCACAATATTATATTTTTATTTTTGTTAGGGAAGACGAAAAAAACGTTTGGCCAAATTTCACCGTTTCACAAAGTATCACGTGAGGGTAGCAAATGAATGCAATGTCCCGCAGGAAAATATTAAATGGTGTTTCCAAGTACTTTCAAACTTTATTAAGTTTCTTATCAAGGATAACGAAAAGAAATAATATTATATTAGAGGTATATATACGAAAGAAAGGTATGAAAGACCGCCTCAAAAACAACAAATCACCAATTAGGAAGACGGAAGGGGGAAGGTAAAGATCCACATTAAGAATTACAAGAAGCAGGTAGTAAGGTCAAACGGAGAAGACGGAAAGAGCAACAGATTCAAAGAAATGGAGATAGCCTAACGATGGAGATTATAAGACACGAGGAGCGAAATGTGGGTGAAGTACAATGTACATAACAGAGCAGTGACAATTAAAAAAAAAAAATTGGGACCACATAACTAAAGATTGTATATAAAAAACTGAGGACAAAAGTCAGAACTAATTTCTTTATATATTAATCTTTTAATTATAGCATCTATTTTATATAAGCCAGGGAAAAGGTTAAAATTATCACATTGGCTTATAAAAGCACCTTTAATGATATTCCTTTTTATAGGGGCATTGGAACGATAAATAAATTTTGCCGAGTTCCAGTTAATTAGATGGTCCTTATCTGACATATGGACAAAGAAAGCATTGTTATCTTCCCTGCTTCGCACAACTTTCTGTTAGCATAAATCAACATAAATAAAATGTCCGAAGAAGGGAAGACACACCAAGTCTATTTAACATATGATCGCGAACTTTTGGCAGCATACTTAGCAGTCATACACTTCTGACCCATGATCGGAGGTCGACAAGTAGCCCTGTGTACAGATCATAAACCACTTATTTCCGCTTTCTCATCACCGTTACGTGCGAAAACTGAGAGACAGCAAAGGAATTGGACAGTGATATTGGAGTACATCAACGAGATAGCCTACATCTAAGGAGAAAATAACGTAGTTGCTGACTGTCTGTCGAGAAACGTCAACGCAGTCCTAGTAGACCCCCTTGACCTTCAAACATTGGCAGCCGAACAAGCGAAAGATGGCGAAGTCGAAATATTCCAATGTAAACTTAAGCCATTTCCATTTCGAGAGAATATTACCCTTTGGTGTGATGTTTTCTCTCAATATCCCAGACCATTCTTTCCTTTGGTTTTAAGAAATACCATTTTTAGTCAACTGCATAATATATCACATTTCGGCATCAAAGGATCCCTTAAATTAATTAAAACTAGATATTTCTGGTCAAATATGGACAGGGGTATACGCTCATGGACGCGAGGATGCATGTCATATCAATCTGCAAAAATAAATCGACACACGAAATTCCCAGTTCTCCCCATCAACGTTACAACGTCGATATTTGAAACAGTACACATAGATATCATTGGACCCCTTCCTGAGTGTACACCTCATGGCCAATCTTACCCGTCTGATAATCGCTATATACTCTCATGCATTGACAGAGCGACTAGATGGATAGGAGCAATACCGATTCCAGATATAAGCGCGGCGACGCTAGCTTTTTCCTTCTTAGACGGCTGGATTTCTCGCTTTGGAGTCCTTCTGTACGTGATTACCGATCGAGGAACGCAGTTCGAGTCCGAACCTTTTAAGCAACTCTCGACCCTCTTTGGTTTTCATTGTCTGAGAACAACGGCCTATAAACCGTCCAAGAACGGATTAGTAGAAAGGGCACATCGTACTTTGAAGACTTCTATTATGGCACGTAAACAAGGCTGGATAATGGCCCTTCCAATAGTTCTATTGGGAATCAGGTACCGCTCTTCTTAATACTAGACCACTTGTCACTTCCTCATCACTTAAAAGTAATTCAAAATTTGTGACTGAATTATCGAAAACAATTACACAGATAGATTTCGCTCAAATGTTTCAAGGACATTTACATGCGTAAACAAAAGTGTTCGTTCCTAAAGATTTGTGCGACACTACGCATGTTTGGATACGTGTCGATCGTATAGGAAAGCCATTAGTAACCCCATATGCTGATCCATTTAAGGTTATCGCTCGAAACGACAAAGTGTTCGAAATAGAACTCCCTCATGGACGTGCTGAAACTGTATCAATAGGCAGATTAAAACCTGTTAGAGGCAACCAATAAATCATAATTCTGTAAATAACTATAACTATTCCGGCAAAGACCATATCTCTGTAAATATCTCCGAAGTGATAAGTGATACTTATAAGTGATCTTATATGTGATACTGAAGTCAATGAAGATATTTCGATAGAAAATAGCGAATATAATGTGAATAATGCAAAAAAATAATGATAATAGTACAAATGTGTGTTCGCGTTCTGGTAGACAAATAAAGTTTGAAAAAAATCCGTGCTATCATTATTTTTAAAACATGTTGCGTACCGAAAGACTCATTGTGAACTTATAATCAAATGCATTGTATTCTGTAATTCCTTATGTTACCAAGATGTAAATATATAACTAAGAGTATAGAATATGGTTTGTTAACGCACACAAATATAAAGTGCACATCCGTTTGTACAACTATATTATCTTAGTCGAACTGGCGAACCCGGAACTATGCTTGTATATATGTGTAAATATGCTCATTAGTATATGATATTTATATATTCTATATTAAAGATACTAAGTATCTCTCTCAGGGGAAAGTGATGTGGTGCACATGGTGCACACAATATATGTACATGCTGTGGTGAAAACAAACCCATGAAGTAGTAATGTGTACACTCAGATAAGGTAAAGAAATTTGTGTGTGAAACAAATCCAAAAGAAAATCAAATGAAACATTGTAACATGTAACAGGATATTTTAGAACCATTTCCACTTCGATTTCCCGAGAAGCCCAAAGTCGTAGTGAAGAAGTAAACTGAGAGTGAGACTAATTATTCTGTGGTTATGGTTTGAAAAAATAAAGTTCAAAAGAAAAGAAAGGGGAACCTTAAAATGGGTTAGCTCGATCGTAACGACACTCGATTACCAACAAATTACAATCACAATTATATATTTTCATTTTTGTGAAGGAATACAAAAAAAAAAGCTTTTGTCCAAATTTCACCGTTTCAGTAAATTTTCTCACCAGAGAAAAGGTTTTCAAAAGTATTGTATATATATATATATATATATATATATATATATATATATATATATATATATATATATATATATATATTTGTTTGTAAATCTGTCCAAGTATAAAACGAGCAAATCGAGGAGGAGAGAAATCATTCGAGAGATTCGAGGAGCAGTTTCACATATCGCTCGCGGGTCTTACCAATCAAGTCGTTTATTCCGCATTTGGAGATAGCATTTCCGCAACTGATCTTACATTAAGACGATTCTTATTCATTCATCGTACCAAAGCACGAACACTAAGAGAGTTGTATTTAAGCATTATCAAAGCTAAGCTTGTGAAATAGATAATCAATCTAATTCGAACTCCTCCTCCATTTGCTACCCAAAGCCATTAAATAAATAGAACTACAGTCTTCTTGTTTTCATCACCATTTTGCTCGAAGGCAAAATCATATCAGAATTTCTACTCATCGCCCAGCCCAAAATATTCATCATTACCTTTTGGAGCCGGGTAATAATTTCTCGGAACGTTATCGTATCACCCAAATCCGGTTTAACGATCAACGTTTCGCAAAAACCTTATGGGGAGTGCAATAGCAAAAAGGATCATAAAACGAGGTAGAATATTTATATATCTGGTGACCAACGAAGAAATTCTTTCATCTTCCAACCCCAACCCTCTCTATAGATATACATGATAATAATAATAGCCTCTCTCATATACCCTGGCTCTAAACTTTATTAAACGTCAGAAACAAAAAGGCCTGTTACAATGATGCAAAATAAATTAAATGACTGAACAAAGTATTAGAAGATGGAGCGTAGAAAATAATGAGGTAGAAAATAATACAAAACTCAAATTAAGATATTGAAGGACTCATTGAGGATAACTATTTTAATTACTAGTGCAAAAGTGTTGTTGTATTAGCTATATTTACATTTAGCAAAATTAAGGGCTTAAACATGTTCTGGCATACCAAGAACTAGTGTCTTGCATAATTCCTTGATTTTGTCGTACTGGAACCAAACTTCAATAAGGCGGCAAATAATTTGTTCTTTTGTTTGTAATTGATATTCGGTGTATGTAGCTCTTCCTTCAATAAGCACAATAAACTCTTTTCAAAGAAGCAATTCGAAGGCATTTTCTGTGCACTGG